>JADLZL010005029.1:0-185392 GCA_015844335.1 Chrysopogon serrulatus | reverse complement strand
AAATAAAATTGATATCAAAAGCATACTTTTTATTGCTACGAGGAAAACATGATACATTGTTCGGGTTTACATAGCTTGGGCCACTAGCCTTATGTTGTATATCGAGTTCTAAGACAGCGGTTCTATACTATCGTGGCTCCATTCCTACAGGCAATTCGGAGTGCGGACAAAACCCTAGCTATTCCTATATCAAGAACATCGTAGTCCTAAGCGTAGTCCTAGCGTAGCTTCTTCATGTAGTCATACGGCTCCGTCTTCATGTATCCTTCGGCATCCTATCCTCGCGTAGCTCCAGTAGTCCATCTTAGTGTAGGCTCTCGATCGGCTTCATCCTCGGATATACTCCTGCAGCGTCCTGCCTAAAAACATGGGAAGAAGGGGGTTGAGTACATACGCATCGCCAGAAGCCCTAACTTTGGGTGGATGGAGGTTAAGTGTGTAGTAGTTATAATTATAGGTTGGGCCCCCTGTAGGGTATTCATCATCCTCGCCAGTTTCCCTAATTAAGTTATGGTTACCAAATCATTAATACATCTTACCGGATTATCTATTGTTGTTGTAGTCTAATCATAGCGTCTCATCCCCAAGATCTGCCCATTCCAAGGACGTGGCTATTCGAATAGATTCAAGTGAACTCTGCGGAGAGGTTGTACACTTTTTCCCCACACGGTAATTATGATTCCTTCCATGATCGGTGGTTAGAAAAGAACTACCGAGATCTCGTGCCCGAGAGGCGCTAACTTAGGTTTACATATACTTCCACTACGGGCGCTCGGGGTTGGAAAAAGTTAGACGAGGAAGATCACTTAGCATCCTACGTCCTAACCCGGACATGGAAGCTCACTCGCAACCCATGCCCTCACACACCTTGTGGAAGCTCACACAAAGATCCACACTTAAAATATATATAGATAAATGTATATAGCTAGCAAAAGTGCACCCAACAATTTTACGTGGAAGATCACTTAGCGTCCACGCCCAACCGCACCATGGAAGTTCACTTAGCATCCTACGCCGCCTCTGCTCTACCGTTTGCCTACACCGCCCCCTAAGTGGAAATATACTTCAACCTAACGGGGTGTGAGATCAAGCCTACCCATATAGACGTGTGGGTGTACGAAAATATCACACAGGGATGAATAAGAGACTATGAACCGGTCCTTAGGGGTGATGAACAGTATCTCCGACAGGATATCCTTCGCAGCATAATATCCGCCAAGTAATCTACACCTAGATTACCCCTACCTGTTCAAGTCATGGCTTGTATAGTCATTTTATCTTATTATTTTATTATCACGTTATCACGTTATCTCATTATCTCATATGATCCTTTGCAAAATAATTATTATATGAGTAAGATAGGAGGGTGGTAGAAGGGTGGAAATTAGGACTTGCCTCCGCTCGCTGACGAGTATATCCAAGGGTCCTGATTCCTTTGCTTCTGTCTCCAGCATCTTGGTGTAGTGGTACTTCATCTTGGTGTAGAAGTAATCCTTCGGGTCTTGATGTAGCCATGCTCAGGGATCCATCAGGTTCCTTATACGTCTTCTATTCTACGCGGTCTATTGCTTGACAAACAAGAGAGCAAAACCAAACAATGCATACACAACAAGCATAACTAAGCAAGCACGATCAACCAAAACAAGGAGGGGGATCCTAACGGGGTCG
Organism: Chrysopogon serrulatus; assembly: GCA_015844335.1. NCBI lineage: Eukaryota > Viridiplantae > Streptophyta > Magnoliopsida > Poales > Poaceae > Chrysopogon > Chrysopogon serrulatus. Next base: position 183,724 of record JADLZL010005029.1, on the reverse strand, counting down.
GTTGTAGGTGATGGAAGGGTTTATTCTAATTCTATCATTACTATGTGAACTTGAAGTAAGGGGCAGATGAAGGTTATTTATCCAACAAGATGGATCCTACGGGCTGGGTTAGTGTGGTATGGTTATCTGATGGAAAACTAGACCATATTATTACCCTTCACTATTATGTGAACCTAAAAAGGAAAAGCTTGACCAATTCATCATAGACAGCTTGGCCTACTTCTATAGGTCCATTAGGGTTTGGCGGGGTTAGCTAGTTAAGTTTACGGGCATACATACTTATATACTCGTACGTAGGGTTTAGGCTAGCTATAGGTAGGTGGTGGCTGAGGTTAGTGACACGCATGCGTATACATGCATGCCTAGGGTTAGGTTAGCGACGCATACGCACATGCATATGTATGCGCCTAGGGTTAGGTTAGATGAGGGTGTAGGGTAGGGTTAGCCACACATAGGTATATGCCTGAGTATATATAATTGTATATACAGGACTTACCATATATGCGTGTATACATACAGGGTTAGCTACTACTACGGCGAAAGATAATCACTAAGGTTAACTAGGGGGGTGGTGCGGAGTTAGCCATGCACCGGCGTATTCCCGAGCGTATATGCTTTTCATATACACATATGAGATCTGTCTATGCATATAGAGGGGAAGTGCGTGCGGGTATATCTTTCGTCATGTATATCATTTATCTATACGGGTCTACACCTATATCCTATCGTGTATATATTTGCATGAGTGCAAAAATATATATTATCTATTGCATTTATCCACATATTTATATACTAAGTGTGGCGTATATATTTATATGGACCTATGCGACTACGCGCGTTTGTTACTACGACTAGAATTTATATTAATTAGGTATAGCGGTTAACACTAATTATAAAAGGAAGAGAAGCAAACAAATAGTACTAGAATTTAAATGGGCACCAAAAATAGAAATATGATGTGGATAATTAAGGAATAATTTTAGAAGAATCATGGTGGTGGAATTTCTGGAATCGGAATTGGAATGGAGGAGATACAAATTCCCAAAGTTTAATTAAGATAAAGGGATGGAGAATATACTTTGGAAATTATTTCTGGAAACTGGATAATGGAAATGAGTGGGAATCTACAGGGTAGGATCCGGAGTGTACCTAGTTTATTTAGAAATTTTTCTAGGAATTTTCTGGATAAGGGAAAATGGATTTTCACTCCTCCGTGTATGATTCCGTGTGCGCGTAGCATTTTGTGTATAGCTGACACAGGGTCAAGTAGAGGTCAGGGCTGGCCGGACTGTGCTTGTGCTCCTATACACCAATCGGTGGACTACTATCTCCCCTTCTCTCTCTGGTCTATGTGAGCCACGTTCATGCAGAAGAAAGAAAGGGGCATGGACTTCCTTGCTGCCGTGTGGGACCCAAGGGAGGGGTGGTGCCTCCCCATTGGCTGCACGGGCATGGAGGATGTCGACATCCTGTCGTTCGCTCGTCCGTGTCCCTGTCTCTGTTCCTTCCTGCGGTGCAGTCAGAAGAAAGAAAAGAGAGCGGAAGGGAAGGAAGGAGAGGAGGAAGGAGCACGGAAGCTGGAGACGCCGACGGCATTGACTGGCGGCGTGACTTCTCCGGCGTGGTGTAGGAAAGGGAAGGGAGAGCGGGGTGCGCAGGAGGCAGCGCCGCTGGGTGGTCGCCGGCAAAGGGCGGAGCGGCTTTCAGCGTGTGGGGCGGAGCGGCTCCGGCGACGTGAGCTCGGGCGGTGCCGCGGCGCCGCGAGCCGGGCGGCGTGGGTGCCAGCGGCGCTCCTAACTCGGGCGTTAATCGCTAGCACGCCGCGCCCCGCAGCGGGAAGAGCGCCGGGCGGCCGCGGCTTAGCTCCGGCGTTGAGTAAGGGAGAGAGGATGGAGGGCGCAGAAGGAGCTTGGCCGGCGGGTGGCGCCGCTCGGGCGGCAAGAGGCGCGACACCGATGGCTTCACGAGCGAAAGCGCCAAAGGGAGGACGGAAGGGAGAGGAAGCTCGGGAGAGAAGGGGCGCTTAGTGCCCGAGCTCGAGGCGGCTCGACGCCGTCCATGGCCGGGCTATTTATAGCCGTCGTGGCGACCCACAAGATGGCGGTTCGCCGGAGAAATATCTCCGGTGACCGTTGGAGGTGGCCGCAATGGTGATAAGGTTGGCCTCGACGGAAAATCCGGGCGGGGATAAGGAAGGCGCCTGATAGGGGCGGTTGCGGCAGATAAGGGCGGTCGGCGGCAAAATATCTCGCCTGCTCGTCCCTTGCTCTCTCTCTCTCTCTCTCTCGGTGTACGCGTATTCCCGCTGCTGCCGGGAGGTAGAAGACGCAAATGACAAAAGGGTCCCGCTGCGTAAGAGAGAGAAGGGAGGGAGAAAGGAGGGCTGCCACTGGACTGGGCTGCTGCTGCTTCGCTCGGCCGAGATGGGCCGCTCGGCCGGTTCGGCCCAAGTGAGAGCAGAGGGAGGGGAAAGGAGAGGAGAGGGCTGGGCCGTGGTGCAGGCCGAAAGGAGGGGAGAGGAAAGAGCGAGCCCGCGTTCCCTTTTTCCATTATAAATTCCTTTTCTAATTCCTAGAAATAAACTAAGGCACATGGGAAGGATTTTAATTTAATTCGGTGGAGATTTGAAAAGTGGGTGGTTTGGGAAATTCAAGGGGGGTGTCAAGGTGGGTTTTCAAGGATGATGATCAAGGAATTTATTTGGGAGGAATGACAAAGAATTTTGGGAGGGATCAAGGAGGAATTAATTGGAGGGGATGACAAGGGAATTTAGGAGAGGAGTGCCAAGGAATAATTATTTGGTGCCAAATTAAACTCCAGAAGCAAACAACACAAGCAAGCAAGCATGTCAAGCATTCAAACTAGCATGGCAAGCACTCATGTCAAACAACAATGCATATGGTGAATTTTGATGCAAGGGTTTTAGAAAAATATTTTAAAATATGGTTTTGTGGGAAAATAAACTAATCAAGTTTTAATTTGTTGTAAATTATAAAAGTTCAAATTTTTAGTGATTTTTAAAATGATGCAAAAACACGGGTGTTACAAGTCTACCCCACTTAGAATGAATCTCGTCCTCGAGATTCGATAAAACTAGAGGGAGAAACCTAGGGAGGAGAGAAAAACTAAAGGGGGAGAAAACTAATCGTGATTTTTCCTATTTATCTTACCGTACCATCTTCCATCTTCCCAAGAGGTCTTCAGTCTTCTATCGATCTTGGATCCTGTGGGTTATCTTGTCGTGCTTCTTAAGGTCTTCTTGTAGCATCCATGGTCGTACCATCTTCTTCTCCTTCTGACAACTACTAGGTCTTCGAGGGCTATCCCACTTAGAAAATTTAATTTTCTGGTGTTCTTAAATTTTCGCATATCACCCTTTTTGTTCTTCTTCTCATAACTATCATTCTGAGCTGTAATACTACCCCACTTAGATGATTTAGTCTTCTATGATTCACCCCTTTGTTCTTGCTTCTATGCTATCTGGCTTTATTCTTTCTGATTCTTCTAGCTTTTTGGTGACAATAATCTTATTTTATTTCTTTTGAGCAACAATCACAGTATCTTAAGGTTCCACTTCTCGTCAAGAGATCTTCTCTTCTCATCTTCTAGAATTCTTCTTCGTCAGTAACTTGTTCTTGACTTGTTTCTGCCCTTTCTAATTTATGGGGTTCGGGTCTACTCCACTTAGAAGATTTTGCCTAAATCTTCTAATATTAGATTGAGATATTTCTAAGCTGATATTGTTATGGTCTCTCGGCATATCATGTTCCGATTTATTTCCATCTCATATTGCCCTCATTTATTTAGCTGGCATTTCATGCATGAGTATGTCACTCCAGTGAGAAAAATCATGAATATTGCGGGACCGCGATCACCTTAATTCAAACATAGCGGGGGTTACAATCGTCAGGGGAGGAGGAAGGATGCAACTAGGCTACAAGTACATCTCCCTAAGATAACTAATCCACCTCATCGAGTTGGGTGGATGCGATCCTAGGCGTCAGTCGTCCTTCTACTGAGCTGGGGTGTGGGTCGGCTTATTTTCTTGGCAGTGGTTGAGTGAGTGTCAGGAGGGACTCGATGTCGTAGGCCTCCGATGGTGGTGATGGTGGCGGTGCTGGCGGTACTGCAGGGTCCGATCTTCTTCTTTCTGGAGGGTAGACAGGGGTTCCTTCCAGGATGACGGGCTCTTGCCCGACCATGGCGAACATCCTTCTTCGGGGCCTGGTGACGAGGTAGGCGTCCTTCAGCTGCTGGACGTGGCGGTCTTCGGCTTCCTTCAGGGCTTCGGCGAGAGTGGTCTCGCGGCTTTGGGCGGCGGCTACATGGGCTTGGGCTGCGGCGAAGTCTACTTGGAGCTTGCGGGCGAAGATCTCGGCTTCTTCGGCTCGGCGAAGTTGCTTCCTCAGCTCGGAGGCTTGTTGGTCGTGTTGCTCGTCAAGAGCAAGCGAGGTAGGTGGCCGAAGCTTGACGGCGGGGTTGTCTTCTTGTCGCGGGGGCTTCCATGCGGGCGGTCCACGCCGGGTCGGCTCTTGTCGATGGGCGGGAAGAACCTCATGGGCGTACGGGAGATGGGCTCCTCGTAGATCTGGCACAGGTGACGTAGGGCTTTGCGGGCGACGGCTTGGTAGGTGTCGGTGAAGCGAAATCCGGTGGCTGTCATGCTCCAGCCTTCGGTGATGTCGGGGAAGTCTTCACTCTTGGCGATGTAGACGGTGACTTCACAACGGTCGGTGCCATGTTCTTCATACTCACGGCCTTCATACTCGGGACGCTCTCGGATGCCAAGTCTCTGCAGGGTGGTGCAGAGGAGCCGGGGAAAGCCTGGGGTGTGGATGCAAGAGTCTGCCGGTCCGCACTCAGGCCATTCTTGGTCGGGGGTTTGGTGGTTGTGGTTTGTGGGTGGATAGCAAGAAGTATGGTTGTGAGAGGGAGGCGAAAAGCTAGCAATGGGATGATTGGAGTAGGATGGTGAGTAAAGGTGGATTGGTACTCCTTTTATAGTGAGTCGAAGTGAGGCTTGCATGGGACGCTTTGACTGGTCCTTAGGTGTGCGGTGGAAGGAAGTGGAGCGGATGTGGGTTCCACTACACAGTGGGGTACTGTGGTGGGGTGTAGCCTTGATGACCGTGCTATGGTGGTGCAGCCTTGGTGATTGTACGGTGGCGGTGTAGTCTTGTTGACTGTGCGACGTAGGTGTCGTCGAGTTGTAGTGTATATCCCGAGTGAGAGGGTGATTTCTTGGCCATATATATATATTTTTTTTCCATTTCCTTAACAATTTCAGAAATGTTTCTGGAGCCAGCATAGTTCTCCAATTATTATTTCAATTTCTTCAATTCAACAAGTAGCCTAAGATCTTTCATACGGTAGTGGACGCATTACAATGATATACAAGATTGTAAATCCAATGAGGGGAGGGATTAGGATGGCCAGAAGGGTAGCAGCAAACACTTCTTCATCTGGGTCCATCTTGTAGCCTTCAACTTCGCTTCGATTATGTACTTCGAACTCCTTGTTGTCTTCTTCACAAATCTTCGACTTGTATTCTCGACTTCTTCTTGGATTAATCCACTTGGTCGGCACTTGATTAGTAGGGTGGGTGTGGGTGATTTTCGTTGTGATGGGGTGATTGGGGGTGTTTTGGGTGATAGAAAGGGGCAGCTGGGGCGTTTTATAGGCGGTCGATGGCGGGGCCCAAGGAGGTGAGTGTGCGGCTGGGTGCGCGTGATCATCGGCGGGCATCGCGGCACCGGGGTGGGGGACTGAGGTGAGCGGCATCACGGGGCGGTGGCATACGGTTGCGGTCGTGCAGGGAGAGGACGGCACGAGTGGCGGTTGTGCGCGATGCTGTGGGAGTGGACAGGCGCAACAGTGAAGGCATGCACGGCGCTCGCGCCTTTCACGATCGTCTGGCGTGTGCTTGTCCGGGTGTCTTCACTGATAGTTACATTGGCCTAACTAGTTGTTGATCTTCATCTTGTCTTCTTGATAAATCTTCTTCTGATGGTGATTGTCTTCTTAATACTCTCGGGTGATGGTTATCTGCATGTTAGTTTAAAGTCTACTCTACGGGAAAGAGAGGATGAGAGAGAAAAGCACAAGGTAAGTAAAAGGATCTATTCCTAATAGATATAGGTAGGGGAGAGAAGCAAAGCAAGGATGAGAAATCTATGGGGTATTTGTAACAAAAGCAAACAGGGTGCAAGAAAACAATCAAGGTTTATCAAGCAAGCGCGTACTACTTTCGCGTAATCTATCTATAGGAGCACTCCAAGTCTAAACTCTATGTCACTCTATCTATCTACTCGTAATTTTGAAGGGGATGAGAAGAGAGAAAAAGCTGTTTTTGAAATTGAGGGTCAAGGAGAGGTAAGAATCAAGGGTGAAGAGCAAGATTTTTAAAAAAATAGTCTTTAGAAAAAGTGTTTCGAACTAAAATCCAACCTAAGGGTTTGTCCTACAGTCCAAGTATAGCTCTGATACCACTCTGTCGGCCCCTAATTTTTAGGGTCCATCAGGCATCATATGTCGGTCCCCTCGGATCGATAGGCCGACACGCACAATTAAATAAGATTGATATCAAAAGCATACTTTTATTGCTACGAGGAAAACATGATACATTGTTCGGGTTTACATAGCTTGGGCCACTAGCCTTATGTTGTATATCAGAGTTCTAAGACAGCGGTTCTATACTATCGTGGCTCCATTCCTACAGGCAACTCGGAGTGCGGACAAAACCCTAGCTATTCCTATATCAAGAACATCGTAGTCCTAAGCGTAGTCCTAGCGTAGCTTCTTCATGTAGTCATACGGCTCCGTCTTCATGTATCCTTCGGCATCCTATCCTCGCGTAGCTCCAGTAGTCCATCTTAGTGTAGGCTCTCGATCGGCTTCATCCTCGGATATACTCCTGCAGCGTCCTGCCTAAAAACATGGGAAGAAGGGGGTTGAGTACATACGTACTCAGCAAGCCCTAACTTTGGGTGGATGGAGGTTAAGTGTGTAGTAGTTATAATTATAGGTTGGGCCCTGGTAGGGTATTCATCATCCTCGCCAGTTCCCTAATTAAGTTATGGTTACCAAATCATTAATACATCTTACCAGATTATCTATTGTTGTTGTAGTCTAATCATAGCGTCTCATCCCGGCATCTGCCCATTCCAAGGACGTGGCTATTCGAATAGATTCAAGTGAACTCTGCAGAGGTTGTACACTTTTCCCCACACGGTAATTATGATTCCTTCCATGATCAGTGGTTAGAAAAGAACTACCGAGATCTCGTACCCGAGAGGGCGCTAACTTAGGTTTACATATACTTCCACTACGGCGCTCAGGGGTTGGGAAAAAGTTAGACGAGGAAGATCACTTAGCATCCTACGTCTAACCCGGACATGGAAGCTCACTCGCAACCCATGCCCTCACACACCTTGTGGAAGCTCACACAGCATCCACACTTAAAATATATATAGATAAATGTATATAGCTAGCAAAAGTGCACCCAACAATTTTACGTGGAAGATCACTTAGCGTCCACGCCCAACCAGACCATGGAAGTTCACTTAGCATCCTACGCCGTCTCCTGCTCTACCGTTTGCCTACACCGGCCCCCTAAGTGGAAATATACTTCAACCTAACGGGGTGTGAGATCAAGCCTACCCATATAGACGTGTGGGCTGTATTTAAAATATCACACGGGGATGAATAAGAGACTATGAACCGGTCCTTAGGGGTGACTGAAACAGGTATCTCCGACAGGATATCCTTCGCAGTAATATCCGCCAAGTAATCTACACCTAGATTACCCCTACCTGTTCCAAGTCATGGCTTGTATAGTCATTTTATCTTATTATTTTATTATCACGTTATCACGTTATCTCATTATCTCATATGATCCTTTGCAAAATAATTATTATATGAGTAAGATAGGAGGGTGGTAGAAGGGTGGAAATTAGGACTTGCCTCCGCTCGCTGACGAGTATATCCAAGGGTCCTGATTCCTTTGCTTCTGTCTCCAGCATCTTGGTGTAGTGGTACTTCATCTTGGTGTAGAAGTAATCCTTCGGGTCTTGATGTAGCCATGCTCAGGGATCCATCAGGTTCCTTATACGTCTTCTATTCTACGCGGTCTATTGCTTGACAAACAAGAGAGCAAAACCAAACAATGCATACACAACAAGCATAACTAAGCAAGCACGATCAACCAAAACAAGGAGGGGGATCCTAACGGGGTCGGTTGTAGGTGATGGAAGGGTTTATTCTAATTCTATCATTACTATGTGAACTTGAAGTAAGGGGCAGATGAAGGTTATTTATCCAACAAGATGGATCCTACGGGCTGGGTTAGTGTGGTATGGTTATCTGATGGAAAACTAGACCATATTATTACCCTTCACTATTATGTGAACCTAAAAAGGAAAAGCTTGACCAATTCATCATAGACAGCTTGGCCTACTTCTATAGGTCCATTAGGGTTTGGCGGGGTTAGCTAGTTAAGTTTACGGGCATACATACTTATATACTGTACGTAGGGTTTAGGCTAGCTATAGGTAGGTGGTGGTCGAGGTTAGTGACACGCATGCGTATACATGCATGCCTAGGGTTAGGTTAGCGACGCATACGCACATGCATATGTATATGCCTAGGGTTAGGTTAGATGAGGGTGTAGGGTAGGGTTAGCCACACATAGGTATATGCCTGAGTATATATAATTGTATATACAGGACTTACCATATATGCGTGTATACATACAGGGGTTAGCTACTACTACGGCGAAAGATAATCACTAAGGTTAACTAGGGGGTGGTGCGGAGTTAGCCATGCACCGGCGTATTCCCGAAGCGTATATGCTTTTCATATACACATATGAGATCTGTCTATGCATATAGAGGGGAAGTGCGTGCGGGTATATCTTTCGTCATGTATATCATTTATCTATACGGGTCTACACCTATATCCTATCGTGTATATATTTGCATGAGTGCAAAAATATATATTATCTATTGCATTTATCCACATATTTATATACTAAGTGTGGCGTATATATTTATATGGACCTATGCGACTACGCGCGTTTGTTACTACGACTAGAATTTATATTAATTAGGTATAGCGGTTAACACTAATTATAAAAGGAAGAGAAGCAAACAAATAGTACTAGAATTTAAATGGGCACCAAAAATAGAAATATGATGTGGATAATTAAGGAATAATTTTAGAAGAATCATGGTGGTGGAATTTCTGAATCGGAATTGAATGGAGGAGATACAAATTCCCAAAGTTTAATTAAGATAAAGGGATGGAGAATATACTTTGGAAATTATTTCTGAAACTGGATAATGGAAATGAGTGGGAATCTACAGGGGTAGGATCCGGAGTGTACCTAGTTTATTTAGAAATTTTTCTAGGAATTTTCTGGATAAGGGAAAATGGATTTTCACTCCTCCGTGTATGATTCCGTGTGCGCGTAGCATTTTGTGTATAGCTGACACAGGGTCAAGTAGAGGTCAGGGCTGGCCGGACTGTGCTTGTGCTCCTATACACCAATCGGTGGACTACTATCTCCCCTCTCTCTCTGGTCTATGTGAGCCACGCTCATGCGTAAAGAAAGAAAGGGGCATGGACTTCCTTGCCGCCGTGTGGGACCCAAGGGAGGGTGGTGCCTCCCCCATTGGCGCACGGGCATGGAGGATGTCGACATCCCGTCGCTCGCCGTCCGTGTCCCTCGTCTTCTGCTCCTTCTGCGTGCAGTCAGAAGAAAGAAAAGAGAGCGGAAGGGAAGGAAGGAGAGGAGGAAGGAGCACGGAAGCTGGAGACGCCGACGGCATTGACTGGCGGCGTGACTTCTCCGGCGTGGTGTAGGAAAGGGAAGGGAGAGCGGGGTGCGCAGGGCAGCGCGCGGTGGTCGTCGACCGGGCGGAGCGGCTCCGGCGTGTGCAGCGGAGCGGGCTCCGCGATGTGAGTTTCGGGCGGTGCCGCATGCCGCGAGCCGGGCGAGCGTGGCCGCCGGGCGGCGCTCCTAACTCTGGCGTTGGCACGGCTTAGCACGCCGCGCTTCCCGCGAAGCGGGAAGAGCGCGGCGGCCGGCTTAGCTCCGGGCGCTCGTGAGCAAGGGAGAGAGGATGGAGGGCAGAGAAGGAGCTTGGCCGGGCGGGTGGCGCCGCTCGGGGCAAGGGCAAGAGGCGCGACACCGATGGCTTCGACGAGCGAGCGCGAAAGGGAGGACGGAAGGGAGAGGAAGCTCGGAGAAGGGGGGCAGTTGGTGCCCGAAGCTCGAGGCTTCGACGTCGTCCATGGCCGGCTATTTATAGCCGCCGCGGCGACCATTAAAGATGGCTGTTCGCCGGAGAAATATCTCCGTGACCGCTGGAGGTGGCCGCAATGGTGATAAGGTTGGCCTCGACGGAAAATCCGCAGGGGATAAGGAAGGCGACAAGTAGGGCGGTTATGGCCCAATAAGGCGGTCGGGCGGCAAAATATCTCGCCTCGTTCGTCCCCTTGCTCTCTCTCTCTCTCTCTCTCCGGTGTACGCGGTATTCCCGCCGCCGCCGGGAGGTAGAAGACGCAAATGACAAAGGGGTCCCGCGCGTAAGAGAGAGAAGGAGGGAGAAAGGAGGGCTGCCAATCGGATCGGCCGCCGGCTGCTTCGCCGGCCGAGATGGGCCGCCGGCCGGTTCGGCCCAAGTGAGAGCAGAGGGAGGGAAAAGGAGAGGAGAGGGGGCCGGGCCGTGGTGCAGGCCGAAAGGAGGGAGAGAGGAAAGAGCGAGCCCGCGTTCCCTTTTTCCATTATAAATTCCTTTTCTAATTCCTAGAAATAAACTAAGGCACATGGGAAGGATTTTAATTTAATTCGGTGGAGATTTGAAAAGTGGGTGGTTTGGGAAATTCAAGGGGGGTGTCAAGGTGGGTTTTCAAGGATGATGATCAAGGAATTTATTTGGGAGGAATGACAAAGAATTTTGGGAGGGATCAAGGAGGAATTAATTGGAGGGGATGACAAGGGAATTTAGGAGAGGAGTGCCAAGGAATAATTATTTGGTGCCAAATTAAACTCCAGAAGCAAACAACACAAGCAAGCAAGCATGTCAAGCATTCAAACTAGCATGGCAAGCACTCATGTCAAACAACAATGCATATGGTGAATTTTGATGCAAGGGTTTTAGAAAAATATTTTAAAATATGGTTTTGTGGGAAAATAAACTAATCAAGTTTTAATTTGTTGTAAATTATAAAAGTTCAAATTTTTAGTGATTTTTAAAATGATGCAAAAACACGGGTGTTACAGTAGTACATATGGTGTGGTTTACAAATTACTCGATCCATTACTAATCCATCGACCCAAGCAGGCAAAAGCTAAAATTTCAAGAAATATTACTTAATAAATATGATTAATAATGTAACTATTATGGAGTTGCTAGTATCTCATTGGTCTATGGTTTTTCTATTTTTTTGGTAAAGTACTGAATTAAATATTCATCGCGATGTCTGCATGTTACTTGGTGTACACAAGGCATATAGCATTATGCTTCCTCTTAATTTTAATGTAGCGTGTAATTCAGAAAAAAATTACAACATACTTGTAAGTGCATTTAGCCCTTTAGCGGGTTTTGGTAGATTGAATGACAACACAATTAATGGCCTAAGTGATGAACAGGGGATTCAGTTATATTGTTTAAACCTAAGATTTGAATCATTGTATGAATTACATCAACAAGAAGCCAAATTTAATGGTATTCCATATTGTGTTGAAGAAAAATAAAATGTGAAATCATTCTAGTTCAAGTAGAGGACATGAAGGCAAATGGGATTGTTGAAATGGCTTACATGTTATGGGATATTATTGCATCATATGAAAGCAAGCACATTTGTGAAGGTTAAATGAGACATGAGATTTTTTCATAGGGAAGGGTCTCACTAAGAGGGAGCTTGTTTGAGAAATGAATGGGGATGAAGATGGTTTTCATTATATGGATTTGTAACCTATGCTTATTGTAAGTCCAAATGACTCAGTGAATTGGAATGCCCTAAAAATGTGAAGATAGCAAGAAAAGGGCTTCGAAGGTTCAAGGAACCATGAAGGACAAGCTATGGCTAGGGCATCGAAGGAGCGAGCCTATGGTAAAGAATAGAGTACTCACATTGAATCATTGATAGGATTTGTTGACTCTATTATTGCACATGGGTATACAAATAGGTGTATGCAACTCTATTTGACTTTAACCACTTGATCTCTTTGTTTTTTCAGTCGATTTCGTTGTTCTTGAAATCCATTTGACTTGAACTAGTATCAATGATGTCTTTATTAGGCTCAATGTTGTCCATCCCTGCATTCATAATTTGCATAAGAGTTAGGGTTTGTGTGACACCTAACATATCAACTTCACTAAACTCCCACTAGCCACATATTATGTTGTGTAATCTAGAAGGAATTCTTTGATAATTTCTTAAACCAAGTGTTGGGGAGCCCATATTCATATGGGCCAAGTTCCCTTAGAAGAAGCCCAACTAGTTCCCTCGGAGTGATATATAAAACCCACCGCCAACAAGGGGGGGGGGGCTTGTAAATTACAAGTGCCTATACATAGTGCCATGACCATGAGGGCAAAGGGGCTCTCTCTCCCTTATTTAGAAACCCTAGTGCGCCCTTTCTGCTTAGCCCTCTCACTCTTGTTCAGAATTGTCTTCCCAACACCATGCTTGGAAAAACTAAATTAGAAATTAGAGAAATGTTCATCATAGGCCATTGCCTAAACCATGGTAAATTAGACAAGTGTTCATCATCAAATCAAAATATTTGAACGAGATAAACCTAGGATCTCAACAAAAAGGTGTAACATCATCTTCAAGCTTTTCCTTTTAAAAAATTAATCATCTCTTTATAAAAAACATTGAATCATCCCATAACTTCCTTCTTAGTCCCTTTATTACCCTTTATTACATTTATGGAGATGTGGATGCTAAAATTGTTGTCCATAAAAGCCATAACCACACTGGTAAGCCTTTTTTGTGAGGACACTTGTTGGTTCCATGCTTGGAACTTTTATAGTTGTAACAAAATGGTGGGTTGGCACAATATGCTATAAGATGTCGTCAAGACTACATGTGTAGCAATGTCCCCTCTCGGCATATTGTTCACGGTCGAAACCCTACAAAATTCATACTCTACGTTAAGGTTTGACATCATTCTCCTCAAATTCATGTGAAGTTTCCACTCTATTGTGAGATTTGACACTCTATATATGTAATTTGACATCCTCTTTAGAATGTTTGTCATCCTATTAAAACTCTAATGTACCATAGCCCTTTCCATGTGAAAAGAGTTCTACACTTTCTTCTGCATACATATCTTACCTAAACAACATATGTAAAATAGCAACTATTATCACGCAAAAACTCTAGATGATCACCTTCCTAATAGATTTAGCATCATAGTGGGAGAATCACTCTTGCCAAATCCACAATACATCTTTCTTTAGAACAGTGATTACCATCATCTCAATTTATGTGACCCTACCGAAAGAGTAACCAACAAGGCCACGGGGCCGTTAAATAGGAAGACATTGGAGCATATCCGTACTATTTAGAGTCTAGGCGTTCGGCAGATTCCTGAGCCAGCTTCTGACCCATGGCTCGGGACATCAGTCACCACAAAAGCACAAGCACCAGACCCAGCGAGCACTGGGTGGAGGTCAGGCTCAGTCTACTATCGTGATCGGGTGTAACACCCTAAAATTGGTGACTTTTCAAAATAGGTGAAATTGATTTCATAAGCAATTGTGTGTGTGCATTTAAACATAGATTAATAATTAATTTTATTAAATTAAAATCCATCATAAGGTAGATACATGTTGTATGCATTCATGCTGGTGCATTAATATTTTGTATTGAGTGGGCTTGGTTCAAATACAAAATGAATTCAAATTTGGATTTTGAATTGCTTTTCAAAACTGGTTTGAAATAAAAGAAAAAAAGAAAAGAGAATGGAATTCTCTCCTCTCCCTCCATTTCAGCCCGGCCCGGCTCCCTTCCTCCTTATCCCGCCACCGTAGGCCCCAACTCCCTCCCTCCTTTCCTTCGCGGCCTAGCAAGCCAGCAGGCCCAAGTCGGGCGCCTCCCCTCTCTTCTCTCTCGCTGGCGCCGACAGGTGGACCCCACGCATCAGCCGCACGCCGGCGCCTTCCTTCTTCCTCCTCCGGCTCCTTCCAAAAATGGAAGTCACACCTTCCCTCGCCAAACCGAGCTCGGGATCGCCCTTTCCAAGCGCGGCGCAGCCTCTGGGCTATATAAGCCACCACCCCGAGACGCACCGCCTTCACCCCGCCCTCTTGCAGCAGCCGCCTTGCCCCGAGGGAGCGACAACAGCCGCCGCAACCCTAGTCAGCCGCCGCCGTTCGCCGTCGAACCCCTAAGCCGTCGCTCCGCCACCGTAAGCTCACGGCCGTGCTTCGTAGTGACGCCGTGACCCCGCCGAACCACTCCTTTCTCTTCTTTATGTTCTCGGTTGCGTGCTAATCGCCGCCGATGTTCTGCAGGAGCCGCCGCCCGCCTTCCTACACCGTACGCCGTCTCCGATCCTCCCTAGGCCGCGCGAACCTCGTAGGTGAGTTCGCCGTAGCGTGCTCTACGCCCCCATGCTTTTGGTTGGGCCTATTACGCTCTGGATCGGCCGATTGACGAACGCCGGCGAGCACCGCCGTTCTCCGGCCATGGCGCCGCCGTCGGGCCACTGTTCCCGGCCGGAACCTCCCTCTCTCTCTCTCTCCCTTCCTTTTAATCCGAGCCGTCCGTTTCAGATCTAACGGCTCAAGATCGAGATACCCCTTCGCAGTTAATTTTGCAAAAGAGCCCCTCCACTTTCTTTTAATTGAACCCGCAGTCCTCTCTTCAGATTTAAAACCGGATTTTTATTTATTTTAATTTGAAAATCAAATTCAGGTTATTTACAAGTTTGCCACTGGATTCTTTTGAGTATAACTTCTTCAAATTAACTCCGATTTGATCCGTTCAAGTTGCGTTAGATTCGTAATTGAGTAATCTACATGTCTACAGTACTGTTAACCATGTTTTTCAACTTTTAATTTTATTGTTTAATAGAATTAATAAGTTTTCTACATGAAATCTTGTTTAATCTATATCTTGACCGTTTTAGCTCCGATTTTGGTGATCCAAACGTCTGTGTGATCCTAGCGATGTGTAGATTCGTTTTATAAACTTTTTATCTTTGTTTTATGATATTGGTGTACTGTTCTAATCTATACTCTTGTTTGCTATGCATGATTGCGCTTGGATGCTTGTATGTTGCTTGTTGTGGAGTATAGACGGTGAGCAATACGTTGGTGATTAGGAGTTCTTTGACGGGCTGTATCACCAAGAGTTCGTTGAGCAAGGCAAGTATAGCATGGGATCATCCTTGTTACCTATTCACCTTTAATCATTTAATTCATATTGCATGTGTCTTCCTTGTTTACCACTAAGGATTTCCTAGCAATTGTATCTTGTACCTTGACTACCGTGGGGTTTATGCATTTGGGTAGCTTATGTTAGTGCTTAAGAAATAACCACTATGATCTGTAACATGATTAATGATATATGCAACAAAGTTTAAAACTCGTTTTTTTAGCAACGGAAAATTGAAGGGGAAGAGTACTTGTTTGCTCTTGTCCTCCCTAAGGACTTATCTGTAAGTGAGCACCCGGGACTTACAAAGACAAACCGTGGGGGGCTATATGGCTCTGGCTTTAGTCAAGTATGAGGAACCTCCTCTAGCTTGGTAGAGGTTACCGAAAGACGCAAAAGGGGCTTTACACGATGGGCATAGCGTGGCTTCTGTCCTCTTGTGTTGCTGCTGCGGTGTGAACCATTTGGAAGGGGGATTCTATGTCCGCTTGTCGAGGAAACCTAGTGGCCTTAACTTGTTAGATGAACCTTTGAAAGACTTCATAGTGAAACCCCCGCTATGCACTTCGGCAGTGTAGTTTGGGAGTAATTAACCCAAGCATATGGGAATCACGACTCACGGTGAAAGTGTACAACCTCTGCAGAGTGTTAAAACGATATATCAGCCGTGCTCACGGTCACGAGCGGCCTGGACTTCTTATAGAATAATGGTTTATGCGATGAAAAATTCTTGATTACTGTTTTTGCTATACTTTAATCATTGTTTACATGATCATATGGTTAATTGGGATTTATGCGACTTGTTGCTACTCACTTATGCTAAAATTGAGATATGATAAAAGTTGCTAACCGCTGTAAACCGTGTCAGCCTTTTGAGCCTCATTAACCCCATATTATTCTTGTTAAGTACGACATGTACTTACGCTTGTTTATTTTTATTACTTGGAAAATCCTGGATGGGTAACAGATAATCGTGTCTATGAGGACTCTGATGAGGACTACTAGTCTTATGCTTCACCAGTTGACGTCCCTGTGGCTTTGGAGTCTATCGGAGTGCTAGTTATCTTATTTTGTTTCCGCTGAGACTTTGAATAAATTTATGTAATAAAGTACTATTCGTGATGTAATAAAGGCACTGAGCTTGATACTCCAGTGATTTGTCCCTATATGTGTGTGATTGATCTCTGGGCACACATATGGTTTTGTATTCAGTTTTGTCTTTAAAACTGGGTATGACATCGGGCGAGCACTAGGTGGAGGTTACGCTTAGTCTACCATTGTTCGGTAGCGTCGGCCCATGACCGAGTCCCTCGAGCCTTGAGCAGTTGTTGTGGGCATGCTCGGGTTTGTTTTCGCTCCTTGCAATAAGTACATGCAAGCGTACTCGATAGATATAGCTTGGAGCGATCCATGGAATGGTTGAGGGCCCATTAGTGAGCTACCTCTTTCCGAAAGACTTAACTTAGCCCTATGTTAGACTAACATCATTGGATGATATGATTTATATTTAATAAGACCTTCACAACCCTTAGACCCTTAGATCTATATATGGGTCGCTAAACTTTTCCTATGTTCTCATCTAAAAATCTATGACTCTTAAAGTTACTATTTGAAGTATGAATTCATGTCTATGATAAGATCTAAAGTGAACTTAGAATGAACCATTCAAAAAGTTAAAGGACCTATATGATTAGTTTGAGAGTTAGTGGTCCAAATAAGAATATGGAAAAAGTCTAAAAATTCATATAGTGCATTCACTCTTTATATTTCCAGGCAACAACATCACTATACTCTCCATATGTTGTTCCGTAATGTGAATACCGGATCAGTGTAGTCGAGTTCCCCATGGGAACTGCCTCTCTCCTCCTAGGAACAGAGACGGGCCTATTTATGAGTGGCCAGTCTTCCTTGGACGTCTCCCCATGTCCTATTTTGCCTCCTTGCCGGCCCCACAACCTAGGGGTTAGGGGATCAGTACATCAGGAGGGCAAAATTGTCTCTACCACCGATCTCACCTGTTCGCCTCAACCACTCCTAGGCCCTCCCCTTTGAAAGGTGGCCCATGTGCCGGCCACTAAGTGAGGTAGAGGTAAATGTTGAGTCACCCGTCGGAGACTATTCGCCCAGACGAAAGGGTTTGTGCAAGGTGCTGACCTAGGAGCGGCTTCGACACCGGACTTGCACTTCACGAGCCGGGGCCCCTTCATCCGGGCGAATCAGCCACTCTTGCTCGTGCGGCCAGACACCAGACTTGTCATTGCAAAAATGTTTGTTGCATCCCGCATACTGGAAGGGGCAGGGCCCGAGAGCAGGGGTCTCCCCCCAACAGCATCTGTTTCAAATTTTAGTTTATTTGACTTTTTTTAATCCAGACCACGTCTTATTCAAACAATTTATGCAGATATAGTTTAATTTGAGTTATTTTTGAAGAATTTTTATTTGTAAAGAAAGAGGCAACAAAAGATGTGATATTTGACGCAATTTTTTTTTAAATAAGATGAGTGACCAAACTTAGGGTAAAAAATCAAACGAACTATAATTTAAAACGGAGTTAGTACATAAGATACACATTTGTTAACCATCTAATCCCCTTGTCCAGTTATCCCTGAATAATTGCATCCAACGATTATGTTGTTATTATTGCTATATAATTAAATTGTCTTAATAACAAACGAATGAGTGACATAATATCGACCCTACAGAATCTCACGCAAGTTTTATCGTGTGCCTCGTGCGCAAACAACAAATTGTGCAACTGAGCTAAGCTCAGCAGTACCTATTATTACACTATTACACTTTGGCAGTTTAGAAAAGACAAATATAATATACAGTTATTTACAGGTATACTGATCCGTACGGGCAGGCGGAGTTCACATTTATTGGCATCCATCACCAGTACCAGTTGCAAGAGGATGTGTTACGGTATCATACGGTACGGATCGATGTTTAATCTCTCCACCCCCCCTCCCTCCTTATCCCTGCACTGCATCCATTGATGCACAGTTGCATACTATTTACCTCGAAGGCCTATTGGGTAGGGCCGGCTGAAGCAGCCTTTCGTTATATTATCGTAGAATTCGCATAACAAAGGGCTCTTTGTCAGTTATAGGATCGGAGGGTGAGGAGCTTTAGTTTCCATTTCCATGCTGCAGAGCAGCTCCAACAGTTTCTCAACTTAGATTGCTATTTTTATTTTTTTTAAAAAACAGAAAAATCTTCTCTAACAGTTTGTCATCTTAAGTTGTCATTTATCCCAAGTAGTGAAAAAGAGCCTCCGCGCGCGCATCGGACCGTATTAGAAGAGGTAGAAGGATATAAAAATAATTTTATTTCTATCTCAGGGTTCCCGATGTAAGTTTTTAAGAGGAGGAAGAGTATAAACATAATTTTATTTCTGCCTCGGGGTTTCTAATGCAAGTTTGATCTGAGTTTCAAGTAAATTATACTAAACTATTAGAGAGGAGCATCTCCAACAACTCCTCAAATGAGATTGCTATTCTCATTAATTTGGTAAAAACACAAAAAATCCCTCTCCAACAACTCCTTAAACCATGACAACTTGCTATTTATCTCAAGTTGCTATTCACGGGCCTCGCTACAGATATATCTCCGTCTTGTGCTGAAAGGACTTGCTATCGAGAGAAGTTAGCGAGGCTCTTCGCTCGTTGGCGGGGCTTTGTTCGCTTAGTGGGCCTCTTCATTCGTTAGCGGGCTTTTTTCGTTTTGGCAAGTGAATTTTAAGGAGTTGGAGATAAATCTTTTTTTCACTTGCCAAATAAGTTAGCAACTTGCTAAAACTCAAAATTTGGTAAGTCAATTTTAAGGAGTTGTTGGAGATGCTCCATATATTTTAGAGAGTTGCCAAATTACAAGATTTGACAATTAAATTTTAGCAACCTCTTAGAAATACTCTTAAAAGACTATCCTCCATGTTGCAGCCGGTTACCAGAGATTCCTTCGGCTGTCCAACTTTCCGTTTCACCTCATAACAAAATCCGTTTCACGCCTATTTTTTTTTCTAAATTATAAATACAAGTCTATCCCAATCTGACCTAAGTTAAATATTGCCTTGATATACATATAACAGTATATTATCTTAAATTAAAAAAAAATCTACTACCAGATGTGAAACTACTGACAGAAAAAATAATATTTTTTGTGAGTATATATTTTTTCTGTGGGTGTGTTGTCATGCATAGAAAAATTATATAATTATTTGGTGTGTTTTTATATTTTTCTGTTAGAATATTTAGAAACACATGAAATAATTAATATTTTTCTGTGTATATAAAAATACATAGAAAAATTCATCACTCACAGAAGCATTCGAGTCTCTAGTAATATATACAAGACTAACTAGCTAAAGTTTTTTGTATTGCAAGAATGCGAAGCAACCTAGCTAGCGGGACCAAATGGAGGAATAATTGTTGATCAATTACTTATGTGGTACTCAGCAATTGAGCTTCGAAGCGCCACTTCAAATTCCAGAGGTCATCTTCTTGCCGGAGCTTGAGCCCACCTGGCACTTTCCGCATAATGTTGGGTGACAGTCCCCTCTCGATTCACTCTGATCCTCCTCTGTCGTTTTGGCAATATTTCTATGTTGGAAACTACTAGCTCTTCTAAATTTATACAATGATCACAGATGAATACATATGTTTGCGCATATTAGACATAATCGTCAACCGACGACAGCCATATGACGGCCTGGCGTGGACTGATGTTGTCGCCAAATTTTTCCCCACGCTTTGAGCAAATTTTCCAACTTAGCAGAGCGAAAAGGGAGTGAAATTCTTTTCGTCTGTCTGCTTGCCAATGGCTGCGCAGCTGGAAGTCTTGGAACCACCGGTCCTGATGAGGACAAGAAGGAGCCCCCAAATCTATTAAATCAGAGAGGATTGTCCAACAGAGAGTTGCATCGTGTGTGTGAACAATGAACATGATAGATCGACCAAGAAGCTAGAGACATGGTCAGTTGGTCACTGGTCACGAGCTTGCTTCCAGAGTCCGGACCGTGACGCCCACACGTACGATAGACACTGTAGAAGGAGAAAATACAAATGGGGAAGGGAGAACGAAACAACGGACCGTGGCAGCAGCAGCCTGTGGTGTTTTTGGGATGGCGTGGCATCGATCGATCGGTCGATCTGGCGTGGGGCTGTCAACTAACCAAGCATGCAGCAGAGTGCACAGTACCCATAACGGCTCACACGCCGGCGTGGTCGACGTCTCACTCTCACGCCCGAGACTGCGAGATCACGCTTGCTTGCTTGCCGTGGATCGGACTGAGATGGACACGACAAGTCGATAAGCCGATCGGACGCGACGGTGCACATCTGACATGTACAGTAGATAGCACCAAGCAGCACACCGGCACCGGCCAGCCGGCGCCCTGGAACATGCAGGAAGTTTGGTTCGGTCGTTCGGATGCTCTCGGCGCGCGAGCGCTTTCATTCCCTGTTCCCTGCGCTCCAGATGGATCGATCGGAGGACCACGCACCGACGCACGCATGCGCGCGCCCGCCTTTGTATTGCTCGAAACCGATCGAGTAAAAGAAGCGCACATGACATGCATATGGCCTGGCCCCGACGCCCGCCCGCGCGCGAGTCCCCTCTCTAGTCTCTACGGCCTGCTGCTGGCCCTCTCTTGCTGCTACTAGCTAGCCGTCAGCTACCGATCGAGAGATACGTAGTGCAGTACAGCAGTAGTAGATGCATGTGTTCTCCTTCCATGCATCTCGCCTCTCGCCGGCCACTAGCTGCTGCTGCTACAGATAGGAGGAGCGAGGAGGCCAGCACTGTCTCTATCTCTCGATCGGATCCGGGCAGCAGGCAGGCCGCCGGCCGCAGACCGGGCAGGGCAGGCCTGGTTGGTGTACTGGGTCATGCATGCTTCCACACACTAACATCTCCTTGATGATGGAGATTGGGACCTCATCAGCCCATCATCAGTGGTCCAGGCGGCGCCGGCATGCGCAGCAGCCTCTCCGCGCGCTCCGGCAGGCCGGCGGCCTTCTCGATCAGCAGCTCGCTCTAGCTAGCTATATTATGCTCTACTACCTTAGCTTGCTGTTCTCTATATATATGGTCTGCCCTTTATCTTTCGAGAGATGTATATGGACTAGTAATTTTCTGATCTAGGAGTAATAGCAAAAGAACAGCTGGCGGGGTGCTTGCCACTGTACGTACGAGATGTCCAAATTCCAAAAGGATTCAACAAGGAGTTTTTTTTAGCACTATTTCAACAAGGAGATGAGATGGAGTGCTTAATGCAATGGTGAGGGCCCAACAGACTTTTTGGTTGCTGGATGTGAAAGACAACAGCAACCTCGCTCTACGTTAATCCTTATGCTAAAATTCTCACAAAAATCAGAAATATATTATTATGATTTGGTCCTCTTATCACCATAGATATAGTAGTCATGAAACCTATTTCGTTTTCTAAAAATAACCTTCTTCTTTGCTTAAATAAAAAAAACATAAATCAGCCCCTAAATTTGCATCTAAATTAGCCTTATCTAGCATCATGAAACATATTCTTTAGTAACCTTGTAAATTTTATATCTACATTGTCCCCTTCCCATGATGACACAAAATAATTGACCACTATTTTTTGCATCTACATTACCTAATTTGGTCATTACTAAAAATAAAATAAATAAATGTCCTCTCAAATATTTGTAGATATATAAAGTAATAACTTAAAGTATGTTATTACATACATGTAGTGTCATCATTCATATCAAGTATATCCATGCAAGAGTACTAAATATATATTTCTATGTTTTAGTAATCATGTATATTATCTTAACAATACCAATTACACTAACAATATCATTTCAAAGCCTATTAATACCCATGAAAATAACTTTTTATAAAGTTATGAAGCATATCTATATTGATAGAATATCATACATCTTATTCTATTATAACAAATATTACAACAAACATATATATATATATGCTACTTAATTTAACATCTTGAGTAGCGAAGGGAAATTTAGTAATATGGATTATTTGGACCAAAGGTGGCAATGACCTTCTTGGTTTTTTGAAATTCCTTTAAAGTAAATAATTATGTGAGCCTTAAATAATATATCATCTCGAGGTTAGTATTGTTGGTCCCTCCTAAATCTCACTTCAAGCTCCAACGTCAATCTTGACTTCTTGAGTAACATGGAGCAGGCTTAATAAACCATTACTACATAATTGAGTGCAGTTTAGGACTTAAAATAATATTATATTTTAATAAAATACAAAAGAAGATTTTTGAATAAAAGGTAAAATAAACATAAAAGTCAAAAGTTTCGATTTAACAAGTTGATAAAGTTTTTTTTAATCTAGTTGATAAAGTATTTATAGCAATTGATAAGATGAAACTTTCAAAGTCAAAACCTAAATTCATGATGTCAGGAGACATGGGTTGCAAAATAATACCCACCATAATAACTTAAGGTAAGGTACCAATACTTAAAATATATGGAGGTGTATGGAGGGAAAAACTATTGATATGGATGGAAAAACATATATATTGAGTAATTGAAAAGCTCATCAGAAGAGATGGAAATTACAAAAATATCAATACAAGTACATTGCATTGGAAAATGAACAAATACACAACACAAAGATAAATAATTTTTTTGTCATTTATAGGTATTAACTATGAAGTACTGATACATGTTCATAAGATTCTAGACCATATGGAGAGCACGGGTTGGACTAGTTATTACTAGTTGCCATTTCAAACTGTAAGTTGTTTTAGTTTTGTTCTAAGTCAAATTTATCTAGTTTTGATCAAGTTTATAGGTAAATATACTTACATATAGAATTTTAAACTAAAAAGCTAGCTTATTTCATGCTGTGTGTACCTAATGAAACTAGTTTGATATTGTAAATGATCATGTATTTTTTTTATAAAACCTGCTCAATTTAATAGAGAAGATTGATTTTGAACAGAGCTAAAACAATTTATAATTTGAAACCGAGAGAGACGAACAATCTAAGGCCTACTGTTTTCATATGACTACGCTGACAGTACTGAGTATATAATAGAAATTGAAGGCGTTTGTCTGCTATACATCGACCAAAAGGAATAAGCACGAGGAACAAATCAATCATCGATCACATGATGATGGTATATACTCCCTAGTCCCCCACAATGTACCCTTGAGCCGTGCCTAACAGATATGCAGTAACATATACTGTCCCACCTTCACAGGAGGCCGTGCATGGCGTATTTATACACTATCAATATAGATACTCCCCACAATGTTGTTTGTGTTTAGTGAGAGATGCTTTAATATAATTTTCTTGGTCCAGGAAGCCAAAAGCTGAACTGTACGGTAGTTAACCATGTCTCATGTGTTGTTTGAGTACTGTGCATGCAAGTCTGCATAAAGAGGCTACGCAGGCAATCAAACACATGCATACCTGGATACACATGCATGGAACCAACCAGACTTGATATAGTAATTAAGTTAATTACTGTTCCTAGGATACTCCTGCGATCCTGCATGCCGGCCATTTTTTCAAGCTAGCTTGCCAGGCTTAATAGCTAGCGCAGGCAGCACTGCAGCAATGCATTGCGTACTCCTCTCATAGTAGCACTGCAGTGCAGCCCATGGCGGGCACCTCCACCCGGCCTGCCGCCTGCGGGATTAATTGGTGCATGTTACATGCATGGTAGCATCCAACCACGTCCCAACAAAACTGCATTAAGGCCCTGCCCCGGCTGATCCTCACAACTCAATGGTATGGTTACATGAGACCATGCATCAGTAGCGTGTACTATGTGTATACGTATGCATGTGCAGTGCGAGGAGAGAGGGATGAGCCTAGGAGGAGACGGATGTGCTTGTTCTGGGCTTCTGGCACATCTGACGGCTCTGCTGTGTGCCATGGGCCATGGCATGGCATCCGATACCGAGAGGGAGAGATGTCATGGAATCAGAAGGAGGCGTGTGTGCGAGCTGGGAGGGACGAGGCCAGGCCGGCCGGCCGGGCCCAAGAAACAACAAAGCTGGGGCACTACTGGGCGGCGCATGCATGCAGATGCTGATGCAGTGCAGCTGCGGCCGGGGCAGGAGCAGGACAAGCGGCGCTGCGCCTGCGCAGGTCGGCAGGGCGCCGGCGAGGTAGTACGTGGAAACGAAAACCGAAATACAGTAATTCCTGCCCGTTTCGGACACGCGGCGCGCGCGGGCCCTTCCTTCCGCGGCGGCAGCCGGCACCGGCATGCGGCAAGGTACTCCACCGTCCTTCCCCTCTCCCTATCCGATCCTATCATCCCACTGCACTGCTCACCCCCTGATGAGACCGTTGAGCTCGCCCCCGTTACGTCGCTTTCGCAAGCACGCCACGCCTCGGCCCATGTGCTGCAGCAACAACCTGGACCGTTCCCAGCGCCCGCCGCCGCGCGCCGCCGTGGAACGCAAGTGGGCCGATCCGCGCGCCCGCCCGTCGCTTTTGCAAACTGTATGCATGTACGTGTGTGTACTGTGCACGAGTCGACAGCGTTCCGCTCCGCCCCGTGCCGTGTGACAATTAATGGCGTCGATCGGGGGACCGCGTGCGCGGGCGGGGATGGACGACGACTGGAGAGGGGCCGGCCGGGGTTCCATTCCAACCATCGGGCTGCATGCCGCGACGCGCATGACGGCATGAGCCGCCCGCCGCGCTGTGGAAGCCGGCGGCGTGCGTGGTCCAGCCGCGCGCCCGGATAGATGGCCATCGACTCAATTCTCGTGTGGCACACGGTGCGATAGGAGATCGATCGACCCATGGTGTGCAACAGTGCATGTGCTGACCATGGCACCATTCCATCCGGCCGGCTGCGGGCTCCAGCCCAGGAGAGCCAGAGACAGAATGGCAGCAATGCAAAGGATCGCGCTCGAGGAACCGGTCGTTTCAAGTAGTTATCGATCTACCGGGATCGAAGCACCGCGCCCGACGCTTGACGCACCAAACCGTGGTGGAGTTTTATCCCGTTGGCCACATCTCCACCACTAGCTCCTCTAAAGCTATTTTTGTGCTAATAAATGGAGCTATCTAGTGAGCTTCTCTGAACCGGTTCTCACAAAGAATTAGTAAAAGTGGAGCTAAAAAAAATAGCTTCACCTGGCTCTACTCATCCTAGTGCCCTAGCAAACAGAGAAAAGGGATTCATGGGGGCACCGAATGCGGCCACCAGGGTGCGCGCTACCGCGGCACAGAGAATAAGATGCACGTGTAAAGGGTCAAGCGGTATAGGGATGAGAAAATAAGAAAACAAAGAAGGACATTATAGTGTTTTCGTGCTTTTTTCCATCATGAGAGTCTGTACATTTTATCCTCGACAAGATCAATGTTTTGTGTGTAGAAAATTAGAGAAGTAGCACGGGACCCATATGCATACTAGTTCAGGTATAGGATATCCATCGTCTAGTGAAGAATCAATCACTTATTCTATATATGCTCATCATTTTAGAGGGCGTTGATGAGTTTGTTTAGATACCTAGCTACGGATGGGTATGGGATACGATGAGGTATTGAGGTACCAAATAGGGGCTCCCTCCCCACTTTATATTGTTTGGGGAGTAAGGTTACAGATAAAGTTCTGATTAGTTTAAATATTGATTTTTTAAACATATAGTTGGTTTCTAGGTACATCTTCCCTTGCCTTGTCCACCAAGTAGATGGGGTGCCCTATCACGTTCGAATCTCTCACTTGGCATGCTTGGCCCGCCACTGTACTAGTTGGGTTGTTTTCCATGCGGCGAGGTACCTGAGTACCAATATATATACCGACAATAGGAAGCTATTTTGTCAAACGATTCAACTAAAAACGACTCCAGCTCCATCGGTAGAGCTGCTCAAGGAGACGAAACTAAAAAGTGGCTTCACTGGTAAGGTGGAGTTGTGTCAAATAGGATCTTAGTGAGGTTGAAGACATCCTGACCATCACACTTCACAAACAACGCATATTCACATTAAAGTGTCCCAATTGATTTTTCTTTCGTTTAATATCCGAACTTACGATTGATGCTCATATATAAGGTAACATAGCACATACCTATTCATGGTACAGAATCCATTCAAGATGTAATGGAACAGTTATAAGTTATGTATTCTATTTTAGCCCACACTCATATATAATACAAAGAATATAAAAGATCCGAGCCCGCACAAAGGATTTGGAAACAACGGTATAGTAGGCCATACACAGTGAGGCCTCGTTCGGCTATGCAGGAACCATCTCCTGAAAAGATTCCTAGTGGAATAGGCAGCTAATTTATATAGACTTGATCAATATAGAATGATTCATATCCTATCTCAACATATTCAAGAAGATCACGGAGACGTCTGTCCAATATGTGGTCCTATTCATTTATTTTATAAAATTTGAAACATTAGCCGTTTAAATAATATTTTTTTCTCACACAAAAACTAGGGCATTTGCTTTATTAGTAGGCTTATTTAACCAGCCGGCGAGCAGCGACAAGTCAACACAAAAGTACTATTCGGATCTCGCCGAGTTGCTGCTGAGTGCTGGTACGTCCTACGATGTGGATTTGGCCTCCCCGGCTCCCCCACACGGGCCACGGGCACCTAGCGAAACAGGAAAAAAACAAAACAAAACAAAGATGAAGCGATGAAACGCCGAGCTGCAGCAGTCAGTAAAAGGCTTAAGCCCCATCTACGGCCATGCATGCATGTCCGGCGGCCATTGGCGTGCGGGAATATCTTGCTGTTATCAGGGACACTGAATAAAAAGCCGCTGCGTGGTGCGTGGTGCGTGCTGACCAGTCCCGTACGGACGCGTGGGGGCTCCAATTATTGGCGTAATCAAACTAGGCCTCTCAGCTCCCAACACGTACGTACCATACCAAACCACAAAGGAATTCCTGCTTTTCATTCGCCGCACACGCCTTTGCTGCCCTCGCATTGCATTGGCTTGCAGGATGAACGTACAGGTGCGTGGCAGCTAGGCTAGGCCGGTGATGATTAAACTACTCGTGCGGCAAAAGATGCCGAGCCGTTTGGTTGGTTTGATTTGATTACTGTGCCTTTTTGCATTAGCGGGGTTGGTCAGCAGATGGATGAGATCATGAGAGCTGCAGCTGCTAGCTGCTGCAGGCCTGCAGAGTGCAAGTGCATGCAGTGCAGCTCAGCTGGATCGGGATCCCGATTCCTGCTGCTAAATCGGTTTTTCAATGCCGTCGGACTGTTGGGATTTGTGAGACCGTTTTTGTTTAGGGTTTCTTACTTTCTTTATTTACTGTCGCACCCTTCTCCGGCCACCAGCGCAAGGACCTCAATGTCAATGTCATGGAGGGGCGCTCCAGTCCAGTCGCGTGCTTCATTCTTTTATTTATCGTTTCACGGTCAGGAGGCTGTTAAGATAGACTAGTTTATTTTTTTTTTTAAGAAATAGACTAGTTTAATTTAGATTGGGACTCGCGAGTACATCAGCGAGGAACAAGTGGTCCCACTTGGCATACATCAAGCTCTGTCTGACCTTTTACTACTGCGAGTAGGTAACAGCGCGTCTGTGTTTTTTTTTTTTTTTTTTTTGGAATCAGCAGCGCGTCTGTGTTGTGTTTATATGCACCATCAGCATTGAGCACTGGCCCAAATGCACCACTAGTACATTTTTAGATCGACAAGCATTATTGGATTGGATAAAAATGCGGCCCAACAAACATGTGGCCCCTGGGCCGCACGAGCCGCGAGATGCAACGAACGCAGATCACCTGTATGTGCGCTTCACAACAAACTCAGCTTTGCTCGATATTATGGGCCGGTTGGGCCTAATAGCCTACATCGAGCTCACAGGGCCTTACTATGTGCAGGCAACAGTGGATTCATCCTGTTTTTCTTCTGGATGGAAATTTCACGATAACATCATCAGTAAAGTAATCCATTCAGATTTCCCGTCTTTCTCCTCCTAATTCTGAGAAGATATTTTAGAGAAAATGGAAAAAATGAACTCCACCTTTCCTTCTTTCAAAGCATCGTAAAAGGTTCGTCACACAAAACATGACGTTGATTGATCAAGTAAAAAGGCACAGCACCACGCAACTCTTCCAGGAGAATTTATTGCGAACATATCCTGTTGTTTTTATGTGCAGACATCGTGAAAAAATATGCATCGGCGTAGTCTCCCTGCAACACAGTAGACGTGATATGCAAATCCGTGCAGAGAAATCTAACTAAAATACAAAAAGAAAAAAGAAATCCAAAGTAAAATCCTATGACAATAAATACAAAATAGCTAGGGTCTAATCCGATGTAATTGTTTTTCAAGTCCAAATAATCTATCCAGTACACTAGTCCATATGACAAAATTAATATAGTTACATGTTGGTCCTAGGTTAAAAGCTGAGCCTTGTAATTTAAAATCTTGAGTTCAGCACTTATTATTTTAGAGAAATTAACGGAAATCATTAGAGATAATAACTCACGCACATCAATGCTGAACCATCGACCTACTAATGCACCAACTTTTCTTTGCTACAGTCACACACAATAAACGTCCCCCGCTGAGAAGGCCCTCTTCATCCACCCACGAAATTGTACCAAGAAAACTAACATAATTAAAATGAACAGCCCTAGATTTAATTTCATACATTCTCTCTCCTTACTCATTCACGTTAGGCGGTCCGGATCAAAAGTGTCACACATCCCTCGTCATTCATCCCCGCCGCGCATCCTCCTCGCGGCACCGGCGAACAAGCACGCAAAATCACGCGGACACCCGCCTTTGCTCCACCATGCGCCCGGACACCGACGCCCACGTCGGCAATGACGGACACTCTCGGCCTGCGCTCGCGATCGCCGCACCCTAGGCAACGCTACCTTTTGCCGTCAATCTTCTCATCCTCCCGTCTCCGGCGACCGCATCAGCCCCCCGCGTCCGTGCCTACGGTCCCGGTTCGAACCCTGTCACCTCCATCTCGAAATGAATCTCTCCGGAAAAAATCCCTCCTCTCTTAGCGTTGCGGTGGCTCTCGACCGCACATGGTGCGGCGGTGGCGAACACGCCCGCCCATGGAGGTGTGGCACAGTGGATCCGCGTTCGGTCCTCCCCCGACCGCAACCTCCTCCGCCGCGCCGCCGTAGGTGAAGGGCATTTGCCGCCTTCTCATGCACCAACCTAGGTGGATCTGAGTTTTTAAACTTGCATCGCATGAATCTGGGTACTAAAGTATTTCTCTTTAATCTTGTAGGTGGTACATCAATGACTTTTACAACTGTTGGTATTTCTAACGTCATTACTAATTAACGAAATTAGAAACACATGGTATGAAATTAACTTGTCATTAACAACTAGCCATTTATCTCTCACCCACATCCCTAAGCATGAACTAGGTTGTCATCCCTAATTGTATATGCTAAGGATAAATATAGGTTTATATATATATATATATATGTATCAATCAATATGACTAGGCAGAAATATCGATATAAACTAAGAACGGCTCTGCAAGCGGACGAGATAATTATACCATTGTAGCATTTTGCCTAGAGAGTTCTTCCGGGTTGTCGATTTATATTTATACCACTTTGGGAAGGTCTTAGTAGGACTTATAACTATAACTTATACTATTGATGTGAAAGGTAAACCATAACTAGAATCTTACTCATAACAGGGGATAGGTCACGTGATAAAAGATATATGATAAATAATGATCGGTCATCATAAATAGATAAACATCGAGCTCTTCTAGTCATAGTAATAGCTAGCCAATGGATAAACTGAGGAATAAATACTAAGGTAATTCAATAACTACATTAATGAATACTCTAATTAGTGCAATTACATCTAGCAATCATTGTTAAGTTATGATGACCGATGATTACATGAAAAAAGGCATCAACTAGGGAGGATGTGAAACAGAGTCATCATCCAACCGTGACCGTGCCCATGCTAGTCCTACGTGCGGAGGGTGGACTACGGAGGAACCAACGCAGGCTGTCACCTACGCTGGGACTACCACACGTCCCCAAGCACATCGGGGTGCACTCGCAGATAAGCAAGATATCTAAACACCACGTCTACATACGCCAATCATTCACCCACGATATCTCCGGATGAACGCTATACGAGCAATTACATAAATTCAATAGGATCAAACTAACTATGCTAAACATATAATCAAAGCAGGCAATGACTATTGCAATTAAGAACATATATAAGATTAAGAACAATGTTTCCCAAATCATAATGTTGAATACAATAAGAGAAAAGAACTAGAACTATACCGAACTCTGCACTCCAGACTCAAGATGACAATGGCTACCCGAAACCCGATTACCCGACAGGTTTTACCCGATTAAGACGCGGGTATGGGTGAATTTTTCTACCCGCGGGTGTGTTACTTTGGAAGAAATCCTCTACCCATCCAGTGCACGCGGGTGCGGTGCGGATATATACTACCCATACCCGCGTCTTTGTAACACCCCCTGGTGTTACGTTAGCCTAAACCTTTGTCATGTCATCATCATCATTGCATAAGCATTCATGATTAGCAAACCCTAATGAAAATAATTAAAATAAGTTTACAATTCTAGGGTGTTGTTTGAGCTCTTTTTATATCGTATGCGTATGTGCATGTCCTTAAATTCCACTCATAATTTTACTTTTATAAAAGTAACCAACTAAAACTAATCTTGATGGTTGCAAGTGCTTGGCTAACCCCGACTCACACCCTAACCGTGTTTTACAATTCAAATGATGCAAAAGTGAGAACCAAAATTGAATTTGGAATCCGAGTCCCAAACCCTAACCCTAGTTGGTTAAGTGTTGGAATTCGAATTTCATTTTCAATTTCTAGGAGCTAACCATAATTGATTTTCTAAATAAAAGTTGCTAATCAATGGCACCATTTCAAAGTATGAAGTTTGTACTTTGAAAGTATGCTATTGGTTGGGTTTGAAAAGTTCCACAACATCATTAATTAATTGCCCAAAAATCCAATTTGAAAATCCTTTTCAAAATCCAAAATTTAGAAGCCTTTTTGCCCCTTTTTCAATTTCACCTCAAAATATTCAAAATTTCGGAAAACTCCAAAAATACAGTTTGTGCATCTTTTTGAGCTCTACAACTTTGGTATATAAAGTTTTTCAAGTTTTTGAATAAAATTTAAACTAATTTCAAAAGTTCTCCAAATTTGGAATAGTCCCCTTTTGCATTTTAAACTCCAATTCAAAAATTATTTGGTTTCATGAAAAACTTTCTACATGAAAGTTGGAGGTCTTGATAAATGGAATAACTTTTATTTTTGGAGATTTTCATCTTTTATTAAAAATTTAAAAGTAATTTTGAATTCCCAAAAGCTAGAATTTGAGCTCATTTTCAAAATTTAAATGCAATTCAAAAATTATTTGGATTTTGACAAAACTTATTTAATGAAAGTTGTAGAGCACAAAATTCTGAGCAATCTGTATTTTTGGAATTTTTCAACTTCTATTCAAAATCTTGGAGTAATTTGAAAAGGGAAAATGGTGAGCCGGCTCTCGTGCTACAGTGTTCAACAGGGGGGAGCTACAGTGCTCGGCATGGGCTCGCCGGCCGCCGTGGCAAATTCCGGCGTCTTCCCGTTTTCACGCTTTGCCGTCCACCTTGCCATCATCGCGAAGCCGCTGCGACCACGTCGACCATCCTTGCTCTATAAATACAGAAGCGGCCATCGCCGCCCTTCTTCTTTTCATACGCTCACCGAGCGGCAACCGTGTAATCGCCGGCAAAAATTCCGCGGTCCTCGCTCCACGATCGCCCACATGCGCTTGCACACAACTCCGAAACGCCCGGCGCCCGCTGGCTTCGCCCGGTGTGAAAGAGGCATGTCATCGTCGGATTAGCCCGCGCTAGTCCTTTCTTCCCCAAGCTGCGGCAACAGCGCGCGCCCATCTCACCGCCGTCGGCCGCAGCCAAGCCGCCTCTGCTTCCACCGGTAGCGTCATCAAATCTCGGTGAGTACTTGTAACAGCGTAGCCCGCTCAATTTTGAGCGATTAGGAGCTCTAGCGGCCGGCGTATCCCAGCCCGGTAGGCCATCATCGCCTCGGCCGCCATACGTGCTCAGTGAGGCACGGTAGCCGTATAATAGCTTGATAGGTTCGCTAGGAGATGTTGAGTCGGTTGAGGTAGTTGTTGTCGCCGGGGAAGGGCGGTCGTGGGCCGTGGCGCATTGTCGATCGTCGCCGTCGTCTCGGCCGCCGGAGAAAAGAAGAAAAAAAGAGAGGAGAGAAGAGGGCCGACGGGTGGGGTCACCCCGTCGAGAGGGAGAGAGGAGGAGAAAGCAGGCCCTTGGCGCTGAGCTGGGCGCGTCTTGGCGTCTGGGCCGGGCCGGCAATTGTGTGGGCCGCCGCAAGAGTAGCCAACCGAAGGGAAAGTTTTGTTTTTCTTTTTCTTTAATTGTTTTTAAAGGTCGTTTTTCATCTTTTTGTTGCAATTTCTTTTGGGCAGCTAAAAATATACAAAAATATGTTCTGGAATCCTTGAGTGATGCACTACCTAGAAAAAAATACTAACTATGGTTTTTCAATAAAAATTAATTGTGCTTTAATTTGTTCTTTTAATTAATAAAGGCAACTTCCATGATTTTTAATAAATAAAATATGAGTCCAAAAATCATGAGTTTTTTTTTTTGTGTGCTAATTAAGTGATGATGATCTTAATTATGAAGTTTGATCCTGTTTTGATTAATTTTGGTATTATGCTTAATTAACCCTTTAATTAATTAATGTTTAATTAATTAATCCTTTAGCTAATTAGGGTTTAATTGATCTCCAATTAGCAAGTTAATTAGTGGCTTTCAACGACTATAAAAATAGTTAATAAATTAGTAATCAACTTTAATCAGTATTAGGGTTGCCTGATTTTGGGATTGCGTGATGACCCTAGGTCATTAACCCTAATGACCTTCGGCATTTCCTGTTGATTGCGTATCGTTAGTCCGTCGTCGTCGACGCTAGATATACCTTCTTAGTGCAACTATACCGTGAAGGAAAGTTGTACTCAAGATAGATTAACGCTCGTTGCATCAATATCGCATGCTTATTTATTTACTGCATTGTGATCATGCATTTCACTCGTGTAGCTGTGCCGTCTGAGAAGGGAGTCGACCCAACTCCAGTTCGTGAAGAAAGTGATCATCGTGAGAAGGTTGGATCCGATCTCGGTGATTGGGTAGCTGCACCTAATTTCGTCGAGCCCCAAGGCAAGCCCCGGATACATTCGAACCCGTCCTTGTATTTCGAAAAGTTTTTATGATTTCATATGATGATATAATACATTAGGTGTAGGAGTTGTGTGCTACCCTACTTTGATGCATTTACCGTACCTTGATACATTACCCTGTATACCTGTTTTGATTTCGAAATGCTTAGTACACACTTAGCCCTGCTACTAGTGTAGGCTTTGATAAACTGTTTTCAAAGATGTGATAACAGTACCCCCTGAAGGGAATTTATGAAAATCTGATGTTGCTTGTTGTTTATCCTTGTTCCGACGGGGTCAATGATATACAACAAGGACATATGATGAATAAATCGAGGCCGGGTGGAGTGACTTGCATCAGGAAGGGCTAGTGCCCTGGTGTAGTGTCGTCCACTTGTGAGCCGGTTAAGCACCGTTCGTTGCCTTGGCCCCAGGATCATGAGGTTATTGGATAGTACTAGTCGCATGCTAATGGCGGTAAGCTCCCTTGTACTATCTTTGACGAGAACGGATACCGGGACGAGAGTAGCGTGTACCCATCCTACGGGGCCACCGTGGAAGGGGACCGCGGTGTAGGGAGATGGTGTACTGTACCTCGTGGCTAGGACCCGTTACGGCCGGGAGAAATGCAAGCGTGAGTTGATGTATGTAAGATGTCCGTCCTGCATACATCGTGTGGTTGGGAAGCCCAATTTGGGTATATAAAGCGATTCGAATCGTCGTGTGCTCCACGATATGGGAGCCGTGATCCAAGCACCAGCATCGTAGTAATAATGGAAGTTTTTTTTTTTGAAGCAAAAACTGTGGGGGAGATCCCCACAGCGATTTTCAATAAATTAATGCAAAACGGATAATAGAGTTTACATACCGAAATTAGCTAATTGCATCTAACCAAAAGCAAAAGGCCGATCTAAGATCTGCCTTGAATCTAACCGACTGGAGAGAGCATTGATTTTTGAAGTTACAAAGCCATAGATTGACTGTTGGATCTCTACGCTGAAAAACTTTATCATTTCGGAACTTCCAAAGTTCCCAAGCTGCAATGATAAGCGCCCGGTGAAGAATTGAGCACCACGGGCCTCGCGGGCTCGAAGGAAACGCCAGCGGTCGGGGAAGAGTCCCGATTGATATTTATTCGAGCCCAAAGATCGTCTTTAAAAAGCCCGACACCCGAAGAAGAGGTGCTCAATATCCTCTTCAATGGAGGCCTGGCACAACACACAGAATACACCGCCTTGCACATTCAGGTTTCGTCTCCTAAGCATGGTCTTGGTATTGAGTCGGTCCATGAGTACTAGCCAGACAAAAAACTTTACTCTTGGGGTACATTGCGCCTTCCATACAATTCTAAATATCGGGTGAGCCTGAATTCCTTTGAATGCGTGTGTATAGAATTTCTTGGAAGAGTATTCTTCCCCCCATATCAATGACCAGCTGTCTTTTGCATTATCATCATAGTGCAATTGCTCCAGATGCTCTTGCAGTTGTATTAGCTCTTCATATGCTTGCGTGGACAAAGGAAGGTGAAAGACTTCATTCAGATCATCTTGTAACATCATCTCCTTCACTGAGATATCCTTGTTCTTGGCATATGAGTATAGTCTAGGGTATTGCACCGCCAGCACTGCCTCTGTCCAAATGTCCTCCCAGAAGGTAACAGTGGAGCCATTTCCCAGGGTGCACCTTGCTATACCTCTCACTACTATGTTTAGTCTCATTACTTCTCTCCACCAGAATGATCCAACTTCTTTACAGGTGTGAGGGGCTTGATAATTATAGTAGGTGCCTTGTATCAGCTTCACCCATGGTATATCTTCTTTGTTATAAAACTTGTGAAGCTGTTTCAGTAATAGCGCATCATTCTGCAATCTGAGGTTGATCACTCCTAGGCCTCCCTTTTCCTTTGGTTTCATCACATTGGTCCAGGCCACTAAGTTACCTCCTTTTGCTTCGGGATCACTGCCCCGCCACAAACATTGTTTTCTTGCACGATCAATATTTTCAATGAATCCAATTGGGACCTTGATGGTGCACAGGGTGTAGGTAACTATTGGGGTTATGGCTGAGTTTACCATCTGCAGACGCCCTGTATATGAGAGCCATTCAGAGCAGACTGACAGTTTCCTTTCCACTCTATCCATAATCGGTGACAGATCCTCTATCCTTGGTTTGGTGGTGCCCATTGGCAGCCCAAGGTAGGTGAAGGGCATGCTACCAATCTGACATCCCAGTGTTCCTGCCAGGAGCTGCATTTCCTCTTGGGAAACATTGATGGGTATTATTTGTGACTTTGCATAGTTCACTTTCAGGCCTGTTGAAGCTTCAAAGGTGGACAATAAGTTTTTGAGGAAGAATAGCTGTCTAGCTTCTGCCTGCATTATCAAGAGGGTGTCGTCGGCGTACTGTATTATTGGAAACTCGTTCTCCTCATGTGGGATGGGGGCTCCAATTAGGTTCAGACTTGCCGCTTTGTTGATTAGGATCTGAAGCAGCTCTGCAGCCAGGACAAATAGCAGTGGTGACAATGGATCACCTTGTCTGACACCCCTTTTACATTTGAAGAATTTCCCTGGTACTCCATTCAGTAACACAGCTGAGGTGCCCGAGGAGAGAATGCTCCTAACCCATTGACGCCATCTGACGGGGAAGCCCAGATTCTGAAGCATGCTATCGATTGCTACATGTTCTACTGTGTCAAATGCTTTCTCGAAGTCCAGTTTGAGGATAATGGCTTTGCGACGCGATTGATGACACTGGTGCAAGTATTCAAAGCTCCATGCGAGACAGTCCTGGATCGAGCGAGAGCGGATAAATCCATATTGATTCCTGTGTACCAGCTTGAGGATCACCAACTGTAGGCGATCAGCTAATATCTTTGTAAGGAGCTTCATGTCGATGTTAAGCAAGGATATCGGCCTGAAGTCACTCACTGTCTCTGGGTTGTTATTTTTCGGAACGAGCGTGATGAATGAGCTGTTAATGCAGTCAAGACTAATCACTCCATTGTAGAAGTCCTCACATAGCGCATAAAAGTCATACTTGATAATTGGCCAAGATCTTTTGATAAACATGCCGTTGAAACCGTCTGGTCCCGGTGCTTTATCAACTGGCATTCGTTTAACGATCAGATCGATCTCTTCATGAGTGATGGGCGGTGTGAGATCGTCCCAGCCCTGCCACTTTGGGGTGATGAGAGTTTCCGGATCAAATGTAATTGAGGGGTTGGCGGAGATGCCCATCCTCTGCCTAAATGAGCTTAGCAGAGACCCCGCCTTCCCCTCGTGATCGGTGATTGTGACCCCCTGGTCATTCATCAATTGAGGGATTGCGTTTCTTCTATGAGATATGGTTGCCATGCTATGGAAGAACTTAGTGCACTCATCCCCGAACTTTACTCTATTCACTTTGTATATCTTTTCTTCCAAAGACTCATTCTTGTAGTGCAGGAGTCGACTAACCGCAACTTGATGAGCTGCCGTAGGTTGTTTTACGTGTAAAATAGACCTCGCCTTTGTCTTCTAGCCCGTCTAGAAACCGTATGACGTAATTGCGATTCTTGATCAAGATGGATAGGTTTGACAGGCCTTTACTCCACTTCTTCAGCGCTCCCCTGAGGCCTTTCAATTTAGCTGAGATTCTTCTTGCTGACATAAGGCCAGGTTGATTGGTGTTCCACTGATTCTGTACCACTTCTATGAAGCCCTCATGTTCCACCCAAAAGTTCTCAAAACGGAAGATGTTAGAGCGAGGGATCCTAGTACCAATGCTGACTTTACAAGGGATGTGGTCTGAGGTGATTTTAGCTAGTGGCAGCACCTCTGAGTTTGGATAGTCTACTGTCCAATTGGGAGACGTGAAAAACCAATCCAGTTGTTCCAGCAGTGGGTCGTGTTGCATGTTACTCCATGTGAAGGACCTGCCCTTCAGTTGCAACTCTATGAGACCTAAGTGACCGATGGCATCATTGAATATCATGGTATCAGAGATGCTGCCTCCTGGCTTATTCCTGTTTTGAAGAGATCTGTAGAAGTTGAAATCCCCTATGAAAATCCAATTAACTGTATCCAGGATCTGGTGACTTTTGAACCAGTTGATGAATTCTGACCTGGCAGGCTCCTGACAGGGGCCATACACTACTGTAAGTTTCCAATTGTCCATGTTGTGTGTCGAGTGGAAGTCAATCGTGATGCCATATTGTTTTTTATCGATAACTTGCCCTTTGAAGCAGGTACTATTCCATCCGACAATGATTCCCCCTGAGGCTCCTACTGATGGTATGAAGTCGAAGCTATCAAAACGTCTGGGGGCGAATTTTCGCACGAAAGACATATCAAAGTGCTCTTTTTTGGTTTCTTGCAAACAGAACACTGCACAAGCACTCTCTTCTATTTTACTGCGTACTGCATCCCATTTTCCAGAAGCATTTACCCCACGAATGTTCCAACATAGAATTTGCCAGGTTCTATTATTCATAAGGACTTCTATCAAGCACAAAATAAGCTGTCCTGGCTAGCAAGGACAGATGACAGAGCAAAACAGACTTAGACCGATCACAGAACAAAGCAGTCTTAGGGACAGTAACTAGAATGACACTACTGACACCTTCCCAGTCTGCTGAAGACCAACCATGACAAGAAGAAGAGATAAAGTTTGAAAGCCTCGTAGGGCTGTCCAGAGAAAGAGGAGGGGACACTACGATATGATAAAGGTTCACGATAATCGGGCAAAAGCTAGGAGACGCAGCTCCACTGAGGTGACTAGGCCTGCTCTTCATTGGGGAACACATTTGGTTCTGGCGCCCTCATCAGCGCGTCTTCAGTTAGCTCCTCAGGAGCTAAACCACAATCGATTCCCCAGCTTTGAAGTATCTCCATGGGGATAGGTCCTGCCTCCCCGGTGGCTTCATCAATCAGGACCACTCCTGTGGATTTCCTTTTCTTTGAGATTACTCCTTCCAGTCTGACTTGACGAAAACCATCACTACTTGCATTCAGCCTTGCACTGCGTCTGACGGAGGACTCCACCAGCGGCGTTGCCGAGCTGTTGCTGGCGGGAGGCAGAGTGAGTGTGCGACGTGGTCTCCCGCGGCGTTTGGCTTGTTTCACTGGGCTGGGCTGTAACTCCTCATTTTGAAATTCAAACTCTGTTGGGCCAGATGCTCCAGTGTTCTCCTCCATCACTGGGCTGCTGTCATCTGGCCTTTGGGCCTGAAGGTCTTCTGGTAGAATGATGACCGAGGTTTGCAATTGCTTCTCTGTCTGACTCTGTGCGAGGGCACGACAACGACTCTCCAGGATATCTGGTAGGAGTTGGAGAGCCAAGGCATGCTTCACTGGTGTCCATGGGACTATCTCCATGCCAGTGGATGTATTCTGAGCTGTGGGTATCAGATTTGCGTCCACCAATATTGGCTCTGTTGGTACTGACTCCCCGGCTCTGATGAAGATGTCATTGGGGAGCCCCTTTCTGCTGAAGATTAGAATGTTGGCACATCGGCTCCTGGCTGCCAAGAAGCGTGCCCTTTCAGTTTCTATGATGGAGGTGGCATCACTGGAGGATGAACTATCATTTTCTTCAGCTGCAACTTCGTGGAACACATCTTCCAGATTGATGTCAGGCCCGTCTCCACGGAGAAAACGCATGGATGAGCCCGAGAGCTCCAGTTCAATGAGGTCCTGAGGTGCCTCTGGGTGCTGTGGAACTCCCAGCCCATTGTCTGCCGCAAAGATGGCTGGGTTCCACGCAGGCCAATCCACCTCTGCTTCATCCTCCTCCATAGGTTCCTGAATGTTATCTTGCTGAGCTGGCTGCTGAGGATCTGGGTTGTGCTGTATGTTCTGCTGTTGGTGCGGATTGCCACCAAATAATCCCAGGTTGGCAGCGCCCCCTTGCTGCTCATTCTGCCAGTTCGGGGCTAGTGGATTCGCTCCCAACACAACTGGATGGTGCTCAGGGTGGGGCTCTCCGTCAAAAGGAACCGGATCCTCATCAGCCGGGAAGGCATCTGGGAAGTGACCATTGAGGATGAAAACAGGGACTGACCATGAGCGCCCCATACCCCCAATCATGGTACCGCGTGAAACCACCAAGCTGCGCGGGACACGATCGGGACTGAGGACCAGAACTTGTAGGAGGATCCTGGACTTGTTAGCATCTGTATACCATTCCAGTAGTCTCCCATAGGGAGCCACAGCCGCTCTGATAAAGATATCCTTTTGGAAGTCTAGCGGGAAAGCGAGGAACATCAGCCAACAAACTCTAATGTACGTGCAAGATCGCGCATTTATGCCTTCATCATGCTTAACCACTGTGACTATGTGATGCTGGCCCAGATGGAACGGCGAGTTTCTGACTAACTGATCTCTCTGAACTACAGACTGCAATCTGATCAGACCCAAACCGAGAGGAGACAGGTGGGATGCAATGATACGAACCCTCTGATTGTGCTCAAGAAAGTGTCGAACGATGTTGAGGGTCGGCCTGAGCTGATCATCCTCCATTGGCATCGGATCAACGGAGACGATCGCATAGTCTTCATGCTCCATCTCAGCTTCCCCACCGAGCGCGATCCTACCGCGGGCCGGGCGATTCCAGCCATGCTCGATGTGGAGGTCGCCGGCGAGGAAGGGCCGCGGGTTGACCGGGAAGTTGGCCATCTCACCAGCACTAGGTTGCGCAGTAGCGGTGGCGGCGGTATTGGGGTTTTCTTGCTGGTGTTCTGAGTTGGGCGGTGGCGACGAGGGCGGATTTGGGATCACAATAGATTGATCCTGTTGCAGAACAGAGGAAGGTGAGGAGTCCGGGGTTTCTGCGCGACTATCTAGGCTCCGTACAACTTCCCTTCGCGGCGGAGATTTTGGTTTCCAAACCAGCTGTGGGGTTACCTTTGTCAGTCTGCCATGCCCGTCCTGCGGGATACTAGTCGGTATTGGAATCCACTCGAAACTGGGCTTGGAGACCCTGTTGCAGACAGCCCTGGTGTGCCCAAAGCGGTCACAAATCCAGCAGCGAACGTTACCTGGGCACTTGGGCCCATTATGTCCCCAGCTCCTGCAACGCCTGCATAGCGGCCCAACAACATTGCTATCTTTTGAATTTGAATTTCGCATCTGGGCTGGAATGACGGCACGATTGGCGCTAGGCCGTTCTTTGTTCTCTGGCCGAGACGGCCGGCCGGATCGGGCGATTGCGAAGAACACGGAATCGCCTATCTCTGTGTTCCTGGTGCCGAACAGACATGATTTGGGAAAGGAAGCAGTATCAACTAAGAATTCGCCAAAACGGAGACACATGGACTGGGGGCGCTTGATAGCAGGAGGAGATTGGACCAATTTTTTTGCAAAACTGACTCTTTTTGCCTCCTTTGCGGTAGCTTTCTTTGTGCTTTTGGATAGCACCTTCGTCCATTCTTTTTCCTGTTCAATTTCCCATGCCCTTTTCTCCCTTTCCCAGTGGGGGGTTCCATTGTTCCAAAGATGGAAATTGAGATCAAAAGAAGAACCAATGACTCTGCGGAGTTTGTATATATGAAAACCAACTTGTTTCGAGAAAACTGAGATGCGAAAGTGATTGGTGCTCAGAAACTTGACATGAAAATCCAAGGCTCGACCCCCCAAGCACGATTGGATCACAAGAGCAACCGAATCTTCCGTCAAACGGAAAAGATATCGCCTAAAAGTCACCAGCAGGAAGAAAGAGCCATCGGGGTTGGGGTGAGGGTGGTGTACCGGAGATCTGAAGAGTCGACGAATCTCATCCTGAAATTCCAGCCCCTTGTCGAAATCGAGGCGGGCCGGCAGATCGGAGGAGGAACCCATTCCTCGGAGGGATCACCGACGGGCACCATCATCGGAGAGGGTGAGGTGGGAGGTTGGGAGTCGCCAGGGGATGGGAGTCGCCATCTCTGTCTTCTCTGCAAAAAATTATTGTTGCATGCAAGTTGCCGTTGATGTTGGATCTCTTACTTCAGGCTTAATTTTGTATGTAATAATGGAAGTTGATGAGGGAAAGTTTTGAATCCGATACATGGTTGACAAGTGATTGATGTAGTAAAATAAGGACTGGCTTAGTCTCTTTTGCAAAGGTGTCATTTGATCTTGCTAAAAGCCTTACCTTGATTCCCACTAGCCAGCATTCCTGAGTCTTCTCCCCAATTTTTAGTCGGGTAAGTCTTGCGGAGTACTTTTTGTACTCAGGGTTTGTTTAACCCCTGTTGCAGGTGAACCGCGTGAGCAAGTGTGTTACGGCCCTTGCTGCATGACGGTCGTTGATGAAATGACTGACGAGGAGTAGATTGTGTGGCCCGTGGGCAGGGCGCTTTCGTTGTGTGATTGTAATAAAGTTAAGTAATGATACTTCCGCTGTTTTGTAATAATATTACTCTGGTTTGTATAAGTTCGACAAAAGTTTTGTAAATTAAGTTATTGTAAGTCTTTCGCTACTCTGGTATTTTGTATGAAAACTGTTGTAATACTGTGATGTCTCTGTAAGTATCGATCCTGGAAGAAACGTGGTTTATCGGGGGTTCACCCGACGGGACATTCTAGGTTATGTGGTGCTCAAGTACGGCTGACAGAGGTCTTAAGGACAATGTCAGGTGCTTGTGGGCCATGTAATTTAGAAGGTTCTGCCACACGTACCCGCGGGTAAAAAATACCCGCAACCATAACTAACTGTCATAATCAATTTAGCCCACATAACCTAATTATTTATCCTAAGTCTATGTGAACCCTACTTAGTATATACATATTGGATGAAGTTGTATTTGGTGGTGTGAAAATTTCTAAATTTTTCATATATTATTTATTAAAAAATGATATTTCTATATAATTTTCGGGTGTATTCGCGGGTACAGAATACCCGTCAGGTAAAATTTACCCGCCGGGTGCGGGTATGGAATCATTTTCCTACCCGTGCGCATTCGTGGGTAACCCGACGGGTAAGATTTTCTCTGGCGGGTGCGGGTGTGGGTTCCTACTACCCGTCAGGTAAATACCCGTTGCCATCTTGACTCCAGACAGACGCCGGGGGCTCCAGATCCTGCTGAAGAACTAGAACTCTTCTACTTCTAATCTAACTAGGCTAAAGCTATGAACTAGAGAGGCTCTGATGAACTAGAGAAGGCTCTTGATGGCTTGATCTCCAAAAATGACTTGATGCCTCCAGGGAGGGGGGTCTGCCCCTTTATTTATAGCCCGGTGGGATGAACGTGCGCCGCAGGGTCAAACTGACTTAACCAAGGGCTGAGATGACTCCTCATAGGCGGTGGAAGAAGCTTTCAGAAGGAGGGGCCGAAACCCTAACTTGGGGCGCCGGCCGGCCCCACCTGGCGGCGTCTGCGGGTCCCGTTGCTTCCAGTGTCTTCTAGATCCTTCCCACATCTCGACGGTTATATTTCCCGTGGCGGATAAGTTTCGTGATTATTATGCACTTTAATCCCTCTTTTAAGCTTTTCTGGAATAGTCCCTGCAAAATATAGAATATGCAAAACTCGTGGAAATTATCAGTTAAAACCCTAGACTAGTGTGTATTCGTGTATCCTTTTGTGTCTAAAGTTCTACTGAAGGTTGACATTATCCACCGTCAACAACTCCTCCAAGCTTACCTTTTGCCAGTCCTTTGGCAAACAAACTAAGCCTAATTACTAATATATTTGGATCAGGAGTTGCTACAATGCTTTTATTCCTCAAAGGTACACAAGCTTTCAAACAGATATTCTCCTCCGGATTAGACAGTAACGACTCTAACCTTCCAACTTACCCGTTCTACCTTTAACCATAGGGCTTTATAGCTTTTGCATAAGTCTTGAGCAATCGAAAGACAGAACAATCAAGTCAAACACTATGTCTCAGATTCTTCACAGTACCAATATTCTGGAGTTTTGTAAGTTTTCGAAATAAAACTCAGAACTTAACTGTATGACACCCTCAATTCTCTTATTATATGTGGTATTTATGGATCTCACTTGAGGCATTCATGTTGTCATGCCCTCCTACAACTAGTGATTATAGTGGAGCTTATAGGAGTGGCAATAACAAGGATAGGCATACTTGCAATACATATGTTATAAAGTCA
Source organism: Chrysopogon serrulatus (assembly GCA_015844335.1). Classification (NCBI taxonomy): domain Eukaryota; kingdom Viridiplantae; phylum Streptophyta; class Magnoliopsida; order Poales; family Poaceae; genus Chrysopogon; species Chrysopogon serrulatus. The sequence goes on along the minus strand of JADLZL010005029.1, from coordinate 140,053 downwards.
AACAATGGATCCACAGAGAATCGAGGCATACAATCAAACCAAGATGTGCATGTGTATGGAATATGGTGCATAGGTGTATATATGGTATTTCGTGGCTAATTCTAATTCTACTTTTGCTCTTTGAAAATAAACCTCTCTCCCTTGGAACTTAGAACTTTTACGGGAAAACATGGGCTATCTTTAATCTTTCTTTCTTCTTCTCTTTCTCTCTTTTTTTAGAACCCAGGGAGGCGGACATCTAAGTACCTATTGTTTTAATTGCTAGGACACTTGTCCTTCTTTTACTCCCTCTTCTTTTTCGATAACATTCCTTTTGCATAGCCACATGCATCCTTTGAATAAATGATTGGAGAGATAACAATAATAACTTAGAGCATTTATAATAGGGCTGTCCTATGGGATATATTCTTGGTGTCTACTCCAAGTGCAGGAGAGACATATTTTTCTTTATTTTTTTATGATGAACATGGTTGAAAGTGGAAATGGTTGCGATTACTCCAGAGTAGGAATAATGCATATGTGGCTAGAGTGTGTAAGTGATCTTGGTTTTAAAAAGCATGACAAGACTCTCATAAGGTATACAACAAAGGTTGACTGAACTCAATGCAAAGCAAGTAGCATAAATATAAAAAAGTTTCCTATCTCTAAATATATCATCTCTGGCTTTGGTAGGAATTCACAACTTGTCATACAAGAGCTCATCATGTAAGATTTTAAATTTTTAAAAGATAAATCTCCGAACTTAGTAATGCTAGGAATAAGATAAATAGCAGCTCAACCTTCATGAATCATATCAATTAATCACCTAGACTTAGCTCAAGCATATGCCTCCACGAGTTTCAGGCTCAGAGTAAATACTTAAGTCAAAACAGTAATATCTAAAACTCGAGAGAATTTAATGTTGAAAACTAGGCACTTGAAAGAAACGACAACAGAGCAACTATTCATCATCTCCAAGATAAAATTTTAATGTTCATCAGTTTTAATTGACTCTAGCCTAGACTGACTCTAAACATACTCTTTAATATATTACTAAGTATTTGTTTGGTTTTAATGGCTATTTATGTTTTTATTTGTTTTAAACTATCGGACTCACAAAAGACTCTATGACTTGTGGACCTTTATGTGCCCACATGTTTTTTTGGTATTTTATGACTTTATAAAATAGACTCGATAATCGCATAGGTATAGTTATCTGATAACTAGGGGATGCTCCTCCTCCAAGCTAGATATTTGCAATACTTAGTGTTGATGATCTTCGGGCGAGCTTGCCAAGTAGTAATCCTAGGGGGCTCTACCGATGGGCTCACTCCTTAGTCATAATGTTGTTCCTGCATAATTATGATCCAAAAGAAACCAAAACTCGAGGCTCGAATTATGACAAGGGGTTAGCGGTCAGCCAGATAAGTAATTGATTATTCTTAATGGGCAAATATTAATTGGCAGATTCTAGTAGGATTCTTTTTTTTTTATTATTATTATTATTATTATTATTATTATTATTATTATTCTTTTTTTTAGATTTTATATTTTATGATGCTCTAAAATAAATTTAGGTTCTATTTATTTTTTATTTTGATGCTATCACAAGTAAATATTTCTATGGGGTTACCATAAGTCTACTTGCATGAGATTTAAATATTTATGATACACTAATAAAAAAGCTATAAATATCTTTGTCTTTCTTTTCAATGTACTGATATAAAATGATAAAGATTTTTATTTTATTTTTAGTATGCAGAAGGATATATATCTATATATATGCTATATATATATATATATATATTTTTAGGCCACCACGGTGAGTACTCCTACAGGTTTTATACCACAAGGGTTTCACATGGGGCTTCAAGTTTTTAAGATGCATGAATGTAACTTAATGCATGTCTATTCATTTTTGTTATTTTCTATGCAAAGCTAATGCAGAAGAGTGAACCTACTTAAGAAAAAATAAATCAATGTAGAAAAATAAAAATGGATAACTACCGATGTTACCTCACAAATGAGGGTTCGATGTTTTGAGCCTTCCGAACTGGACTCCTCCTTGCAAAGTGATTCATTAATCAAGTACTTGGTTTTGCTCTTGAGGTGGTGCCTCCACTAGTGACTCCTAATGGCGGTGCCACCTTCTTCCTTTCTTTTATAGGCGTCTCAAAGCCAATCTTATGTGTATCATTATTACTAGTTGAAAACTTCCACTTATAGAATTTAGAGGATTATCTCCCCACACTTTGACTGAAGTGTGTTCTGCCCATAAAGACAAGGTAGAGATCAAGTGCATGGGCTCTGCTGGTGGGAAAACACCAACAGAACCAGAAATTTATTCATCCTCTAACCTTGGACACAATAAGATTGATATTATTCATATTGTTCATTCATAACATGGGTGAGAATACAGAAATATAAATATGGCATTTAAACTTATGAGATAAAGAGTGAAGTTACTTAACCATTAGAAAGACTGTTCATCTTTATAATATATCAAGAATAATAGGTGAAGTATTTCTAGCTTATTTGGTTAAGACTGAGATTAAAAGAATAGCGCTATGAACAAACTTAGAGAACAAATCATATTGAGTTTAATCAGGTTAATCAATTTAAGTTGTAACTCTAACATGGTTGTATTTTTCATTTATTGCATACCAAGATCAAGAGGAAATTAATAACCACTTATCTTAAAATGTTACCTCTATTATTAGAGCATGATGAAGGGTAAATGAATTTCAATCGTCTTTTCCTTTCTTGTATTTTGGGTTGTTCATTACCATCTTGTCTCGTATGTTGTACTTCTTTCTCACTCTTCAGACCTCGGCTTCTCTCATTATTTCTTCTCTGCAAGGGGTTAGTAGACAACACATACCCGAAGGAATATACTATTTATTAAAGTACGGATAGTGTTTGCCAAAGAGTTAAAGATTAATCTATAGCTCGTGTTTTCAATGATTCACCACTATTTTGAATTTTTTCCATCAAGGTTAAAGCGAGCATATTATTTTGAAGCATACCTTTAATCTTGACTTGATTCTATGAATAGTCTCCTAATATGATTTAAATATCTTTTATGTAGGAGAGGTTAGTCTATATATATAACTAAATTCTTATATAAGTATGCTTGATTTTCATAATGTTTAAGTAATATTTTAAAGCATACTTATAATAGAATAAGAAAGTTTACAAGACTAAAGGTATTTATTCATATAGAACCAAGAATATGTATGGTGAACCACAGGAGTATTTTATTTTATATATATATTTATTTTAGCAAGTTATCTTTGAGCATGGCATAGGGTAGAAATGACCAAGATAAATTAGCAACATGGTATGAGATGTTGAGTGTAGTTATATGTTACATGAGGCTTGGACAAACGTAACCTCATGTCTTCATCCTTCTAAGTAAGTGATGACGAACTTACTTGAAAGAGGAGGGTTATCCGTTTCATCTGTTGGTGAGAGCTTATGGTCTTGCTGAACAAAGACTTCCTTTTATCTTCTTCGTCTTTTCACTATTTAATGAAACTATAGAAGATTACATGCTCTTCACTCATCAACCTTTTTCTGATTTCTTTGATTAATTTACGGGTGATGAGCTGGGGTCTATTAGAGATGCAATAATATTCACTTGAAAACTTCTTCTCTAATAGATTAAAGTTGTTCTTTCCTGCAAAATATTAATGGACACATACCCGAGGGAATAGCAAGATTGAAATACGGATTTTGTTGTCCATACTTTTTTTTGTGATTTTCTTCTATGCTAATCAAGATGATATATGGTTTAAGATTATTTAGCATAAATTATGTCTATCGTGTTTTATGTTGTTGTTGCAATCTAGCATGGCTCAAGACAAAGATAACTTATAATAAAAGATAAATGAATAAATATTAATACTCATAAAATTTGGACTTCTTGTGCAAAGTTATCATCTGCCGCCTTGATTCATCCCGGTTTGAACTTATCTCTTGACTTTTCTAGATTTAATTCAAAATTTTTCTCTGCAGGGGTTAGTCTGATAAAATATCCAAAGATCCACTACAACATACTATCAGCTCAAAAATCAACCTAGACACCACGTCTAATTTAATTTAGGAAGGCATTTTAATCTGAGTTCAGTTTAAAAAGCCTTTTAAATGTAAAACCACCACTCCTAAACTAAGCACCATGCCTCATTTAAGAGATTTATGAAAGTACTTCAAAGCCTAAACATATATCATAGAAAATAAAGGTAGCATGAAAATATAGTAGAGATTTATTCAGATAGAGATAAAAAAGCATGATCCCGGTGAGTTTTTTTCTAACGTGAGATGAATATATGAAATGAAACAAGTTATGGCTGAGGAAATTTAAACTAAATAGTGTGGATTAGAGTAAACATGCAGTGGAATACAAAAAATAACTACTCATAAATTTTGAAGTCCATGAGCAAGACTTTCTCACCTTTATTTGATCATGCTTACTATGACTCACATGCTGAAATTTGTGAGTGATGCAACATCTTTGTTCCCCGTCACTTGAGATATGAATTAAAGTCCTGTGACGTCGACTTCTTTCTCCAACATTGGATTTGTTATGTTTCTTCTTATTTTGTGGGGGCATACCGGAAGGTCATAAACCGGTCGTTCATTACCCTATATAAGATATTAAAGTAGACAAACAAGGGTAATCCTGCTTGAGCAGGGGTTAATGGTTATCTCAATCACATAATTGAGTATAAGTCTATCAATGTTCCTTAATTGCCTAACTACCTTTACCGGCAACGGCGCCAAAAATGCTTGTTAGTATTTCTAACGTCATTACTAATTAACGAGATTAGAAACACATGGTATGAAATTAACTTATCATTAACAACTAGCCACTTATCTCTCACCCACATCCCTAAGCATGAACTAGGTTGTCATCCCTAATTATATATGCTAAGGATAAATATAGGTTTATATATATATATATATGTATCAATCAATATGACTAGACAGAAATATCGATATAAACTAAGAACGGCTCTGCAAGCGGACAGATAATTATACCATTGTAGCATTTTGCCTAGAGAGTTCTTCCAGGTTGTCGATTTATATTTATACCACTGGGAAGGTCTTAGTAGGACTTATAACTATAACTTATACTATTGATGTGAAAGGTAAACCATAACTAGAATCCTACTCATAACAGGGATAGGTCACGTGATAAAAGATATATGATAAATAATGATCAGTCATCATAAATAGATAAACATCAGAGCTCTTCTAGTCATAGTAATAGCTAGCCAATGGATAAACTGAGGAATAAATACTAAGGTAATTCAATAACTACATTAATGAATACTCTAATTAGTGCAATTACATCTAGCAATCATTGTTAAGTTATGATGACTGATGATTACATGAAAAAAGGCATCAACTAGGGAGGATGTGAAACAGAGTCATCATCCAACTTCGTGACCGTGCCCATGCTAGTCCTACGTACGGAGGGTGGACTACAGAGGAACCAACGCAGCTGTCACCTACGCGGACTACCACACGTCCCCGGCACATCGAGGGTGCACTCGCAGATAAGCAAGATATCTAAACACCACGTCTACATATCGCCAATCATTCACCCACGATATCTCTCGGATGAACGCTATACGAGCAATTACATAAATTCAATAGGATCAAACTAACTATGCTAAACATATAATCAAGCGTGGCAATGACTATTGCAATTAAGAACATATATAAGATTAAGAACAATATTTTTCAAATCATAATGTTGAATACAATAAGAGAAAAGAACTAGAACTATACCGAACTCTCGCACTCCGCACGGACAGGGGCTCCAGATCCCGCTGAAGAACTAGAACTCTTTTACTTCTAATCTAACTAGGCTAAAGCTATGAACTAGAGAGGCTCTGATGAACTGGAGAAGGCTCTTGATGGCTTGATCTCCAAAAATGACTTGATGCCTCTAGGGAGGGGGTCTGCCCCTTTATTTATAGCCCTTGGGATGAACGTGCGCCCGCAGATCAAACCGACTTAACCAAGGGCCGAGATGACTCCTCATAGGCGGTGGAAGAAGCTTCTAGAAGGAGGGGCCGAAACCCCTAACTTGGGGCGCCGGCCGGGGGAGGGTGGGGCCGGGCCGGCCGCCCCACCACCGGCGCGGCGTCTACGGGTCCCGTTGCTTCCAGTGTCTTCTAGATCCTTCCCACATCTCGATGGTTATCTTTCCCGTGGCGGATAAGTTTCGTGATTATTATACACTCTAATCCCTCTTTTAAGCTTTTCTAGAATAGTCCCTGCAAAATATAGAATATGCAAAACTCGTGGAAATTGTCAGTTAAAACCCTAGACTAGTGTGTATTCGTGTATCCTTTTATGTCTAAAGTTCTACTGAAGGTTGACGTTATCCACCGTCAACAACAACCGCTTACAACAATTGTCTCGATTCCTTCATTCGAGGTAAGCATTGCATTACAACACTCAAATTGCTGGTGCCGATTAAGTTATGGCCTGAATGTAGCCAATCCGTGGATGGTTTGGACGTTTGGTATACATAACTAGGAAATAATCTCCGAAACGTAAATAATACATTGTCTGCAATGCTTGGCTCTGTTTGTATTAGTTTCACATCTATAAATTCTAGAAATACCTTACGGTGTGCCATGAATTATATGCTTCGCCATTAAAAGGCGTTTTGAAAGTCTGTGTTGTCGGCCCAGCTTATGATATAACTTATTTTCCATCTGCAATAAATCTAACACGGTTTCATATTTCCAAGGTCAAGGTCGTGTTCATTAGTGAATTGATATGTTTTACTGAATCTTTGAGCCGATTTTTTATGTCTTAATTTGTACATTAGTTGAGCTTATTTCTGGGGCATTTGCAGAATTTTCTTATGGCGTTTTCAAAATTTCTGAATGGTTGCCTTGCCTCATACTGTAGATTGATGGTCTGCACGCTCATGTGAAGAAAAGTGGACTTGCAAAGAGAGATTGGGCTGGTTATTGCTTCCCCTTTTCTAAGGTATAATATGGTAACAATTTTGTGCACTTTTCGTGTTTGCATCCTCTGGTATGCTTCCTGATATTTTGGGGGTTCAAAATTTAAGTTCTATTGTAGGGTAGATTTGCTTATCAGTCAGTTTGTGAGACTTTTGGTGAGGCCTTTATACACCACACGATGGAGGGGTTGCACGTTTTTAGTGTTTAATTGCATGCACAATTTTTTCTCCCTATTTTTCTTCATCAAACATAGAGCAGTAGCATATTTTCTCCAAGATAGATTCGCACGAGTCATAACATTTTAATTTGCCAATTCTGATCTGCTTACATGTCCATGTAATAATCATCTGACTGGTGTTTTTTCTTCAATTTATAGCTGCAGGTTTCAATACCCTTTTAGGATGGAAAGGTTCAAGCAGAAGGTTGTGGTGCTGCTGCCAACACACTCCATTAGTTATGTACAGGACAGTGCGTGTGTGATGATCATCATTTCGAATCATTTGGAAATGTAAACTGAAATACTTAATAAGGTTTAGTGAATGGAAGTTTGATCAGTTTTCAAGATAGCAGAGCAGACAAAAAAAAGGAAGTTTGACCAGCCTTGAAATTAGGCGACAAAAGTTATATTTTTATATAGGATTAAGTCCACTTTTGGCCCCTCAACTATTGGGTTCGTCTAATTTTCACCCTCAACTACAAAACCGTCTAATTTTCACCCTCAACTGTCAAAACCGTTCACTTTTGGCACCTGGGAGCGGTTTTGACCGGGGTTGAGCGGTTTTGCATGGCATCAGTAGCGTTCGTCGTCAATGAATGACGCCAAGACTCCTTTTATTTCTTGAAATTGATATCTTTTTATTCGGAGCTCCAAATATAGCAAATAATATATCAATTTTGATCGTCTCGACGAGCTCTTTGCAATGGTGTACTCCGTTTTGTTGTTTGAGATAATTTTATTTCATAAAAAAAAATAATTTTCTAGCTAATATACGGTAGTGCATCCAAGTACACATAATTAATATTAGATGTATATATATATATATATATATATATATATATATATATATATATATATATATATATATATATATATATATATATATATATATATATATATGTGTGTGTGTGTGTGTGTGTGTGTGTGTGTGTGTGTGTACTACCGTATATTGGATATACGGTCGTATATTAATGATATTAATTATGTGTACTACCGTATATTGGATATTAATTATATTAATTATGTGTACTAACGTATACATATATATGAGGTACGGCCGTATATTAATTGTATATTGGATATACTGGATGCACTATCCTAAGTATCAAACTGACCAGAGACATATATATATACACCTAATATTAATTATTCTCACTTGTTTTGTATCCAACAAGATACACCTAATATTAATTATGTGTACTGGATGCACTACCGTATATTAGCTAGAATATACATATACATACCTCATATATATGTATACGGCCGGATTACGGAAGCATGATGATCAAGTGACGTACCTCATATATATATACACCTAATATTAATTATTCTCACTTGTTTTGTATAAGTATTTATTTTTTCATAAAATAAAATTATCTCAAACAACAAAACGGAGTACACCATTGCAAAGAGCTCGTCGAGACGATCAAAATTGATATATTATTTGCTATATTTGGAGCTCGAATAAAAAAGATATCAATTTCGCAAATTAAAAAAGAGTGCCGACGTCATCGCGGCGTCGGCAACGCTACATGCCATACAAAAAACCGCTCAACCCCGGTCAAAAACCGCTCCCAAAAGCCAAAAGTGAACGGTTTTAACAGTTGAGGGTGAAAATTAGACGGTTTTGTAGTTGAGGGTGAAAATTAGACAAACCCAATAGTTGAGGGGCCAAAAGTGGACTTAATCCTTTTATATATTAATCTCTGGATAACTAGGTTCTTAATAAGTATATCTTTTACTTGAGCTATTAAGGAAGAATCGAAAACTTTTGCTTGAGCTGTCAATTCAACGGTTTGCCTATCACCCTTTGTTCAAAAGTGAAAAGGACCGTCCTTCGGTTCAAGTTGGAGTCATTTTGTTGAAACTGTATAGTCTTTTTGGATTTTACCATCCGTTCCTGGTCCCAGAAGATCATGCACCATTTGATTGGCGGCTGAGGGCGGCTTCTGAATGTTGAAAGATGTTATTATTCATATTTTGATCAGGCAAGATGGATTTCTTTTTTAGTTTTTATTTTTCCCTTGAATGATAAATCTATCTCATTTCATTTGCATGAATCATAAATATATCTCAGTAATGCTTAATAACTTGACATATATACCTTTTAGTTATTTGATTTGCATGGTTATGTGCTGCCGTAGTGTTAGCACGGGCAAGTCCTTTGCATTGCAGAAAAAGGCCTCTCAGATGGAGCATAGGAAAGAATACCTGTCTTCTGTAGAAGAAATCTTTCAGGAACGCGACACAAGCATTAATGGGGATTTATTGTGATGAATTTCTTAATTAAATTATTAACTTCGACTTAACGTGAAACGTTGCGTTAGCACGGGCAATATACTAGTAGATTATAGCGAATGGACTGAAATTTGTTGAGGGTTACTCAGGCCAGTCTCAATGGGGTTTCATGGGGTGTGTCATGCATATTTAATAGGGTGCCATGTCAGCAGATTTGGAGTTTTTGCATGAAACGAAGAGGAGAGAGAAGGCATTCTTCATCCCCACGACACGTTTGGGCGTTGTTTCCAAGTCTTGAAACCGCGGTGAAACTAGCGTTGAGGGGGCTTCCGGTGTTTCATCCGCACCTTTGTCGCCGACTCTTCCGTCGGGGCGAGCTCCACGTCGCCGCAGGAGGGGCCGCCCGCCACGGGCGCGACGTATGCCGCGAGAGGCGCCGACCGCGGGCACGATGATGGCGCGACTCCGCGCGCGATGACGGCAAACTCCATCACGGTAGGCGGCGGCAAACTCCATCGCGAGGCGAACTCCGTTGGGCCAGCCGCGAACTCCATCGCGAGGCAGCGGCGCTGGCAGCCGGGCCCCCTTCCGCCACCGCGATCCGAGGTCGCCGGGCGTGGGGGCGGCCCGCCACCGCGGGCGACGCGATGACAACCCGCCGCATGGCCGCGTCTCGCCGGCCCGGATCGCGATGCGCGCTACGCCGCCACGGGAGCACCGCCCGGGCGCGGGAGGAGGCCGCGGCTCGTCGGATGTGGAGCAATCGGCGGCGGCCGCCACGGAAGCTACGCGGGCGCGGGAGGATTTGCATGAAGGGCGTCGCTAATTCTTACAATTAGGGAAGCGTACTTCCCTTGCGTTCATGTGTGCAGCTTGTTGATTCTAACGCTGATGAAGAGCATGACGGAGGCCGCTGACCAAGGCAAGCTCAACGCGTTCCCCCTGCTCCGCCGCTAAAGGGGCGCGCGGACGTGCTCCGCTCCACCGCGCGGGCGCGGCGTGAGTGCCGCGCGTCCCATTCGCCGGGATCCGCTCCGCCCGGCGGGCTGCGGCGACGCGAGTGCCACGCGTTAGTCCACCGTCCGCAGTTCGACCAGCCGCGCCGCGACACAGTACCACACAGGCTTCCGTCTACTGGCCGCGACGAGGGAAAGAGAGAGCGATGGGACCTACAAAGATTCTAATATAACATATGAAACTGTGCCATGAAATTATACATTGTGGAAAGAGATCTATTTCATGTTGAATTTTAGATCTTGAAAATTGAAAGGTGAAATCTTGCATTGAGACTGACAGTAAGATTGCCCACTACTTTAGCCAAGAATTCAGCTCAAAGTTCGGTTGTCTGGTAAACATGCACCACCACGTTGCCTCCCCTTTGGGACCTGATACGGAGTAGTATATGACAACACTCGTTCACGTAAGCGATGCTCACAAAAGCGACGTCCCATCCGATACTGCATACTGACAGACCACGTCATCCCTTGTCTTCTGTACATTCGCCAGCAGGACGCCGCAAACCTGGGGTCACAGTCACAGGCTTATCGAGAGACAGATGTAGGAGTGCTCTTTTCTTTTTGACTGAACGGAGAAAGTTGTTTGAGGCCACCAACCATGGGCAGCTACCTGCCGAGCGGCTTCTGGATTCTGCTGCTGTTGGGGCTGGGTGGGAGCCCGTGGAAACCGCGGCCGTGGTCCGTGGCGACTGGCGCAGGCGTGCAGCCGCCGAGTTGAGTGAGCCCGCGCCGGTACATCGGATATGTTCGCGGCCACGCGCGACACCAAAAGCGCTGTCTCTGGATCCCGCAACCAAACCACGGGACGACGCGCGAGCCCAACCGAACCGTTCCTTCCCTCGGCTTCTAGCGCATACCAGCAGCGCGCCGCGCGGGCGCACCCGTAGCCGCCGCCGGGTCACATCAAAACCAGGGGGCGTGCCCACCGGACGCGACACGCCGCGAGCCCAGCTTCCCCACCTGATCTCATCATCCCAATCCCCGAAACCCAACGACCCCCTTTTAAAAGCCTCGATCGACCGCTCGGACGCTGCAAGTCCACATCCAGATTTATCCGCGGTCCAAGACCAATCCAATCCAATCCAATCCAATCCCACCAATCAATCCCAGCCGAGAAGTGAAAGCAGGTCCATTTCCCTTCCTTGCAGATTGCAGCAATGATTCTGGTGGCGATAGTGGCGGAGCTGCTGGAGGAGTACACGGCGCTGGTGGCGCGGGTGCTGGAGCAGCTGCTCACCGACGCGCCGTTCCCGCGCCGGATGCGCTTCCTCATGCTGCGGAGCCTCCCCCTTCGTGCCGCCGCCTCTGCCCCCCCGCCGCCGCCGCCGCACGCCCTCCACGTCACCACCCGAGGCTGATCGATCGATCGGCTTCGTTGCAATTCAGGGCTTTCAGCTGGTTGGCCCGCCATCGCCATAGCCACCCCCTGCCAGCCTCTGCTTGAGGCAGCTAGTAGGCGAACAGATACTGTAGGTTTATCGATGATCCACGGTGTGTTTCGTCCGTTTCTCCCTTCCTTCTGTCGACTGATTTCGTCAGCTCTTCTTGGCTAGTACACGGTGCTGTCTTCGAGGACTACTCCTTTGTTCCTGTAAATATTCTTCATTTTTGAGGGAATTTTTCTGTAAATATTCTTGGTAACATGAACCATGAGAAGACTTGCTTTGACACTTCCGCTGTACCATGGCCATACGATGCGTCGTCAGTCGTCACCTTCACGGCTTCAGCGGCTTTAGCTGTCCGAGAAATGTCTGGACACTTCTGGAAATGCTTTAGGTAGCCGTTGATAGGGACTGTTGGACTGAATAATGCTCAGTGATCCTAGGTGACAACAGTAGATGACATAATATAATCCCGCACCAACACCACTCAGCAGCAACTGTAAATCCCCTAACCCAATACAGTTGCAGCAACCGTATGCTGCAAATCCCGTACCCCAACACCCATGAACTTGGGCACGGAACTTCAATTTTTCAGTCACTGTTGCCGGCCAAGGTTATCATTTCTTTTTTCTTTCTAAAATAAAGACGCTCAAAAGTTGCTCTTTACTTGCGTGTTTCTCAGTACTGTGAGACCAAGCGTCCAAGCCGAATGCTTATTCAGTTGCATATTTGCGTGCTTTCTCAGTTCTCGTCTTCGGAGCTCAAGACAGATGAGCCTATCATTGCTGGGCTTGGTTATGGGGCCAACTTTCTAAAACCCAGAAGTTAATGTCCCAACATATTAGGAATGGCTTTTCTTTTCCATATTTGCCTGCGTGCGTATTAACGACTTTACTATTAGGACAGTACCAAATACTAGTCCATATTCAGTGTACATAAGTAATTGCTAGCTAGCTAAAATTTGCCCTAGTGCATCTAAACAGGAGTGTTAATAGGTGAGCTAATTTTTTAGCCAAATCTTCAACTAGTTGTTAGCTAACTACAGCTAATTTGGACTAAATTTTAGCCCTAATCAGTGATTATCCATGTGTTTCCAAATAAAGACTAAGAGATATTAAATTTTAAATTAAAATTATAAAATGGCAGACTGATTTCCCATACAAGTTGAAAAATAATAAAATTAAAGAATCTGGGTAATGTTGTCTGAAAAACAATTGAAACTACTAAATACAATAGAATATCCCAACCACACTCCTCCTTCAAATTTTGAAAGAGGACAAAAGAACACTAAGACATATGCATAGATCTTATTGATGAATGGAACTAACCAAAGGAGACAGGAGTGGGGGGAAAAAGAGGAAAAAATAGAGTCAACAAATTATCAACGATAGCTATATTGAGTCGATACCGCCGAATGCAATGTTTGTGTTGCAATGTTTGTGTATGGAGGTAGGACTAATACAATCAAATAAATAAACAAACCTTTTTAAAAATCAAAATAAGAAAAATCCATATGTTATTACTCAAAAAGCTAGATATCCACGCTATTTGCCCCGGTTATCTAATCATATCATATATAGAGTCTTTAGTTTCTCCCGTCAGGCACTGTTCATATATAGAGTCTTTAGTTTCTCCCGTCAGGCACTGTTTATTTACTGTTCAATCACTGTTCCAGCTACAGTACCGGTTGCCGCTCATCCACAGTTCCGGGTTGCCTTACAGTACCGGGTTCGGGGAACAGTATCCACCCGTTACCGCTACCGTTTTTTTTTTTGCCCCTCCCCTCCTCTCCCGCGGCAAAGCGCGGGGCCCCATCTAGTATTAGTAAGATTCTACTGAAAAAACAGTAGGACACGTGTCTAACTGAAGAATATATCGCTTTATTTCTCTGCCTCAGTTCATCTCCAGCCAAAGCTACAATAATGGAGTAGTGCCTCATTATATTGATCCATGCAAACGGGTCAATGTGATTTCACGAGTCAATAACAGAGCACATTTATTCGCTATCAACAAACACGCGCTACTGTTAGAACTCAAGTTACAATCCCTTCTGCGGTTCCTGAGACGTCCCCAATGCAAAAAGTAGGCGCGCGCACACACACTCACTTGTCAAAAAAGCTAATAAGCTTAGGATCTGTTTTGATTCTATGATCTAAACTGTAGTTCACTTACAACTAAAACTTCAGATCACTTTAGCTCACTTGTGTAACTTTAGGCCTCCTGTTCCACTAAACTTTAGACCATGGGATTCAACAAGAAGGCCTTAAGAGCACGGTCAGATTCAGAGCCGGATCAGCGGGAAAAGCTTCTTCCACGACTTCCTCAACCTGTACGCGGTGAAGGCTGCGAGGTACTGCTTCGGAGGAGCTTCTCCGGGCGTCGGCACATGGTCGCCCGGACCCAGTTCGTCACTGTTCCAGAACCGCGCGTCTCGGCGCTTCTTCCGGACGGCGGCGAGCACGACGTCGCGGTTGCAGATCCCCCACACCGTCACCTTCTGCTGCTGGTAGTCTACCTGGACCGAATGTATACCTGCAAAACAAACACGTCCCAGAAGCACACGGTTAACCTGATTTTCACTTGATCGGCGATGCACACTGTTTTATAATACACAGACATTAAGATCTAAGCACCTTTGAGATGTGACAGTGCCTTCTTGATCTTCTTCTCGCACCCGTAGGAGTAGAGCGGCACCTTCATCTCCACATACTGCGCTTCGATCTTCCTCCCCGCCAGGACGATCTGCATGTCCGCCATCGGATTGTGCCAAGCTAGCTATCGCCTGGAACACCAATGCAACTCAGAGAGCCTGAGCAGTGTGCAGGTGCAGATAACCGCAAGAACAGCCCGTCCGGGGGTTAATATACACGCACCGAAAAGGCAACGCCATGGATGTGGGACATGGGATGGGATGATCCTTGCATATCCAGGACATGGATGCATGTCAGCATGTGCACGCACTCATCGCTTTTGAGGTTCCGATCCGTCGCCGTGCGCGCTTTTCGCCGACGGGTGACCGGAGCGCACGAGAGGCTGTAGCTGATTCAGGGCTCAGACGCCACGGCCGCCGATTAGAAAAAGAGGCGGCTAGTGGAGGGATTACGTGTAGTCAGTGGCGGTCTGTCGCTGCGGAGCGTCCGGCTGACGAGGCGAGGGGTACGAGCCCATGTGAGACCCCGTGCAAAGCTGCTGGTTGGAGAGCTTGGAGGGGGCCGCCGCCGGGTGCGGGGGTGGAGGCGACGGCGCCGTGCTGGGAGTACGTGGCGCGCGCGCGCGCATCTTTGGGACCGGTGTCGAAAGGCGGCTCCAACTGATTGGTGGCGAATAAAGCAAAGCGTCGCCAATTGCAATTGGCAAGTGCATCAATTGGATGGGATTTGGAATTTTGGATTGCATGCATGCATGTGGAACGTCTGTTTCTTCTTGGCAACAAAAGATGGATGGATCAGTTCTGCCGGCGAGCGTCGGCTGAGACTGGGACCTGGCCACCTGGGAGCATATTCGATAGTAATTCATCACTGACTTGTTTAGGTTTCAGATTTTTTTTACTCTCTCGCCATCACATTAAGTTTCTATCTGCATGCATGGAGCATTAAATGTAAGTAAAAAATAACTAATTATACAGTTTAGTTGTAAATCACGAGACAAATCTTTTAAGCCTATTCGGTCCATGATTGGACAATATTTGTCACATACAAACGAAACGTGCTACAGTTGTAAAGTTGAAATTTTGAACCTAGCCCAGGGTAGGAGGCATCGAAATTCCAGATATCCACATCCGAGAGAGTCGCTATGTGAGATAAGTGCAGACGTTGCCAGACCGATGCGCTGACGGCGCACTCAAAGAAGACAACGCCACCTTGGGAGCTCCGCTCTGACCTATTACAGCCCGCGGCACTGAACTACTAGTAGCTATGCCGATACACTCAGGCCTTGTTTGGATTGCAAAAAACTTGCATCCGATGAATAGTAGCGTTTTCGTTTTATTTGGCAAATATTGTCCAATCGTGGTCCAACTAGGCTCAAAAGATTCGTCTCGTGATTTACAACTAAACTGTGTAATTAGTTATTTTTTTACTTATATTTAATGCTCCATATATGCGGGTAAAAATTGATGTGATGGAGAAAGTGTGGAAAAAGTTGGAACTTTGGTTCCAACCGAACAAGGCCTCAAAATGTGTGCATGGGATCTGTCCTATAAATTCGCCTATCCTACCAATCAAAGATCTCATAGGTGCTCAGCACAGGCCACTCCACTTTCACGTACGGTTCCACTGCGCACACACACACACACCCACACTAGCTAGAGCTATACTATGGCCAGAAAGTGCAGAGCGATTCACACGGCACCAATGCTTGCCATCGTCGTCGCCGCCGTCGTGATGGCGGTGGCCGTGACAAGCGCCGTGGCGAAGGACTCGTCGGGCACCCCGAGCTCCCTCACGACGTGGAGCGCGGCAGATTGCTCGGGTGACAAGTCAACCATCGGCTCGTGCGGGTGCACCGACCTCGTGTACTACGCCGGGCAAGAGTTCTACTACCGGGGCGAGACGGCGACGCTCTACTCCGAGACTGGCTGCGCCGGCATGCCGTACCTGGTTTTCGAGGACACCCAGGCGTGCCGTACCTGGTTTTCGAGGACACCCAGGCGTGCGGCGACTTTGGGTGGCGCAGCATCAACATCGACTGCTGAGCGCTGTGGTTCCGTCCTGTCCTATATTACGTAGTGCAATTTTTCGCAAACGATGGATCGTTATCTTACAGTCCAATGTACTGCCTGTCAGTTATTTATACTATATCACACTCGTTAGTCTTATTATGGTGTCATGGTCTATCGTAGTATAAGCTGTAACTCCTTTTTTCTCCAATATAATGAAAAGTTCTCAGGCACGTTGTTGGCTCTTGATTTTTTCTTGGGCCAATTATCTTTTTTTTACAAAAGGTGAGATTTTTTTTTAGAAAATCAAATCTCATGACTTGACATTGGTTCAATGGTGAACAACATACGAACAAAATTATATCTCTTTTTCTCTAAAAATTTATATCTCTCTATGATTTCCATCACAATACTATGAACAGGGATAGAGCCGTGGAAGCTACTCTTTTCTGTCCCAAAAGAATGTCAAAAAAAACTGTGTTTGACCATTCGTCTTATTTAATTTTTTTTAACAAATATCATCTATTTTGTTATAACTTATTTTATCACTAGCAAATATGCCCTTTGCGTTGCAACGGGACAAACATATGCCCCTGTGCGTTGCAACGGGAGAAACATATATTTTGATTTCCTTAAAATTGATTTTGTTTACTGTATAGGGTGTTGGCTAGCCCAGGTATTATTTGTTTGCGTGCACAGAACATCAAAAATAAATATTCAGGGAATCAAAACAAATCGTAGTCCCTACCAGATTCACGTGCCATTTAATTAAATTAGAAGCTAATGCTTATCTTTTTTTAGAAATGCTAATTTTTTTTATATCAGTATTATCGCAGCTCAATGTATTACTGCGAATGTACTTCTGTGAGATATTGTATTATTTCATCGATATCGTATAAATTTGTGATGACCTTTTACCTATGCAAGTCAACAAAGGCAATCTGTCCCCCTCTATCTACTTGTAGCTCACCAACAAGTCTAAACCATCCAGAGGGCAAAAAAGTACATAGAGGTAGCGTTAGAATACATTTGTCACTTTTATATTTCTCTTAAAAATGAAAGAAAGAACGGTTGCTGCTGAAATAGATACACATGCTCCAACTCATGACCCGAGGAATCACAAAGCATGGCAATGACATCATCATAAAAGAAAAGAAAACAAATCAAAACGTGCCAACAAAAAAATTTATATTTTCTAATGCTATCTAAGAGAACAGTATATGTGAAATATTCTATACTCCTCTGCAACTCAATAAACTGCACCAGAAAAACGACCTGCTTACTTCATAGCTTGGCCTTTGGAGACAAATTTAAAATTATTTGCCCAGCCCTCAACTTCCATCATCCCCTTCTCCATCAGTTAGGATCGATGAACCGGTCCATCAATTGATATCATAGACATTGAGTTCGTTTTTTCTATCAAACAATATCCTATTGAACTGAAAAACAAAAAGCAAAGTAATCTAACTATACCTTAGAGCTCTGGCAGCACCTGTTCCACTCATTACAGGTAGGCTATCTCAGAAACAAGCAGCATGCCATCCCCCAACACCTACAGTTCCTGCGCCCTCCACGACACAAGACCCTATAGCTTAGGAATAATATGCTTACTCTGAAAAAGAAGAATTTTACTTCAGTTGAGCAATGCGGACTGTCGAGCAGACCAGCAACAGCACGGGATTTTGTCGCGGTAGATGCGTGCATCACTGCATCGTGGATCGGAGCCGACCGCCTGAGAAGGAGCAGCAGCCGCCGCCGCTGGATGTACGCGTGCCGCCGCCCGAGCTGGATGAAGCAGCGCAGTAGCAGCCGCCGCTCTGATGCTCACGCAGCTAACGCCTCCCTTGATTCGCACACAGCAGACGCCGCCGCTCTGATGCGCGAGCCTCCGCCGCAGCCCTGATGCACGTGCCTTCGTCCCCGACGCAGACTCTGGTTCTGTTTCGTTGTCAAGCTCTACCTAGACATGGACCCGCGACGGAGACCGCGCACTTCTCCATGGCCACCGTGCTGGACGACTCCTCGCAGGTTGCGGCCACAAGCCTCCGTGCTTGCACCGAGGCCGCTGCTGCCACAAACCTCATCGTTTGATGTCGGTGAGGCTCCTTCCTCGCGTCACCCGCTCCCGCACCCGCCCTGCACCAACCCCTGAAGCGGCACGACGATGCGCATCCCGCCGTCGGCGCGGCGGCCCGGTTCGGTCGGCGTGGCGGCGCCGGCGGTGGCTTCTTCGTCCTCGTTTTCGCATGTCGTTGTCGGCGTCGCCCGCGGTCCCTCATGGGCGCGACACCTCCACGGCGCGCGAGGCCAAGATCCCCTCATGCTGCCGACGCGCCCACACGTGGTGCGCCTCACGCTGTGATCCCGTCGCCGCCGCCGGGAGGCGCTCATGGGCGCCGGCCGCTGGAAGCTCATGCCGGGGGCTCCCTCGGCATGCTCCGCCGGGGCCGGCAGGGCACGCGGCGTGCCGGGGACGGGCGGTGAGAGGGAAGCACCGGGGCGGGCGTGCGGTGCCGGGCGGGCGGTGAGAGGGAGGCGCCGCGGGGCAGCTGTGGGTGTTGACATAAAATGTGGCGCACTGTGCCTCCACACAAAGAAGCCGAAAAGCGTGGCTTCAATCGGGTGCCCGGGCGGTTTGAAATCTGAAGCGTGCCAACCAGTTTGACCCCTGAAACCGATAAGGGATAAAACCGGTAAATACAAAACTGAACGTGCTGGTGAGACCGCACAGTTCCACATGTACGGCCCCTCGAAGTTATTTTTACGGCGACATACAGCTATAGAAGGCATGCGCCAACATGTTTATAGAGCTTTCGGCTAATGTGAAGATAAAAAATGTAAAGCATTGATTACGGATACAAATATATGAGAAGACACGTTTGAACAAGTCAAAACTGATCATGAGTTGAAGCATAACCAATCTCGGCAAACTAGCCGAATTGGGGTCCATGAAGAAGGAACAAACAAGCTTAGCACGAATAAACCTATTAAAAACTCGTATCTGCCGCACGACACTTAGTTCTATTAAGGTTTAAACGCTTTTAATGTGTATGAACCCACAACATGTAACAACCTAGATTGATCTAATTCAGCTATGTTAGCATATGATCTATCTATCACGATGATATGAAAGTAAGAACGTTTTGAGAGCAAATAGATCTATAAAAATAAAGAGCCGAAACTTTTCAATCTAGATTGGACAAAAGAGTGTTACAAATATATAAAACATTAAAAATATGCAACACGTGATAACTTAATAAATCTACTAGATCTTGCCAAATTTAATAGAGCCGATAACTATCTTACTTTGCTAAGCTATCAAGCAACGCCTGCCCGCACGGCCATCTAGTCGAGATAAACAAAGCATAAGCAAAGACTTCTTGATTGTCAAGCAAACGTCTGCCGCACGGCTATCCAGTCGAGACAAATAAGACTACTTGCATCAACGTCTAAATCCACCGCATGATACTAGACATGATAACAAGGTTGTCGGAACTTACGGAGGTCGACGGATCGATGGCTCCTCTCGAAGAACTCGACGACACGACAAAGGACTCGAAAACTTGGCACGGGGCCGATTGTATTGATTTGGTTGTGTATATACTTTACAATGGTCGAGGATTTATATTTATACCCCGGACGGAACATGAGTCCTAAAAGACTACGATTACAAAATACTAAGGAAGGCTTCAAAAGTACGACGATCTTTAGCTCTAATCTTTCTCGGAGTCCTTTACCATCACGGTTCTTTCCTTCTAATCGGTTTTTACTTGCCACCTTTGCTTCCCGAATGGAGCCACCGCCTCTAAGGATAGCCGACCGCATGAATACTTGCCGAATTGCCCAGAGTTAGCCAACCGAACGGGTGTTTGCCGAATGCTCTGAACACTTGCCTCCCATGAGCTTGCCATGCACTGGCCCACCTGTCATCTCCTCAGCCTTTACCAAAATCCAGTGTTAACACATGCCCCCTCAATTTCGGGATAAAAGTGATTTTATTCCGAAATTGACCACAAGCTCTTCTTCTTGTTTAGGTCAATACTGTTCAAACTTGCAGCCGCCGCTCAGAATTCGAACCACTTAGCACAGCTTCAAATCCACTTCGAATCCCTAATGGCGACTCAGGATGGAGTTCCTGAGGTAATTTTCCTTTATCTTTACGCATTCGGCAATTCTTAAATCGATTCCTGCTTTCTTTCGACTCACTCCTTTCCCGCTCCATTGTTCTTTTGAAGGAGTACAAGGACCAGATCTTGATCCCCTATGCCGCGAACCCTGATTTCTATTTCCGTGGTCCGATGGGAGATCTTAATCCGATCGAGTTTGTTGAGAAAGAAACTCTGAGGATTCCCTTCAAATCCGGGGTCACCCCGTCGAATCAGTGGCCGAATACCTTCAAGACTTGGCCGTTTCCTTCAATCGCAGGATGGCGAAACTGGTACCGAAGGATATCAAATAAGAACAGCGGCAATTGGGAAACCCAAGATATTCAGCATTGCCTGAAGTTATCTCTGTTTGAAATGCTCAGGAATGATTCCCTTCTGATAGCAGCCACTCATTTTTGGTCTGATGCTGCTAATGCCTTCATCTTTAGCCATGGTCCAATGTCTTTTACTCTGGCTAATATTTTTATGATGACCGGCCTAAATGTGACAAAGACCGATGTACCCCTCCAAGTATAAGAGCAACAACGGCCAAAAGGCGGTCAAGTCGAGGTGGATGGACAAAGTATATTCAAACTTACATGTCATCCGGGTAATCGTTCCGACAAGGAGTATAAGGCCTTCATGAACATGTGGTCTGTGCATTCATCTTCTGTGGCAAATCTAATGAACCAACCCTAAATCATATGGTGATAGCTGAGGATTTAGCTTCAGTGTACTCTAATACCTCCGGGCAAGTATCTCTTAGGGGTCGTCTATCATATGATGCATCGATCACCGTCCCGAATGCGCCATCATGGAGAAATACATTATGTGAATGGCCCCCGGTGGTTGGTTCGTATGTGGCTCGCAGCTGTACATGCATCAAATAGTCTCTGTGGATCTTTATAATTTAGGTTTCTCTTCTTCAATTATGCCAAGATGGTACAAATAAAAGAGAAAGCTTGTTAGACATATGGAGAAGCAAAGATCCTCTATCATCATTGACATAGATATTGGCCATCTCTTCAACCTGTTTTTCAAAGGATTCGACAATGTGATCTCGGCTTCCTTACGAGAAAAATAAAAATTTGACTCTGCCTTACAAGTTTAGTTATGAGTCTGGCTGTTCAGATCAAGTATCTATAGAAATTTTCAATTCCTTTATCAAGCCTTGCACTCTGCCGGCAGAATTCCACCATGGGAGGTTGCTGCATCCTACCTATGAATTCTACAACCCAAATATGGTAGCTAGACAATTAGGATGTGGCCAGTTGCCTCCAAGACTTTTCTTCTTCAAAATCATAAGGCCCAGGGAGAAAATAGGAGATGACATAGAGGCTAAGAAAGTTTTTGAGCTTGGATGGGACTTGCCAGCATATGAGCCTTCCCGACTTGGACTAATAGATGCTGCTCATCCTCTGTTTGTTTTCTGGTGGCAAGAGTGGCATGCTCACATCTTCAATATACCAAAGTGCATCCTCTATACCAAGACTTGCAGCCCGAGTTTGCCTCCTCTCGACAAAGAGGTAATTTCCTTGTACCCATAACTCTCCCCGCTTTTTGGGTTTATTCTTCATTTTAATACTTTGTCATTTACAGGATGTTGAGCCTACTCCTCCTTCCAAAGTGGTTCAATATTACCAAGCTGGATCCAATCCCCGCCTGGGGGTACAATGCTCCATCCTTGGAAGCTTTCATGAAAATCCCTGCAGCTTTGGGTTCAGCACCCTTAAGGGAAAGCAAAAGGAAAGCTCTATTTGGATCAAGCAAGGATATTATTGTAACCAGGGAAGCCAAGGTCCAAGAAAGCCAAATTACCACCTAAGGTATGAATTCTTCAATTTCCATCTGGCAATAATCTTGGTTTTCTCTATACTCATCTTTTTGTTGCAGCCACAGGTCAGTCTCCTAAGATCGGCTAACATTTCAATGACTGTGGAAACTCTTCCCCAGACTTCTGCTGAAAGTGCAGAAATTCGTGAAGCTACTGGCCACATTGGTAACAATGTTCAACTTATCATTTTTCTTTCCTCCACCAGATTTACCTACTGCATTTGCATTCCATCGCTTGCTTTCAGATGATGATATTCGGGGCGAGATAGCGTAAGGACCCTCTCCTCATCAGGCTTCAAGTTCATCACCTCTGGATATTCAGCCAAACCTTCAAACAAGCCAAGACAAAGCTCAATCTGGTGAAGATCTTATACAAGAGGTAATACTTTGCTTTAATCATTTTTAGTAAACTTGCCCAGTCGGCTAACAATTCCTTCCCTTTTAAGGGTGATATCAAACCGACTGCCAGCTATTCCTTCACTGTTGAGGAATACATTAGTGAGACGGATGAAGAAGCCACATCACAGCAGAAATTGTCAGCGGAAAATCAAGCTCAGTTGAGGGAGATAGCTCTCCTGCTTAACAAGGATATAAATATCTTGGTCCAAGATGCAGACCAGATAAGGGATCTTATCGAGCTCATTGATCAAGAGATCCCTTCTACTCTTAGAGCCTCCTTGGAATCTGTGGCTCATTTTGACGACCATTTTGCTATGGTTAGGAGAGCAAGCAAAAACATAGCTTCTAGAGCTATTCTGCAAAATGACAATTTGGTGAAGAAACAACAAGCCAAAGAGCTGCATTCTCAGATTCAGGCTGCTAAACACTCCTTGGCAACTCTAGAGCCTGAACTAGAAGCTATGGAGGAAGAAAAGGCCAGGCTAGAGGCTCAATTGAATGTAAAAATCCAGTCTCATAAGGATAAAATTGCCAACCTACTGAACTCCATAGAGGCAGTCAAAACAAAGATAGCATCTGTCATCAAAGAGAACCAGCAGATCAAAGCAAAGCTCACTAAAATTCAAGGCTCTGAAGATGACGATAAGAAGATGTTGGATGATGTTAGCCGAGTTGGGAGTGAAACCATAGATGCAATCAAACTTTTTCTGGGCGAGTTAAGCATTGGCTTGTAATATATTTAAATGTGGTATACTGTATCTCTGAATAATTGCATCCCCTTTTATTCTTCGGCTTTTATAGTTCTGCCTGATTGAAAATATAGCCGACTGTCTTTAACTTTCCGATTAGAAGAATAGCCGATTCTCTTAGAAGCAATGATTTTTGATTTAGCCGAACCCGGCCCAGTCCGGTAACGGCCCAAAGGGAGAAAAACCCTATTTCGTCGTTTGGTATACTCCGAGATATACGCCACGACTCTCCACTTTGGCCTATAAATAAGACCCTTCCTCAGCCTTCATCGTCATCTCCAGTCAAGCACTTTCATCGCCGCCTCTCCACCTTTCTGCTCAAATCAATCCAGAAAGAAAACCTAGCTTCCCAAGGCATCAATGACGAACAGTGGCGATCATGGCAAGCGCCCTGCTGGGGAGGAAGCAGAAGGAAGCCGAGCACCGCGCCGCCAACGCCATGGGTGAGAATCGATTTCTTGCCCCCTTGCGGTTCTTCTTCCTGTTCATCTTCCCTAGTCTTGATTCTCTTTTCATTTACTTAGGGCAAGGGTCATCACCGGCCAGTACCATCTTCTTTCTCCGATGACGGTGACCCAACCGGCACTTCGATCACCACCAGACATGTTTACGGTTCCTCCAAATCGTCGAGCTCCTCCTCGAAACGAGGACTCGTACAACCCCAACCCTTGGGGTCCAGCGGAGTCAGAGGGAGAAGACCCTCTGTACGTCTATGAGGAGGCGCTCACCTTCCGCAAGGAGAGGGACGAGGCCCGGAAGGAGCTGGGCGACGTCTCCAAGCAGTTCGGCATTGAGCAAGCCGAATGGGAGGACCAGCGGAAGCAGCTCTGTGACGCTATCACCGGTTTGATGTCTCTGCCCAGATTTCTTCTCTTGGCTCCTTTGCTTGTTGACTCATTTTCCTTTGTCCAGCACTTTCTGCGGAGAATGACCGCCTGAAGACGGCGGTGAACAGGGTTGCTGACAAGGTGAATGCCCAAGGGGAGATGGCCGAGGCACGCCTTGATGCTGTGGACGGCCGTGTTGATCAGGACGTCATCCAAGGTGTGCACCTTGGTGTTTTCCTCGGGCTGGCGGCGATGTCCTCCCAGACTGGCGAAGACTACTCCTTCCAGCCAGTCGGCTTCTCTGGCGGGCCTCCAGAAGACATAGAGGACATCAATGAGCAGCTGGAGCACTATGAGGATCACGCCGCTGCTATCTCCTAGTCTACTGATGCTCAATCTGTCCTCAACAAGTTGTTTGAGGGGTAGTTTGTACTTAGGGATTGGATGTAAATAACTTATCCTCTGAAATATGCTTGTTTATGACTTCTGTTTGAATGCCGAATAGATTTCTTCATTTTCTGAACAACGTAACTTCGAAGGACGTCTCCCGAATGTATGACGTCACCTTAGCCGATTAGATCTTGGTCTTGCGTCGTAACCGATGTCACACGTCGATCAGTATTTTCATTCAAGGCGCTTCACCTTTCTCTTCTCCCGATAAACCTACCCGGACAAAACACCAAGTCATTTCTTCCGGTAGTCCATTCGGTTATAACGTAGATATTTTTTTACTAAAGGCGTCTACGAACTGTATCGGCTATTTTTCTAATTTCATAATTTTTGAGCTAAAGGCGATGTCCTTTCATCGGCTATTCATGTTTGATTTCTAACTTTCTTTCATGAACCAACTTCGATGCTGGGATAATATTTCTTGAGAAATCTCCCATTAATAGCTCTGGTAAACTCTTCTCCGAGCAAAGTTTTCAATATATATGCGTTGCCAGGTACATATTTTATTATCCGAAAAGGTCCTTCCCAATTCGGAGACCATTTACCGAATGCTCTATCCTTTGTTCCAATCGGTAATATAGTTTTTTCAAACCAGATCACCCTCTGTGAATTGCTTCACTTTAACCTTTTTGTTATAATATTTGGCAATGCGTATCTTGTTTTTCTCAATATTTTCCAGCGCCTTGAGACGAACTAGATGCAAATCTTCCAATTCATCTATCATCGACTTTTATAATCTTTTTTTCTAAATCCTTTTGCAATATAACTCGTCTTGAACTTGACTGCAACTCTCATGGTAAAACATCATGATGCCCATAAACCAATTCATAGGGAGATGTTTGAGTAGATCCATGACAAGCCATTCGGTAAGCCCATAAAGCTTCATTAAGAACCAAATGCCATCTTCTTGGTTTCTCATCAATTTTCTTCTGGATGATCTTGATCATAATCATATTTGATGCTTCTGCTTGGCCATTGGCTTGTGCATAATAAGGAGAAGAATTATACAACTTAATCCCCATGTCTTCGGTAAAATCATAAAACTCTGAAGAAGTAAACTGAGTTTCTTGATCAGTTGTTATAGATTGAGGGATTCCAAACCTGTGAATTATATGTTCCTTAACAAAACTGATCATGTTTTTCGACGTAACTTTCTTCAAAGGGATAGCTTCAACCCACTTGGTGAAATAATCTCTGTGGCCAAGAGTACGAACTTATGTCCTTTGCTAGAAGGAGGATTAATTTGAGGAAAAAGTCTAGATAACCCCCCAAGTATTGAACCTCGAACACATTGCCCCCCACCTACAAAACCGGTTTTGTTTCACTTTAAACTATGGCAAACGGTATAGATTACCCCCCCGGGCGTATTGGAGGCCGGTTTTTGGCCTACGTGGCGCCAGCGTGGTGGCCGCGGCCACCGTGGCGCCCGGGCCCGCCTGTCGCCGCCCGGGATGAAATACGCGTCCTCCCCTCCCGTTTCCGTCTCTCCCTCACACTCCGACCTAGGCACCACCGCGCGCGCATCGATTAAGGGCGGCCGGCGACAGCTGCGACGACCGTCGGAGAGGCGGGCGCAGTGGAGCAGGTGCACCTTTGCGGTGGCGCCATGGCCGAATCGAGCTCCCAGTCATCGACTGTGTCGGCTTCAAGCAGGTCTGGCGGTCGCGGCGGCGACGTTGAGGTAAGAGGGGCCCCGGTGCCCTACCGCACTCCTCCTCTTGGATATGAGCCCCCAGTTTTCTGCCATTGCCATGTCAAGGCGCCTCGGTGGATCTCCTGGAGTCTGGATAATCCAGGGCGGCGGTATTATAGGTGCAAGGTGGCTTGGGTAAGGCTTTGTGTCCCCTAAATGTGTTGTTTTGGATCAATCCATCAATTGCATTGTTTTGATTTCGATTTGATGAACCTGCAGACGTCTAAAGATTGTGGCTTTTTTGAGTGGGCCGACCCACCCCTCTCTGACTTCCTGAAGGAGCTGCTGCTCGACCTGAAGAATGCACTGACCAATGTGAGGAAGGAGAAGGCTCAGGCTCATGTTGCTGTTGTAGAGGCAGAGAAGGTGAATGATGCACTGCAGAGGCAGTTGGTTGAGAAGGATGCAGAGTTGGAAGCCAAGGTGGAAGAGTTGGCCAAGAAAGATGAGTTGCTGGAAGAGAAGGATGCAGAGTTGGTCAAGAAAGAGGAGGAACTGGAAGTGAAGAAGGCTGAGTTGTTGGCATTGGAAGCCAAGATGAAGAAGGGATGGAGTAGCTTCTGTGTTTTGATCCTTGTGTTTGTGTGTGGCATGTTCTTAGGCATTTTGTTTGATGTCAGCAAGATGGCATGATGGCCTCTACTTAACTGTGTAGAGCTTAATTTGGTTCTTTTGCTGATGTTAGTTGTGGTGAATGTAAGACAATTGTCATGTGTCAGTTGTAGTTGAATGACAGAACATCCCATGATGGCTTGTTATTTTGGGTAATGTCAGTGACTGCTTAGTTTGTGGCCAATTTGTAAGATATTAACTGTTAAGTAATGTGAAATGTTGGAGATGATCAATAACTGCTGCCATTGTGTATTCCATTGTGTATTCCTTCTGTGTACTATCTATTTTATCAATGTGAAATGTCTCTTGACCAAATAATGGCAATGCAGGAAACCATTCAACATGGTGAATAAGATAACATTGCAGACCAACTGATCATGATAAAAGTATCTGGGCATAGAGAATTTTTCATAGCATTCTTGTGCTTCATACTGCATATTACATGCCAACAGATCATGAGCAAGTATCTGGGCATTTTACATAACTGCTACTTCATAGTTTGACATCACTGGATCTAGGATATTTTACATCAAAAGGACTTCAGTGTTTTACATCACTGGGACTTGTATTTTACACGACATAATCAGTTCATCATGACTGTGATCATGTCATAAGCCACCAGGAAGCCTGTGTATACAAAAGGGCTCCTAAAGTTGTCACAAAAGACCAAGACAAAGACACTATCAGTCTTCTCAGTAGTTGTCTCCGAAGAGGAGGTGTGCCAACCCTTGGCGCCGCTGTCTGGGCTGCCTTCCCCTTGGCTGGCTGCCACTAGGCTGGCTTGCACTTGGCTGGCTGCCACTGGGCTGGCTTCCACTTTCCTGCCTTGCTGCTGACTGCATTGGAGGTTGACTGGCACTGCCTTGCCTTGCCCTTGCTTGCCTTGGAGTGGCCTGCCTTGTAGTTGGTTGACTAGGAGGGGGCTGACTGGCACTGCCCTGCCTTGAAGTGTCTTGGCTGGCACTGGCCTTGGCCTAGAAGTGGCAGTAGCATTAGTATTGTATATATTAAATGGTTCCATAGCATAGAAATTAGGTGGTACTAATTAATACCTTTTTTGTAGTAGTCTTGTTGAGAATTTTTGTGCCACCACTTGTCCCAGCACTTGTAGCCTCTGCCATCTTCCTTTTCTTGCTCTTGTCTCTCTTGATATGTGGATTCTTCTTGTTGCCAGCTTCTGGGTTCTTGG
This sequence comes from Chrysopogon serrulatus, assembly GCA_015844335.1. Lineage (NCBI taxonomy): Eukaryota > Viridiplantae > Streptophyta > Magnoliopsida > Poales > Poaceae > Chrysopogon > Chrysopogon serrulatus. Next base: position 111,675 of record JADLZL010005029.1, on the reverse strand, counting down.
GACACCTCCTTGAGTTATGGTCTGTTTTGCCACATAGCCTGCAAGTCATCTTGATCCCAACCTTGCTCAGCTTTGTGCCCTTGGGTTCTTCCCACTGCTCCCTCTTTCTCTGTGTCTTTGGCCTTCCTGGCATCTTGACATATGCTGGTGGATCTGGCCTAGGCATATCTGAGATAGGCCAGTTTGCTGCACCCTCTACTGGCTGCAAGACATGTTCATATGTCTACATGTATGCTTGTTTGCTGTAGCATGGTGCAATGTAGTCTTCCAGTTTGTGAGATGCTTTGTAGATGGAGCTAATTGCATGGCAACATGGAAGGCCTGACAGTTGCCAATACCTGCAGGTGCACTGTCTGGTCTGCAAGTTCACAATGTACTGCCTGTTCTCCTTTTCTTGAACTTCAAACCCATCTGCTCCATTCCAGAGGACTGCACACTTGCCAGACAATTCTATGTTTATTTTCAACTTCTTGAATACATTTGGACAAACAGATCCAGCCCACTTTGCTGCTCTTGCCCTGTTTTCTTGAATTCTAACCATTAATTTCTTCCTAATGGCTTCACACATGGAGATGACTGGAAAGAACCTGGCATCCATTATACTGTTATTGAAACTCTCACACAGGTTATTATCCACAGAATCACAGTATGACCCAAGTCTGAAGAAAGCTCTACTCCAGTGCTCAGGGGATGTTTTCATCATGTCTTGTGCCCCTTCTGGTGTTTCCTGAGCTAGGTAAGCTCTGTACAAGTTGAACAATGTCCTACTTGAAGCCTTGGCACACCTCCACCACTTCTTCTGTAGCTTCTTGTCTGTGTATTTCTTCCTCCAGTTTGCATAAATATGCCTTGCACACATTCTGTGCTCCGCTGCAGGGACTAACTCTTGCACTGCCTTCAATAGGCCCTGCGAAGCACAAACAGTCACAAATCATTGGTTATGTACACAAACACAGACACTACAATGGCAAACTGAAGTTAACATGTACACCATCTTACCTTTTGCTGATCTGAAATTAAAACCCAGTCCTCTCCTCCATTTGAGATGTTGAGATCCTTTTGAAGCAAAGAAAGGAACCAAAACCAAGTGTCATAGCTCTCAATTGGCACTGCTGCCCAAGCAACTGGGTACATCTGATTATTGGCATCTCTGCCAATGGCACAAAGGAGATTTCCATTGTTTGCCCCCTTGAACCAGCAACCATCTAGCCCAATGACCTTTCTACACCCAGCCAGGAACCCTTTCTTTAATCCATCAAAGCAAACATAGAACCTGTCAAACACTTGTCTGTCCTTAATCTCTGGGTCTAGACAAACCACAACTGTGCTGCCTGGGTTACTCCTCTGAAGCTCTAACTGGTAATCAAACACTCTACTATACTCCCCTTTCATAACATCTAGGCCTTGCTGAAGAACTAAAGCCTTTGCTCTCTTGCACTGTGAAATTGAGACATCTACAAACATGTCTTTCAAAACTGCAGCCTTGAAGAGAGCTACCTTCCAAGTTGGATTGTCCCTGATCTGTTGGTAGTACTTCTTAGCAATCAAAGTGGAAGTGACCAGCTTGTTGTCCCTCGTTGGTGGGCAAGTATGTTCATCATGATAAGTCACTATCTTGAACCACTTAGACCTGCTAGTGATTGAGCCATAAATCAACCAATTGCATCCTGGCCACTGACAAATGGCTCTCACCTTTGTCTTCTCATCCTTCACAAATTTTAGAGATCTGTGTGCCTTCAGTCCATACTTCACTACTGCCTTCTTGAACTGCCTGCTGCACCTGAATGCCATCCCAAGTGTGAAAACAGGGACCTCAGCCTTGCTATCATACCTGTTCTCACAGCTCTTCCACCTTTCAATTTCACCTTCACTGTTTTCTTCATAAGAGTACTCCTCACTGGAATCAATCATAGGACTGCCTGGTTCATCCAAATTGGGTACCTCATCAACCAAATCCTCAATTCTAATGTCTCCAACTTTGCCATGAATTCCTAGTTTCTTTGCTCTGATATTTCTCTTTATCTCCTTTGCATAATTCCTCATTTCTATTGCCTCTTCATCATCTGCAGAGCTGTCATCCTCTGCTGGCTGCTTGTACTCTTCATCAGATGTATCATCAGTTGACATTGCTTCTAAGTCATCAGCCCCAGCCCTAGCAATGTCACTCATAACATCATCTTCATCCTCTGTACTAGCCACAGCTTTTCCTTTATCTGATGACTTGGATGGAGACTTATAAAATGCCATGAATGACCTGTAGTCTTTGTCCTGCATCTTTGGGCTTTCAAGGACATGTTCAGGTGTTAGTTGATTAACTGCTTCATCTTCTCCCTCATCATCACCTGCCCATATCTCTTGATCATCTGCACTGAGCTGCATAGCCACATCCTCAACATACATATCAATGATACCTCCATCAGTGTGATATGGAAGCATGTTCAGACAGGATGCATCATCTACCATCAAAACCAAACCTTTGCTCAAACTCATCCCAGGCTTCAACCAGTACAACCTAAGTACATTTGCTGACTTGTAGTGATCATCTAGGTGCCCCTTGATCTCAAAAAACGAAACCTTGTCCTCATCTATCCAAGAATCACCAGTATCTCCACCAACATAAAACAAGCAGCCACCCACTGTGCTAAAGTGCCCTCCAAAATGAAACCTAATCCCTATCTTGCCTAGATTATCCATCCTGCCAACGAAACAAACAAGCAACTATAAAATCATGGATAAACACTTGATCCAAACCCTAACAAATGCAGTTTGGCTTCGGAACCCTAAAAAATCACACATTATACCGCCACAATCATCCAATCACCCTACATGACAACTAAATCGACCCTCAATCCCTAAATAAACTACCCAACGAAAACCCCAACCTCTGCCCAAACCCTCGAATCCGTTTTCGAATCGAGCACATGAAAATCAGGGCACGAGGAGCGAGTGCGGACCTGGTCCAAGTGCAGCAGTCCAATCACCAGAATGTACTCCCGATCATCGCCGTGCCGCCCGTGTCGCCGGAGAAGATGAACAGGGGTTTTGGAGAGGGCGAGGAGAGACGCAGCCAAGGCGCAGGCAGGGAGGGAGGAGAGAGGCGAAAGGGGAGGGAGGCGTATTTCAGCCGAGGGGGCATCGACAAAGCGGGCCCCAGGCCACGGTGGCCGCGGCCCGCCCACGCCTGGCGCCACGTAGGCCAAAACCGGCCTCCAATACCGCCCGGGGGTAATCTATACCGTTTGCCATAGTTTAAAGTGAAACAAAACCGGTTTTGTAGGTGGGGGGGCAATGTGTTCCAGGTTCAATACTTCGGGGGGTTATCTAGACTTTTTCCATTAATTTGACCAATCAAATCTATGCCCCATCCTCCGAATGGCCAATGTTTGATTATTGGGTTTATAGCGGATCTTTGAGCCTTTTGAATATTGCTGAATTTTTGACAATCTTGGCATCCCTTATAGTATTCGAAACAATCTTCTAGCATGGTTGGCCAAAAATAACCGGTTTTTCTAATTATCCACTTCATTCGGTAAGGCGATTGATGTGCACCACATAACCCTTCATGTACTTCATACATCATCTTTCTGGCCTCTTCTTGATTCAAGCACTCGAGTAATACTCCATCTATAGATTTGTAATATAATTGATCGTCAAGAAGCATGAACTCGAGGGCTTTGTATCTGAGTTTTTGGGAAACCTTCTGTGCTGGATTTCTTAGATAATCAGCAATCTCGCACCTCCAATCACCAACCACTTGATCAGCATTGGAAACATCCTTATCTATAGCAAGAATTTCTTGATTTTCACGATATCTGGAAGCAGCTTGAGCTAACTTATTTGCTTCTTCATTGTACCCCTAGGGATATGATGCAAGGTTACTACCTGAAAACTTTTCAAAAGCTCCCGGCACTCTTCATAATATTCCTTTAATACGTCATTCTTGCATTCGTACTAGCCAGTTAATTGGTTAATCACCAACTCAGAATCCCCAAAGATCTCGACAGCCACAGCTTTTATCTCCACAAAAGTCGAAGCCCTCTAAGCAATGCTTCATACTCCGCTTGATTATTAGTAACATAAAATTCAATAGGAATAGCATATTCAAAAGTTACCCCTCGTGGAGAAATCAAGAAAATACTGGCACCACCACCTTTGTTACAGGATGAACCATCGAAGAATAAAGCCCAAGGTACAATGCTTATCATCTCAACAGAAAGATCACGGTGTTGGGTAATAAAATCAGCAATAATCTGGCCCTTTACCGCCTTTGCCGATTCATATTTCAAATTGAATTCTGACAAGGCCAAAATCCACTTGCCAATCCTTCCATTCAAAATTGGCATTGATAACATATATTTTATTACATCAAAACTAGAAACCACCACGCATTCGGCATTTAACAAATAGTGCCAAAATTTGGTACACGAATAATACACATACAAGCAAAGCTTCTCTCAGAGCGAATACCTTGTTTCTGGATCTAGCAACTTTCGGCTAAGATAAGCTATTACTCTCTCATTTCCTTTGAACTCTTGCATGAGGGCCGATCCTATCGTTAGGCTATCGGCCGCCGCATACAACTTAAAAGGCTTGTCAAGTTGTGGAGGTACTAGCACGGGTGGCGCCTTCATATACTTCTTGATTTCATCAAAAGCCTTCTGTTGTATGTCACCCCATACAAACACTTGATCCTTTTTTAGCTTCAATAGTGGAGAAAAAGATAAGATCCTCTCTGACAATTTGGATATAAATCTTCTTACGAAATAATCTTGCCAGGTAATGATTGTAACTCTGTGAGATTGGTTGGAGGAACAACTTTGTCTATTGCTTCCATGCTCTTCTTTCCAACCTCAATTCCTCCTTTATGAACCAAAAATCCCAAAAACTCGCCAGCCGATACCCCGAAAGCACACTTGTTTGGATTCATTTTCAAACCATGTTTTCTAGTGCACTCTTGAGTTCTTCTTAAATCGGCTAAATGTCCTTCATGGTTTCTAGATTTGACCACCACGTCATCAATATAGATTTCCACAATCTTGCCGATCAACTCATGAAAAATATAATTCATGGCTCTCTGATAAGTTGCACCGGCATTTTTTAATCCAAATGTCATAACAATCCACTCAAATAAACCAATATGACCAGGGCATCTGAAGGCTGTCTTTGAGATATCTTCTATTGCCATAAAAATTTGGTTATAACCAGCGTTCCCATCCATAAAGCTGATAACCTCATAACCAGCTGCTGCATCCACTAGTAAATCGGCAACTGGCATCGGGTATCCATCCATCGGAGTGGCTTTATTAAGATCTCTAAAATCTATACAGACCCTCATCTTTCCATTCTTCTTGTACACCGAAACTATGCTTGAAATCCACTCTACATACCTGCATGGCCGAATGAAGTTTGCTTCTAATAATCTTTTAATTTCTTTCTTCACATCGGCCAATACCTCCTCTTTATAGATCTTCTGTGGAGGTTGTTTGTAGGGGCGATATCCGGGTTTAATAGGTAATCGATGCTCAACAATAGAACGATCCAATCCGGACATCTCTGTATAATCCCAAGCAAAACAGTCTTTAAACTCTTTTAGAAGGTTTATCAATTTTGATCTATATTCTTGATCTAAATTTGCACTAATATACATCGGCCTTGGCTTAGCACTATCACCAACATCTATCTCTTCTAACTTATCGGCCGACATAAAACCACGCCCTAGTTTTCCTTTGTTGCCATCGATTGGATTACCCATAAAAAATTACTGTGAGAGCCGACTGCTTGGATCGGCTGTTGATCCCTGTTGAAGACATTTACAGGACCTTCTTCCCACACTCTGCCGGAGAAACAGTCAACGCCATCATATTCCCAATAAGCAGGCTCTGTAGCAGCAACACTTACAGAATCATCAGCATGAACGACTTCAATATCATCTCCGATCCATTGAATAAGAATTTGGTGCATGGTTGAGGGAATGCAAAGCAATTAGCATGAATCCAATCTCTCTCTAAAAGCGCATCAGTATGCCCGCTTGCCATCAATGACAAAGAATGTAGTGATCAAAGTCTTTGATCCAATCATCAACTCAACATGCACGGCTCCACGAGTATCAGAAGGATTGCCAGCAAAGTCTCTGAGAACCATGTCGGTTTTTAACAAGTCTTCACTTGTCATCCCAAGCTTCCTCAAGGCGTATATGGCATGATATTGATAGCGACTCCTCCATCAACAAACATTTTAGTCGAGGGCTTGCCATTGACATATCCCTTCAAATAAAGTGGCTTCAAGTGATGATACTTGGCCGGTTTGTCAAAAAACCGCTTTTCTTTGTGTCAAGACAAGCCGGACCATCGGATCTTGAAACTCACTTTCGTCAAAAAATCAGTACACCTCTTCTTGGATATTCTGGCTTTCGAGAGCTATAAACTCTAATGGAAGGAAGAAAGCCATACAAGTGTCAGCCGAAGGACCATGCTCATCGGGCTTCTTCTTAGGACGCCATATCTCGTCCTTTTTTCAGCATTTTGCTTGTTTCAGCTCTTCATTCCTCAAACGCTGAACTCTTCTCTTTTAGCTTTTCCTCAGTCCCGGAGGGCACCACTGTCCTTTCTGCCATACATATTCATAGGGACTCTTTTTCTCATTGTATCCCTTATAATGAACCCAACTTTGATCTGCAAATCTCTTCCTTTGCTGATTCTCAAAACTGTCTATTTTTAAACGCCGATCGCCCTCAGGAAACTGTGTTCCAAGTCTCTCATGGACCGGACGGCGGTTGGCTCAAGACTGCCTATACCCAAAGTACTGATCACTGCATTCAGGGCAATTATTTCTAGCAGGCAGTTTCAAGCCTTCGTTCCAACAATGCTTAAAGAATGAACATTCCCAATGAGACTACTCCTGTTCCCTCATATATTCTTCTTGCTCCCTTCGATATACCTCTTCTTCATATTTCGACGTTCTTCCATAAACCTTTGTTCTTCGTAATACTCCCTCTCTTGCTGCCTCTGCCATTTGTTCAGTAAAATACGTGATGTAATCCTAGGCTTAGAAGTTTCACCTCTTTCGCCCGGCTATTCTTGAACCGAACCTTTTGCTTCAACTCTTCACTTGTGATTTGCCGATCGTGGGTCGACAGTACCACTCTTCTTTGCTCTGTCAGAGGTTAACACTTTCACCTTGCCTTTACCTTTAGGATCATTTGCAGAAACCATATTCACGGAGAAAGAAATCATATTCTGAGGAAAAGGTTGACCATCAACCTTCATCTTGCCATCAAACTTCAGATGTCCCTCTTGGATAGCTTTCTGAATCCGCACTCTGAACACTCGGCAATCATTGATGGAGTGAGAATTAGTGTTATGGTAGCCACAATACCTTTTGTCTTTCACTCCTTCGGGCGCAAATGGGATGTCCGTCTGGCGGTTTGATACGTCCTTCTCTCACCAAAGAACTCAAAGAGTTTGTCCGCCTTAGTAACATCAAAATCATAAGTCCCCTTTTTGTTGCCTCAACCAGTGTTGACTAACTTGAGTAGGTTCCTTTGCCCAAATTAGTTCAGCTGCAGCTATCTCATCTTCATCATCATACTCAGCCGCTTCTTCCAGAAAGCTTTGATACATCTCATTAGCAACATTGCCCTTTTGGAAGTGGTTGTCTCTCCTGAACCCTTGAGCTTGATTACTCATAGCTGTCAGCCGCTGTGAAAGCTGACCAAGGTCATCAAACTCCATGCCGAATAGTTTCTCTCTGACATTCGGCTGCATGCCTGCTATTGCCATCCCTGGCAACTGATCATCTGGTAAATTCAGAGAGTAACAAAGGTTCTTGGTTTCTCTGAACCTGCGAAGATACTCCTATGGTGTCTCATTAACTTTCTGTCTCAGACTCATAAGATCAACCAGCTTCTTATTAGTACCCGTGAAGAAATATGTATGAAACTTCTGCTCTAGCTCTGCCCATGTACCAATGGAATGAGCTGGCAAAGATGTAAACCATGTGAAAGCTGGCCCTGTGAGAGACAAAGGAAAATACCGAATCCTCCAAGCTTCATCTATAGGAGCTTCTCCAAGCTGCATCAAGTACCGACTAATATGCTCTATGGTGCTAGTATCATCCTGGCCAGAAAACTTGGTCAAATCTGTTGGAGGCTTCACCCTTGGAGGAAGTGCCACTCTGTTGTACCACTTTGGATAAAGAGACTTGTACGAGTAGAATTGATTCTTCGGCTTTAAACCAAACTGATTCTGCATCATATCAGCCATCCTGTGCATGATAATATCAATACTTGAATTTGGAGTTCCCTGTACCTGCCTTCCAGAAGGCAGTCCTGATGCACTCTTGTATCCTGGATTTGATAAAGCACCAATAGCACTATAATCAGTAAATTACTGATATCCATCTCCATATATATTCTTTTGCAATCTGTTTGACGCTGGAGATACTCTGAAAGCTGTTGGTGGTACATCTCCTGTTGTACCAAATGTCACCTGGCCATAGGTAGGAGGCTGTTGTTTTTCATTGGGAGCTGGTCCACCTTTGTTTGAGCCGGATGCTCCATCATCTCCAAAGAGGCTTTTCTTGATACTTTGGCACATTGAAAAGTGTTGGTCCGCGGATTGGGCCAATATTTTCCTCAAAGTACTTATCGGCCGTTGGACCGAAAGTGCTAATCATGATTGCCCGAAAGGTGTTCAGAAAAGCTGTATGGTGATTTGTCATAGTTTCTCCCATAGCTCTGTAGACCAACTCTGACATCTTCTGAGCATCCTCTTCTTCGGTGTAATCAGGTTGGTGCGGAAGAAGAACCCTCGGCAATGATTGTTTTTGGAACACTTTGTTGCTCTTGTTCTTAGAAAAGGACATCAAGCACTTCTGCTGAAATTGCTCACATGCTTGCTGCACCAATTCCCTCGAGTTTTCCGGCAATTCATCCATGGTCACATCTAGAACGTGATCGTTGTTGATTTCAGGCATCTTGAACTGCAAGTGGTCCCACCAGGCGTGCCAAAATGTGTGTTGACACAAAATGTGGCGCACTATGCCTCACACACAGCAAGCCAGAAAGTGTGGCTTCAATCGGGTGCCCGGGAGGTTTGAAATCCGGAAGCGTGGCAACCAGTTTGACCTGAAACTGATAAGGGATAAAACTATTAAATACAAAACTGGAACGTGCCGGGTGAGACCAGACAGTTCCACATATACGGCCCTGAAGCCACTTACGACGACATACAGCTATAGAAGCAGTCTGCCAACATGTTTATAGAGCTTTTGGCTAATGTGAAGATAAAAAATGTAAAGCATTGATTACCGAATACAAATATATGAGAAGACACGTTTGAACAAGTCAAAACTGATCATGAGTTGAAGCATAACCAATCTCGGCAAACTAGCCGAATTGGGGTCCATGAAGAAGGAACAAACAAGCTTAGCACGAATAAACCTATTAAAAACTCGTATCTACCGCACGACACTTAGTTCTATCAAGGTTTAAACGCTTTTAACATGCATGAACCTACAACATGTAACAACATAGATTGATCTAATTCGGCTATGTTAGCATATGATCTATCTATTACGATGATATGAAAGTAAGAACGTTTGAGAGCAAATAGATCTATAAAAGTAAAGAGCCGAAACTTATCAATCTAGATTGGACAAAAGAGTGTTACGAATATATAAAATATTAAAAACATGCAACACGTGATAACTTAATGAATCTACTAGATCTTGCCAAATCTAATAGAGCCGATAACTATCTTGCTTTGCTAAGCTATCAAGCAACGCCTGCCGCACGACCATCTAGTCGAGATAAACAAAGCATAAGCAAAGACTTCTTGATTGTCAAGCAAACGCCTGCCGCACGGTCATCCAGTCGAGACAAACAAGACTACTTGCATCAACGTCTAAATCCACCGCATGATACTAGACATGATAACAAGGTTGTCGGAACTTACGGAGGTCGACGGCTCCTCTCGAAGAACTCGACGACACGACAAAGGACTCGAAAACTTGGCACGGGGCCGATTGTATTGATTTGGTTGTGTATATACTTTACAATGGTCGAGGGTTTATATTTATACCCTGGACGGAACATGAGCCCTAAAAAACTACGATTACAAAATACTAAGGAAGGCTTCAAAAGTACGACGATCTTTAGCTCTAATCTTTCTCGGAGTCCTTTACCATCACGGTTCTTTTCTTCTAATCGGTTTTTACTTGTCACCTTTGCTTCCCGAATGGAGCCACTGTCTCTAAGGATAGCCGACCGCATGAATACTTGCCGAATTGCCCAGAGTTAGCCAACCGAACGGGTGTTTGCCGAATGCTCAGAACACTTGCCTCCCATGAGCTTGCCGTGCACCGCCCACTGTCATCTCCTCGGCCTTTACCAAAATCCGGTGTTAACACCCGGGCGAAGTCGCGCCGCGCCGCCGCGCCGGTGCCGGGGTGGGCGGTGAGGGAGGCGCCGGGGGGAAGGTGAGGGAGGCGCGCGTGAGGCAGCCAGGCGAAGGCCGCTACCGTCATGGGTCGTGGTGCGACGAGCGGGGAGGAGCGCCGTAGGGTTGAGAACGACGGATTAAGGCCGAATGGGCTGAAAGACGTAAAGTGAAAGGATCGGTTGGGCCCAAAGAATGGGCCGGACGAAAATTTAAGGGAGAGAAACCTTTGCCTTTTAAGTATTAGGTATAGATATAGATATAGATTAGAGATACTTTAATAATAATTTATTTATTTTATAATGTATATCAATTTTTTTTGAATAAAATAACTGGTCAAACATAATTTTTAAAAAAGTAAAAAACGACGCTTTTTTAGGACGGAGGAGTACGTTACGGGTCGACGACTCACTGACCGCCTATGGTATTATTATCATGTGATTTTTGGCTAGTCCTACACCCAGCATGGGCTTGTTCGACCCCCGGCAAACCACAGCCCCGCACACAAAGAAAACGCCCAACGGCCCAGCTCAGCAGGTCTTCCCGGCCAACCAACCTTCCAAAAAGGGCCTAGGGAAACCGGCAAACCGAGTAGGCAATAGCCCACACTAGTACAAAAATGCTTTGTACTGGCGGTGGCTAACCTATTTCTACTGGCGGTTTTGCCAACCGCCCGATGGGAAAGGCCAGTGAAAATGGCCTATTTCCACTGGTGGTTGTTTGAGAACCGCCGAGAAATTGATTTCTGCAAAGCGGTTCTCTTAAGCAACCGCCAGTAAAAATCGTTGCCCAAAAAACGCAAAAAAATAGTAAAAAAATATTTTTAAAAAGGCAAAAAATATTTTTGAAACCGGGGAAGGCACCCGCCCACCCGTCTCCGTCGAAGTTGCAAGTCGCACAATTTTTTCAGAAAATCGCAAGCTACGCGGCCATGGGGTTCGAACCCACGACCTCGGCCTCGCCGTATCCCCCTCTACCACTGTACCCACACGTCACTTGTGTCTATCCCATTTCGGTTCCCCACATATTATCCCAAACCGATCGTAAATTCAACATTTCGGGGTCTAAACGAATTCAAATGAAAAAGTGTTCAACTACAAAGTTTCATAACTTTTCAAGATCTACAACTTTCATTTAGAGTGTTTCTACCGGCGGTTCTCTTAAGGAACCTCCAGTAGAAATAGTCGATTTCTAGAAATAGGGTTAGATTTCTACCGGGCTGTTCTAAAGAGAAACCGCCAGTAGAAATCAAACGTTAGTGTCAAGAGAAATGATTTGTGTACTAGTGCCATTTTGTGGGCTTCGAGCATTAGCACAGCTAGAGTCTAAGAAGCTGGCGTTTTTTTGTACTAGGTGAATGTCCGGTGTTGCACGAAAAAATAGTGTCACTATAATATAATGTAATTATAAGCGTGTGTTTAATTTATTGTTATCTTAAAAACAGTTTATGAGCGTGATAGCAATAGATTTAAGAGGAGCAATCATAAATGTATCCTCTGTTAAATCTAAATGTCATACCTTCTTCACAGCATCTTCAGTTTATTGACTCGGCAAACACCAACAGCAAACATGTTGGATTATATGTCCCATGATAACATTTGTTTCAGTTATTATTTATGACTTCCTATATGTAAGGTGCAATCTAGTTACACACATATGGTCTCCTAGGTATTTATATTGGTAAAAAGAAAAGAAAATAGATCCGTGCGCCTACGCCTACGGCGACGAGCCTGACGAGGCAAAGGACTCACGAGGCCTTAGTGGTGGCAGGATCACAAAGTACAGTTTAAGCGGTGTATTAGCTGATTCAACGCAAGGGAATGTTTATGATCGATGGCACATGGTGATGATGCACAGAAGCAGCAAACGATTCAATGCAAGTTCCTCCTTGACCTTGAGTGCTCGTGGAGCTCTCCTTCCGACGGTGACCGCCGTGTCACCGAACGCGCGCCCTCCGTGGCTAGAGCGCGACGGCCCCGTGCTGGGAGTACGCGGCCGCGCGGGGGCATCTTGGCTTCTGGGGCCGGTGTGGCGGTGTCGAAAGGAGGCTCCGACTGATGGGTGGGGAATAAAGCAAAGCGTCGCCAATTGGCAAGTGCATCGATTGGATTGGACTGGATTGGGATTGCATGCATGCATGCATGTGGATCGTCTGTTTCTTTTTGGCAATTAGACCAGTTCTGCCGGCGAGCGTCGGCTGAGAGTCTTAGACTGGGACCTGGCCACCTGGGAGCATATATTCAATAGTAATTCATCACATCTGTCTTAATTTTGATCCATTTCCGTACTAGTTCAAGGAGACCAAACTTCTGTTCTGGACGCCATCTTGGGAAACTCCGCTCGGACCAATTCCATACAGTCAGCGGCACTGAGCCACTAGTAGGCTACGCCCTCCGTCCCATGGACTTTATCGTTGGAAAACCGTGTCTCCCTCACAAACACGCTTCCCGGACGACATACTCCATGGGACGGAGGGAGTACACTAAGGCCTTGTTCAGTTCGTGAGAAAGTTTCTTTCATGCAACTGTAGCACTTTCGTTTGTATTTAGCAAATATTATCCAATCGTGGCCCAACTAGGCTAAAAAGATTCGTCATGTGATTTACAACTAAACCGTATAATTAGTTATTTTTTTTACTAACATTTACTGCTCCATATATGCGGATAGAAATTGATGTGATGGGAAAGTTGCATGAAAGTTGCATTAAAGTTGTAACTTAATTTCATGCCATCTAAACATGGCGTAAAAATGAGTGCACGGGACGGGAACTCGCCTATAAATTCGCCTGCTATACTAATACTACCAATCAAGTCTCACACACAGGTGGTCAGCAGGCACTCTAGTACTCTACTCCCACGGTTCCACTGCACACGCACAAATACTAGTTAGCTATGGCCGCCGGGAAGTGCAGAGCGATTCCTATGGCGCCAATGATGGCCATGGTCGTCGCCGTCCTGATGGCGGCGGCGGTGGTGGCCGTGTCAGGTGCCATAGAGAAGTCCAAGTCGGATAGCTTCCTCACGACGTGGAGCGCGGCAGGCTGCACTGGTGACACGTCAACCATCCAGCACTGCAGGTGCGGCGGCCTCGAGTACTACGCCGGGCAAGTGTTCTACTACCGGGGCGACTCGGCGACGCTCTACACCGAGGATGGCTGCACCGGCACGCCGTACCAGGTGTCCGAGGATACCCAGGCGTGGTGCGCCGACTATGGGTGGCGCAGTATCTACATCGACTGCTGAGTGCTGAGCAGGAAAATTAGATATCCATCATGATCCTGTGGTTTAATTTCGTCCTTTCCTATACGTACAATTTTCGTAGACGACGGAATTGATCATCCTATATCCTCCAATCCAATCTACCAGTCAGTTATTTATTTTTTTCTCGAAAACGCAAAAGATACCAGTCAGTTATTTATCACACGTGTTAGTTTTGTTATGGTGTCACGGTGTTTTTTTTCACCTCCAATATAATGAAAAGTTCTCAGGCACGTTGGTTTTTGTCAAGTATCTTTTTTGCAAACGCTGAGAATTTATAGAAAATCAAGTCATGTCTTCACATTGGTTCGATCGTGAACAAATATGAACGAAATTTATATCTCCCTTCATAACTGGATGCATGATTTCCATCACAATACTATGGACAGGGGTGGAAGGTGGAACCGTAGACGAAGCTACGTTACGGGTCGACGACTCAGTCAGTGGCCGCCTCTTGCAGCATGTGATTTTTTGCCAAGTCTACTATACCCCCAGCAAAAGAAAAGTTTGGCCCCGGCAAATCACAGCCCAGACGGCAAAACGCCCAACGGCCCAGTGCATCAGGGTCTCCCCAACGAACTACGCAAGCCACGAAAAGGCAACGAGGGACAGTAGGCAACAGCCCATTTTATGGACGTCAAGCACTAGCACAGTTGTAGCCCAAGAAGCTTGGCCTTTTTTTTACTAAGGAAAAAGTCCATATCTCGTCCCTCAACTATTACAGAAGTCTGCATGTCATCCCTTAACCCGAAAACCAGACACAGTCCATCCCTCATCTAGCAAATCCAGGTACCTGACACCCATAGCTGGTATTGAATCTGGTTTATGCACTGTTGACGCCACATCAGATTGGGCCCATGCTGACTCAGCTTTTTTTATTAAATGGAAAGAGAAGTGGCCGGCGCGGCGGAGCCCCCCATCTGGTGACCGAGGAAAAAATCCCCCACAAATCGGAACCCTAGCTCGACTGCTCGAGTGGTACGGCGGCGGACAGCGCGCACGAGGTCGCCGCGGCGTCGGAGCTCGGCGATGGCGCTCGCGAGTGGATAAGGATAACCCTCGACGCCCCTGGTCATTCTATTCCGCCGCCGCCGTCTCGTTCGTAATAAAGCCGCCGGCTTCTCCTCTCTCGCTACTCCGACGGCCTGCATCGCCTTCGCCGCGCCTGCTCGGTTGGAGATCTAGCCGGCGCCTTCTCCTCTCTCCCTACCTCGGACGCCTCCATCTTCACCCTCAAGCTTCTCCTTCGTCTGAGTGATGAACAACACCGCATCGTCGAGCTCAACCCAGTTGGGTGACCTGCCTCGGATCGACTGCCCCAAGTGCCGAGTCAAGGTGATAAGATGCCGGAGCAGAGGCAACGATGTCTACTACAATTGCCCTAACCACTTCAAGGTATGAGCCTCCAACATATTTGTTTCATAGCCTGTGCAGTAGTGGTGGTTTGAGCAATTTTTTGTTTTGAAGCAGAATGATGACAGTTGACACTCCTTAGCGTCAACTTTTACTAGGGCTTTTTACCTGAAGGAAAACAAGAAAACACACTAGTCTAGGGCTTTATCTGACAAATTCCACGAGTTTTGCATATTTTGTATTTTCCAGGGTGATTTTTAGAAAAGCATAAAAAAGGGGATTATAGAGCTCAATTATCACGAAATTGATCCACAACGGAACAACATCATCATCGGACTCAGGAAGGGTCTAGAAGACACCCGAAGCAGCGGGGCCCGCAGGGGAGCCTAGGTGGGGCCGGCCGGCCCCACCACGGGGCCGGCGGCGCCCTAGGTCATCCTCTCGCCGCCGTCTTCCGGAGTCTTCCTCCCACGCATCCTTGGAAGCCAAGCAAGCCATCCCTACGTTGACTTTAGGTCGGTTTGATCCGACGGTACACATGAGATGAAGACGCGGATCGCTGACGTGGCGGTTCCTTGCCCCCTACTCCACCTCGGCCTATATAATGACGCCCAAGCCTCCCTCCAAGAGGCATTCTACACCCCGGTGCTTCATATTCTCTACATAATTAGGGTTAGGGTCCCTCTAGTTGATCTAGTCTAGTTCATCTAGTTCTAGTTCATCTAGTTGTAGCAATTAGGAGAGACCGGTTCTTCTAGATCTAGTTTTGTTTAGAGATTAGAGAGATTGAGTAGAGGAGTATAGATTCCGGAGGAGCTCCGGCTGTGTCGGCGTTTCTTCGTGGTCGTATTCTTACGGATTCAGACTTCCTCGCCCGGAGCTGCGTTCTGAGGTACTTTTGTATTTACCATTCTGATTCAAATAAGCAATTTATTCTTATTCGTTCTTTGGTTCACATCTCATATTGAGAACTTTGATCTATAGGACCCTGTAGGTTAAAGTTGTATTTCGTAGTGTAGGCGTGGTGCCTAGGCTAGATTTACTTGTGAATGTCCCCGATCAAATGGATAGTGGTAGCTCGCGTAGGTGACTTTATAGTCTGCGTTGAATCCTCCTGTAGTCCACTTCCCGTTGATAGGACCGATAGGCTTATAGGTGTCCGTAGGTAGATTACTCTGTTTCTTCTCCTATTCAGGTCACTTGTCCGATAAGACGATATTATACAAAGTTTACCGGTTATTGGAACTAGAGTACAATAGCTATTTCCTTTTTCTTAATATTATCTAGCCTAATTGTAGGGTTAAGTCTATAGACGTTGTCATTATCACAACTGTTCCCTGTGGATACGATATTTAAAACCTCCGGGTAAAATGTGACACTGGTATGATATCTGTGCGCTTGCGGATAATCCTACTTAAAACTTATTTAATGGAGTGCAGTTAAAAATACCAACAAGCTTTTTTGGCGCCGTTGCCGGGGAGCGGTTTGCTGATTTTGACTTAGTCTAGCTTAATCTTGTATTATACTTTTATCTTATTTTATTTCATTCTCTTCATTAATTTTTGTGTTCATCCTTATGGATGCTTTTAATTCTATTTGTTTTTATGGCATGCGTGAAAGCTTCGGGCCACCAAAATCTAATGAACCTATCATAACACCTGGCTATGAGCTGCACCCATGTCTAATCAAAATGATTCGGGATAAACCCTTCTCGGGAGAAGGTAATGAAAACCCATACTTACACTTACGAGAATTCGAAAGGACACTGCATGCTTGCGCATTGCTGGCATGTCTAATAAGACTATTAGATGGAAGCTTTTTTCGTTTTCCTTGACAAGAAAAGCTAAACTTTGGTATAATCGAGCCGTAGGGAGTATGCAAGGTGATTGGGAAATGTTATACTCTGAATTCTGTTTACACTTCTTTCCCATCTCTAAGGTAGCTATCCTTCGAAAAGAGGTTTTAACTTTTAGGCAAATAGAACAAGAATCTCTTAGTAAATCATGGGAGCGTTTTAATGAACTTATCATATTTGGCACTGACCTTGGTTTTCCAGACCCTATGCTTCTTCAACATTTTTATTTGGGTCTTACCAAGAAATCTAAGGACTCCCTTGATTTAGCCTCTAGAGGAGCTTTTCTTCACTTGCCTATAACCGAAGCCAGACCGATGCTAGAAAAGGTTGTTCAAGCCTATTCTGAGCTCTCTGAGGAAGAGAAGGAATCATCTCCCGAATAAGAAGAGGATGTTTTGGTAGCTGAAACACAATCACCCCAATCCCAAGATTTAGCTATCAATCCTAAACCATCAAAACCTCACAATGATGATTTAGACTTCCAATTAGCTAAGATGCTCATACATCGATATGAATCAGACCTTCTTAGAAGTGCATCTTAGAAAAAGTGCCCTCAACTTCCTTTTCCTCCTAAAAGACATCAAGAAGAATACATGAATGGTATGTCTAGTGACACCATAGAAGGAGAGCTAAGTCACTCAAGAATTAATCATATCTTCTCCCCTTCTATACCCACATTAGATAACATATCTGAACCCAGCTTTAAACCCATCCTTGACCCTGATGATCCTTTTTATACTCTCGCCCCTAAGTCTCATAACGACCCTAAAAACTCACTAGAATACCCAAAGTATAGGAGTCATGAAGACTATAGAAATGATCAAGAAGAGCAACGTCGACAATGGCATGAATGCATGGAACATATGAAAAACTCATTTGCCATTGTCAAAGAATGGATGGAGGAGGACGAAGCCTTGGTATTAACATCCGAACTTGGTCTAGATTCAAATGGTGAGCTTAAATCAATTTCTTTAATAAATAGAACCCACCCAAGTTCGAAGAAAGCTTTAGACGAGACCAATCCTATAGGCATCAATTCATGGGAAATCCTAGAAGATAAAACATCCAATGAATGTCATAGGCATAGAATAGTAGAGATGAATCTATTACCTATAGACACCCATGAAGAGACACCCTTGGAGTTTAAAAAGGGAGATCATATCGACGAGCATGGCAATTATCTCATTAACACTTTATCAAATTCATGCTCATATGAGAAATCTCCTGAATCTTTTGGTCTCTCAAACATTATCCCACACGAGATTTTCAACCCCCTTTTTATACCTGTTCATAAAATCATTAAAAGGACGGTTGTTGATGCATATATTTATCATAAATATTATAGATCTCGTTGTAATCTTGATATAGGTGCACAAAGGCTAATGTTCTAGAGGAAACCACCTCACCAACTTGAAGTTCAATAATTAGAAACTTTCCTAAGAACAACTTTGTGTCCCAAAATAACCACTCTAAAAAATGAATGAATGAATTGAGTTTGTACCTTTAGCATAATATAAATATTCCTTTGGATATTTTTGTCACTAACCATTTCAGGTTTGAAGTAAGAAAATAAATAATGGCAAGGCCAGTATGACCAACCAATCATTATGTAACTTTGACATCCACTCAAGCTTACATTTACTTTGCAAAATTCAAGCTTGGGGGAATGGCCTTATTTAGAAAATTCTATATTGCTAATATTGGTTGTCTCTACCTTTATTCAATTTATTAATCATACTCTTTCATCTCTGTTTGAATAACACTCGATAAATTTTCATGTTACCTTTGTTTGGTATAGTATACTTAAGGTTTGGAGAAATTTCATACACCTTTTGGATTAGGCATGGTGCTTAGTTTAAACTGTTTTTTTGAGTCATAATTAGACAAGGTGTTTAGTTTGATTCTTGAACTAAGAGGTGTATTGATTTTACTTTCAAAGGCTTTTTGAATTAAGCGTGGTGCTTAGGTTAGAATGCCTTCCTAAGTCAAATTAGACGTGGTGTCTAGGCTGATTTTCGAACTAATAATATATTATAGTAGACATTGGATATTTTGTAGACTAGCCCCTATAGGAAAATTTTCAAAATCAATTTAGGTGAGTCATGAGATGAATTCAAATTAGAGATGAAGTAGGATACATGCTGAACTTTAATAACTTTTTAGAAGAAGACATAGCTCATTCATCATGAATGAAAGAACTATGAGCATTAATGGTTCATTCACTTTATCTTCTACTATAAGTTACTTTGTCTCGAGCTATGTCTCAGATAAAACATGATCTATGCTAAAACAATATTAATATTATCTTCTCATTAGCATAGACAAAAGAAAATAAAATACTTGGACAAACAACCTGTGCTCAAAATTTGTATACTCCTTCGGTATGTGCTGTCCACTAATCTATTGCAGGCTTAATAATAACCGGAGTGAAAAAAAAAAAAGATCAAAAAAGCAGAAGATGGCAAAAGAATGAGTGCAATAGAGGAGCCAAGAGGTCTATGAACAACTCAAGATGCAAGAGAAGGAAAGCACCACCAGTCAATTACCCTTCATTAGTTAGTGCCATCACGCTCTAATAATGAAGGTAATATTCTAAGGTAAGTGGTCACTGCTCTTCTTTTGATCTTGGCGCACGCATAAATGCAGACACAAACATGTTAGAGTTACAACTTAAATTGATAACCTAATTAACTCAACATGCTTTGTTCTTTAAGATTGTTTATGGCACCATCCTCTTAATCTCAGTCTTAACCACATAAGCTAAAACATTATATTTGATCTTGGAAAGATAATAGTCATACTTATTTGAAAATTTATATAGTGATAGACAATCCTTCCATTGGTCAAGCAATTTCATTCTTTTCTATCATGTGAACTTAAATGTAACATTAAATGCTTAATCTTTTGATCTCACCACTCATGTCATAAATACACAATTCATGTAACACCGATTTTATCTTGTTCAATATGCTTAAGGATAGAGAAAAATAAATTAAAAAAATAATAGATTTGGTTCTGTTGGTGTTTTTCCACCAGCAGAGCCCATGCACTTGATCTCTACCCTGGTTTTGCAAACAGGACAACACATCGAGCAAAATTTATTAATTCTACAAGTGAGAGTTCTGTGAACATGCACACTGAACAAGATGCTGCCAGCTATAATTAAAGCTCTACTTCAACTTGTTGGCCAAATCAAAGAACAAAGGTGACATCATCATCACTAGAGGTATGCAACCATCACGACCTCCATCTCTCAAGATGGAGAGATACACAAGAGTGGAAGAAGAAGTTCTGTCGGTAAACTTAAAATTCCGTACCCTTGCCATAAGGTAATATGGTAGTTATCTAATTAATTAGTATTTCTATCTACATTAATAATTTTACTTTAATATATTCATCTTCATAAATATTAAAAAGAAAATAAAAAACATTTATTACTTCAATTACTGCATCATAAAATATTGAAATCCTCACGTGAATAAACTTATGGTAACCCTATAGGAATATTTACTGTGGTGGCAAGAAGAATAATAAGAATAATAATAGCATCTGTATTTACTCTCTCGCATTATAAAAAAAAAACCTAAGCCCCATAAGAATAAATATTCTCTGTGGAGGCATAAAAATATAATATTCATATATTTAATTTTTGCATAATTAATCTAGAAAATCCTAAAAAACGAGAATCCTGCTAGAACCTGTCAATTCAAATCAACTCAAAGAATAATCAATCACTTATTGGTGACCGCTAACCCATTATTAAATTCGAGCCTCGAGTTTTTGGTTTTCTTGTTGGAGTATAATTATGCAGAACAACATTATGACAAGGAGAGAGTCTATCGCTGGCACCCACTGAACCGCTGCCGGTTAGCTCACTCTAAAGACCATCAACACCGAGTATTACAAACATCTAGCTTGGGGAGGAGCATCCCCTAGTTATCGTGTAACTATACCTAGACGATTATCGAGTCTATTCTATATAGTCATAAAATACCAAAAATATGTGAGCACATGAAGATTCACAATAGTATCATAAGAAAATTTAAAAATGTCAAAAATATGTGAGCACATGAAGGTTCACCCTTAATTAAGAAAAACACAAAAAATATTCGGGCACATGAAGGCTCGACGCGATCGAAGGGATTAGCTTGAGGGAGATGCACCCCCGTTATCATCATGATTAAGGTATGTCTTTACTATTAGTTTTATTTTAGTAAGCTATAGTGTGTGTTAGATTTAATAATTAAAGTATATTTAAAGAACTCTCTCTCTCTAATCTTTTAAAGTGGAAATGATGAAGAGTTGCTCTACTGTAATTCCTTTGAAGTGCCTAGTTTTTAACCATGAATTCTCCTAAGTTTTGGATATGACTACTTTGATATAAGAATTTACTCTGAACCTAAAATTTGTGGAGGCATATGCTTGAGCTAAAGTCTAGGTAATTGATTGATATGATACATGAAGGTCTAAGCTGCTCTTTATCTTATTCCTAGCATTACTAAGTTCTGGAGATTTATTTTGAAAACCCAAAATCTTACATGATGAGCTCTTGTATGATAAAGTTTACATTCCTACCAAAGCCATATATGATACATTTAGAGTTAGAAAAATCTTTACATATTCATGCTGCTTGCTTTACATTGAGTTTAGTCAACCTTTAGAGTATACCTTATGAGAGTCTTGTCATGCTTTTAAAATCAAGATCACTTACGCACTCCACCCACATATGCATTACTCCTACTCTAGGATGAAAGCGTAGTCATTTCCACTTTCATCTAGATTCACCTTAAAAATATTTTTCTCCTACACTAGGAGTAAACATCTAAAAATATACCCTATAGGACAACCCGTATTTAATTGCTCTAAATTCTTATCATTATCTCTCCAATTTATTTATATTCAAAGGATGCATGTGGCTATGCAAAAGTATTAAAAAAGAAAAAGAGAAAGAGGAAAAAGAAAAATGGGAGTAAAAGATGGACAAGTGTCCCAGCATTAAAACAATAGGTACATAGATGCCCGCCTTCCAGATTGAAAAAAAAAAAAAAGAAAGAATAAAGATAGCCCATGTTTTCCCTTGAACAAAGTTTTAAGGAGGGAGTTATTTTCAAAGAGCAAAAGTAGAATTAGGATTAGCCACTAAATACTATATATGCACCTATCCACCATATTCCATGCACACACACATCTTGATTTGATTGTATGCCTCGATTCTCTATGGATCCATTGCTTGACTTTACAATATATGAATTGCAAGTATGTTCATCCTTGTTATTGCCACTCCTATGAGCTCCACTATATATATCCTTAGTTATAGGAAGGCATGACCTTATTAATGCCTCAGTGAGATCTATAAATACCACATATAACAAAAGACTTGAGGGTGTCATACAATTATGCTCTGAGTTTTATTGCGAAAACTTACAAAACTCTGGAATATTGGTACTGTAAAGACTTTGAGACATAGTGCTTGACTTGATTGTTCTATCTTTCGATTGCTCAAGATTATGCAAGAGCTGTAAAGCTCCATAGTTAAAGGTAAAATGGGTAAGTTTGAAAGTCGAGCAGCTTTTGTCTAAACCGGAGGAAAATTTATGTTTAAATGCAAGTGAGCTTAAAAGAAATAAAAGTATTGCAAAGAACTCCCGATCCAAGTTTATTAATAACTAGATCTAGATTGTTTGCCAAGGGACCGGCAAAAGGTAAGCTTAGGGGGTATTGTTGACACTCCTTAGCGTCAACTTTTACTAGGGCTTTTACCCGAAGGAAAACAAGAAAACACACTAGTCTAGAGCTTTATCCGACAAATTCCACGAGTTTTGCATATTCTCGTATTTTCCGGGTGATTTTCAGAAAAAGCATAAAAAAGGGGATTATAGAGCTCAATTATCACGAAATTGATCCACAACGGAACAACATCATCATCGGACTCGAGAAAGGGTCTAGAAGACACCCGGCAGGCGGGGCCACGGGGGGAGCCTGTGGGGCCTGGCCGGCCCCACCCCAGGGGCCGGGCGGCCCTAGGTCATCCTCTCGCCGCCGTCTTCTGGAGTCTTCCTCCAACGCATCCTTGGAAGCCAAGCAAGCCATCCCTACGTTGATTTTAGGTCGGTTTGATCCGACGGTACACATGAGATGAAGACGCGGATCGCCGACGTGATTCGGTTCCTTGCCCCCCTACTCCACCTCGGCCTATATAATGACGCCCAAGGCTCCCTCCAAGAGGCATTCTACACCCCGGTGCTTCATATTCTCTACATAATTAGGGTTAGGGTCCCTCTAGTTGATCTAGTCTAGTTCATCTAGTTCTAGTTCATCTAGTTGTAGCAATTAGGAGAGACTAGTTCTTCTAGATCTAGTTTTGTTTAGAGATTAGAGAGATTGAGTAGAGGAGTAGAGATTATGGAGGAGCTCCGGCCCGGTCGGCGCTTCTTCGTCGTATTCTTCGGATTCAATTCCTCGCCCGAGTCGCTGCGTTCGAGGTACTTTTGTATTTACCATTCTGATTCAAGTAAGCAATTTGTTCTTATTCGTTCTTTGGTTCACATCTCATATTGAGAACTTTGATCTATAGGACCCCTGTGAGGTTAAAGTTGTATTTCGTAGTGTAAGCGTGGTGCCTAGGCTAGATTTACTTGTGAATGTCCCCCCTCGATCACCTGGATAGTGGTAGCTCGCGTAGGTGACTTTATAGTTGCGTTGAATCCTCCTGTAGTCCACTTCCCGCTGATAGGACCGATAGGCTTATAGGTGTCCGGTAGGTAGATTACTCTGTTTCTTCTCCTATTCAGGTCACTTGTCCGATAAGACGATATTATACAAAGTTTACCGGTTATTGGAACTAGAGTACAATAGCTATTTCCTTTTTCTTAATATTATCTAGCCTAATTGTAGGGTTAAGTCTATAGACGTTGTCATTATCACAACTGCTCCCCTGGGATACGATATTTAAAACCTCCGGGTAAAATGTGACACCGGTATGATATCTCAATGGCGCTTGGGATAATCCTACTTAAAACTTATTTAATGGAGTGCAGTTAAAAATACCAACAATGACAAATCGTGCCCCTACTACTGGTTTGAGGGCTCATATCTAGAGTACCTACGCT
Organism: Chrysopogon serrulatus; assembly: GCA_015844335.1. Lineage (NCBI taxonomy): Eukaryota > Viridiplantae > Streptophyta > Magnoliopsida > Poales > Poaceae > Chrysopogon > Chrysopogon serrulatus. The sequence goes on along the minus strand of JADLZL010005029.1, from coordinate 87,665 downwards.
CCAATCACCCTGACCTACTGAATCCAGTACAAGCAATAGAAAGCATTGAAGCCAAACCAGTTGCAAAAGAGGTGAATGGTGACCTCAAACTTCAGATGTGTGAGATGAAGCTACAAATGACTGAGATGAAGGTCCAGCTTGGTGAAGTCATGCTCAAGATCGTGGAAGCTAAGGAAGAGATCAAGAAAGAAATTGCTAAGGGAACCAAGTCTGCACCAGTGTTTACATGTCAGATTGTGTAGGTTTAGGTTAGTTGTCAGTGTAGTTTGCCTTGTTTAGCTTAGTTGGTAATGTACTAAGTGTAGTTGGGTACAATCCAGCTTTCCCAGTTTTTAATGTTATGCAATGTAATGAATTTAATGGCATCAAACCAGCTTAGTTCTGAGACTTGTTTCAGTCCAACATAGTCTATCATTTTGCTCTCTGTGATGTCTATATGTTTGAAGAGGATGAGCTGTGTCATTGGAGATGGCTGAGTATGCAACAAGCTGTGCATCCTGAGTATGTAGCAAGCTGTACCAAGCTGTGTCACTGGAAGACTGCCAGATTCTATTTTGGTCAAGCTGTACAAGCTGTACACCAAATCTCAGATTCTGCTTTGGTCAGCAAGACTGCAGGACATATGCATTTGATTATATGTGATAGCAAGACTGCAGAACAATGGAATAACAGCACAACACATATAATTAGGAAATAGATAAGGCCAGCTGATTGACAATACATAAAAGGTAGCAACAAATTCCATATAGTTTGCCTTACATATAAAGTAATGGGTACATAAGCACACATAATTCGGCATGTTGCCATACATAACTGTCTTGCATCACACAAACACATAATAGATAGTTCGGATTGTCTTACATCACACAAACACAAGCTAATTTGGATTGGCTTACAGCACACAAACACATAATAGGTAGTTTGGCATCTGGCCATTAACACAAACACATCACAACTTATCAGACTGCTATGGAGGAAGCATCAGGAAGGGTGCAGCTTTAGATTTATTTTGATTAGGCTTGGACTTTGCTGGTTCTTGAGCTGAGACACGAGCAGATGCAGTACCAGCAGTTAACTATACATGCACACTGCAATTAGCATTGGAACTTGGTACTTTGGCTTGCAGGTTCAATGTAGCTGACCCAGATGGAAGTGTTGACACCTTTGCTTGTGCACTTGATTTGATGATTTGTTTGGAGTATGTTCTCTACATAAACCAGATGAAGCTAAAATCAATTTGAAATTCCAGAAGCGTAAATGTTTTTGGAGAGATGTAGATTAAACATACCTTTTGCCTGCTCTGTGAACCTGATGCATTGGTTATTGAATTCCTTTTCCTAGAGCTTGTGCTACTCTGTTGCGTATTGCACAGCTCAACCATAGCTTGTGGGTTACCTTGTCCATGTGTCATACCTCTTTCCTGTGACTGAGGTCCTATTGCATTTGACTTAGCTGCCTGGGAGCTACCTGCACCCTCTGTGTTCAGTGTTGTGTGTGAGTTGCCTATTGTTTGTGAGTTACCTCCTGCCTGTGAAGTTTCAACCCCACTTCTCTTGTCACATGTGGACCTGTTGTGTCCAGGCAAGTGGCACTTAGTGCATCTGATAACTGTACCAGTTTTTGGCATTTTTGTGGCCTTTCTTGGTTCTGTTGGCTCCCTTCTCCTCTCAATTTTTGGTCTTCCTGGCATTTTCACATAACCAGGAGCTCTAAGTGGTACTCTTTCAGAAATGGGCCAGCTATTCATACCCTCAACTGGGTTCAAGCAGTGACTGTATGTTTGCTTAAATTGCTGAAAAGAGTAACAGTCGGCCACATAGGCATCCAATGAGTTGGTTTTGAACAATATACAGAAAATGGCATGGGAACAAGGAAGTCCAGACAACTGCCAATACCTACAGGAACATGTCTTTGCCACCAAATCGATAGTGAACCTATTATCAAAATGCTTGACTTCATATTTGTCTTCCCCATTGCAAATGGCATGGCAGTGTGCAGACAAAGATATGTACATATTTAATTTTTTATTGATGTTTGGGCAGATAATAGTTGTCCACTTCTCAGATTTAGTTCTTTGCTCTTGGATCCTTACCATGACCTTTCTCCTGATTGTTTCAAGCATGGTGATTATAGGGAAGAACCTAGCCTCAACAATCCATTTATTGAATGACTCACAAATGTTGTTATCTACTAAGTCACAGTTAGAGCCCAACCTGAACCAAGCTCTGCTCCAATGCTAGGGATGAGTGTTGAGTATAGCTTGTGCACCTTCTCTAGTTTCTTTTGCTAGTCTAGATCTTGCCAAGTTGAAAAGCATCAGACAAGGTGCTTTAGCACACCTCCAAAACTTCTTTTGGTACTCCTTTTTGTAGAACTCCTTCTTCCAGTTTGCATAGATATGTCTAGCACGGTTTACGTGTTCAAACTTTCGGTGCCTATTTATCGACAAAGATTAATAATTCCCTACAAAAACAGAAGACATATGTAAAAATGTGATAATAGGGAATGATGAAACAATAGGGAAAGCTATGACAAACCTTTTGCTGGTCTGAGATGAAAACCCATTCCTTTCCTCCTTCAACACTAACATCTCTACAGAACAGATCATAGAACCAATCCCAATTGTCATTGTTCTCCTTATCCACAATTGCCCAAGCAATAGGATACATCTGGTTGTTAGCGTCCCCCCCAAGAGCACAAAAAAGTTCACCATTAGTTGCTCCTTTGAAGAAACATCCATCAAGCCCAACCACCTTCCTGCAGCCAGCTTTGAACCCTTGTTTGCAAGCATCTAGACAAATATACATTCTTCTAAAAATAGGAGGCTCTACATCATCTTCTTTGTTGATAACCACAGTACTTCCTGGGTTGCTTCTCAAAAGCTCTAGCTGATAATCATATAGTCTAGAGTACTGTTGAAACGACCCGCAATTTCCTCGAAGGAAAATCCACAGAGTACATCATTTACAGTTGATACCACAGTTCATACATCGCAAAAAGGTACAAGTTATAAGGTTTTACAACACTTAGAGGCACACCTAAGTACAAAGTATCCTAGCGATATGCGCACGCAGGTCAACATCAGAGTAGGCGTTGTGCCACAGCGGGTGGAGGCTCCTTCTTCATAAACGATCATCAGAGTCGGGGTAGAGTATCAGCGGACGTAGACTTGATCTCCTTAACCAAACTTGAGTGTAGGAACGAGACCACCTAATTCTTCCAGCTCCATTATCATCGTAGTCCACCTCGGGTACCAAACCTGCTCAACTCTATCAGTACGATTTGTACTGGCCACTAGCTCCCACCCTGTGCTTTGCTTTGCTATGTGGTAAGTGGAATGCAAGGGTAGAGGAAAAGGCCTATATTTGACTGTAGTTTTCCTATGCAAAATTCATAATATAAATATAATGTAGTTCATCAAGTTTTAACCCATCTCATCCACACATCCATCCATCCCATCCACATCCACATCCACACATCTCACCACACTCCCACTCTCTAGTCGGCAAGGAAGACTCCCGCTCCTCCTTGCCTCAACGGCCTAAGCCGGAATCCAACAACACCCAGGGGGAGAAAAGAAGGACACCTCTCACTATAACGATCGTATGGTACTCACAGGAATGTCCATACCGGGGACACGGCTATACGTATAGATTTAGTAACTCTGCAGAGCTTGTACACCTGGAACCACAAGATCACCATCATCGACGATGCCTCGTCTAGGCTGATACCAAGCCGCCGCCTAACTGGCCCGATGCCACCCTACCACTCAGCTCTGGGGCACCCCAGAGATCTACCGGCACGCTGAGACTGTGAGACGTGGTACCGGATCCCTGAGGGTTCCACGTTGTCTCAGGAGGGTGTGGGTCTCGCCACCCGTATCTCCCTACACTATCACCTACCAACCTAGTAGTAATGGCAGGGGGCCAGCTAGCCGTCAAGTCGTTTTCCGCCCATCAGGAACGAGTGGTGTGTACGAAAAGGTCCCATGAACCCTAGGAACGCCAAACCAGTCCTTAGAGAGACTGGACAGATATCTTCACAAGGGGGCTCGACGCCCGTGCCTCGACGGCACCTCCATTCTTGAGGATTCGTCCCCCGAAAAACCCTCCTCCCTGGAATCTACTCACATCACATGAACCCACCACAGTACTCTCTCACATAGGGAGTGCCCAGATCACACTCCCCGGCAAGACTTGTCCCCCGACTCGTCGTAGATCCTGCCCGATCGACACAACCCTCACCACACACCCAAGACACACGCCAAGATCTCTCCCACGTTATCCCCAGTTTATCCAATTTACGGCACCACGTGCCTTAGCCACACACAAGCATGTATGAGTATAGTGTAAGTGTGTAGCAAGTATCATGAAGTAGGCGAGCGTCTATCCTAGCAGCGGGTGTGCAGGAGAAAGGTTGCGTCAAGGTAATGGCTTATCAAGCAATCTACCATGCATCCTATCACATTTATTTGCATAAAGTAAAGCACTAGCAGCTACACATTGCATGTCTAATAGGATTCTATGAGGTTGGGTGGGACGTGGCACCTGTTTATAGCAATCCATAGTCATCCACATCCGGTTGCTCTTCGTGTCTCCTCCCTCCAACGGCTCTCCGGTCTATCCATCATCACCGCGATGCAGCTACCTCGATAGCGACAAACAATGCAAAAGAGCAATCAATCCCTAACCAAAATACAATACTCCCAAAAAGGCAATAAGATACCGAAGGAACTAGATAACTCCAAATAAACACTGAAAGACTTAGCTCTCGCGGAGGGTATCCAATCCTCGGGCTCCAAACTACAGAAGTGGTTGTTTGTTAAGCATAAGCTCGGATCGAGGCCTCGAACAGCCAATACGTCCTGGGTCAACCATGTCGACCTGTTCGGCTCCAAGAGAAGAGGCCTTGATCCTAACTTATCTTAAACAAACACCATAGCTTGTGGTCTCTCAATCCGAACGTCATGGAAATTGGCGGGACCAGGGGATCACAAGCAAGAGGGAAAGGGAAATAGGAACAATAGGGTTTGGCCCTTGTGGCCTTTAACCCGCAAGTCACAACTACTACATAAGATTCGAGTAAGAACGATTACGAACAGAGGAATTGTGACTTGGTTCTGAGGCTCTTTAGCTTACCCGTCATGGTAGCCGACGGTAGCAAAAGAGATTGGAACACAAACGACAGAGGAGCGGCTATAGGTCCTCTCGACCCGCACGACACAACAACGTCGGGAGCCGGGAAGAGAGTAGCACAACAGGGGAAGAGAGAAAAAGAGTTAGCTAGGCATGTCCATGTCACGGTCTCGGTCTCATCCTTGGTGAGGATGGTTTTCCAACGGTCGATCGGGTCGACTCGCACGGGTCCAAGAATAAGACATAGACCATAGCTTCGCTAACTAGAAGAGATAGCCCAGTCTTTGATCCAATCGTCATAGTCAAGACGGGATCGAACAGAGCGAGCTAGTGGGGAAGAAAGGAAGTCGAAAAGAGAGCGGGAGTGGCCCACTCCTTCCAATGCACATGCCACGGCAAGAAGGCAGGGCATCGGAGAGGAGCGACGCACAAGAGAGCGCGAGTGCCCTCTCCGCTAGTAGGGTACCTCAACCAAGGTGTACTCAATGCACTTAAAACATTCCCCATGGTCTTAGTGGTGCGGTTGTCACCGCGAGAACCCAAGGAATGCTAGGTCTTAATAGGTACAAGCATATTAGGGTCTAAGCACAAAAGAACCAAAGAGGGAAAACGAGGTCCACCTCCTTTGATTCACTCGCCATTGCGATCGACGAAAATCAAAGGAATAGAACAAGAGGCAAATAAAGAACACTAATGAACACAGATAAGTGAGAAAAGGAGACTCTGGTTCCACGGCACTTCAGTCCACGTGACATGGCGATAGTCACTGATCGAAGGTGGTGGAACAAGAGATTTGATCCGCGCCCTACTGGATTAGCGAGAATCGAAGGTGAGCAAAAGAGTAGAATGGTCCCGTGCTTCCCCAACCTACCCGTCATGGTAAAGGACGGTGGTCAGAAGAAAAGAGACAAAGGTCTCGCACGGTTCCGCAATCCACACCAACTCGTAGGGCACCACGACCTCCGTGCAACTAAAGCGGCAAAAGCTATTCCTCGGGTTCATAGCGATGTGGTTGTCATCACGAGAACCAAGGGATGCTTCGGTCTAGGTGGTGCAAGCATACGAGCTAGATAGGAAGAAGCAAGGGAAAAGAGGGGGGGAAAAGAGGTAGAGCTCGATGGTCATGGCGAGCCAACTCGCGCTATACCTAAACAAGTCGACTCCCGTTGGTTCCGCGATGGTCGTTTCCTGATTCGTTTACCCGTAGACTAAGTCGCGGCGGGCCATCGCGCACGGGTGATATCCGCACAGATGTTGAGTCCACCGTGACCATGTCCTAGGGTCAAATCAAGATCGCTACGTGGTTCCACGGGGTCAACCAAAATACAAAGAGGGAGGGATCGCGTTCGGCGTTACAATCATAGCGGGATCGCACGTTCGGACACATCGCTCTCTCAGCCGGCTCGAAGGCTCGGTCCTCAGATAAGCTCCACATATCACACGAATCCGACACTAGACAACATCCACACGGAGTAGCACATTTCCATAGCGTAAAAGATATAGACCGGCGCGAAGGCACGGCACAGGCATGGGTAGACATGGTATGATAAAGTGCGACAAGTGAGTATATGGTATGAAAAACTAGGGCTTTGCCGACGTCGAGGATGGCGTCGGCGGGGTTTCGAGGGTTCGACCTTGACGGGGAAGAAGGCAGAGCCGGTAGGACTGTCGTGAGCGTCGCCGGAGGTGGCAGGATGGCTGTAGCCAGCCGAGCTTGGCCCTGGCCAGCCGTAGCCTGCTGTGGCCAGTCGTAGCCACATTTGGCTACCTCCAGCCGGCCGTGGCCAGCTGAGGCCAGCTGTAGCCAAATCTGGCCAGCTCTGGTCGGCCATGGCTGGCTCCGGCCAGCGGCTGGCCGTGACTGGCTGGACGAGGCCGGGACAGCGGGGCGATGGCTGCTGCCTTCCTGCAGAGAAGTGGAACATGGCACGAAGGCCAGAATCAATCGTGGCGCTCACTGCGGTGCAAAAAGGTGGAAGCTTGGACTTTTGGGAGGCTCACCGGCGTGGAGGAACTCCGGCGAGCGGTGCTGCTGCCTTCCGGTGGGGTGCAGTGAGGGCAGCAGGGAGGAGGAGGCACTGACCAGCCGGGCCGGTCATGGCCGGGCGGCACTGCAGCCTGGGCCGCGCTCGCCACACCCGGGCCGGGCTGGCTCGACGAGGACACGGGGGTGGGAGATGCTGGCGCAGCGAGGCAGCGCGGCTCGGGCAGCACGCCGCGGTGAGCACGAGGTGGAGCAGCTCGGCGCCGCCGCTGTGGACGCCGGGCGTCACTATTTGCTCCCGGCGGCGAGCACCTGGGCGCTAGCCGGCGCCGAGGTGGGCGCGGCGGCCGGCGTGGATGAGGCACGGCCGTGGCCTGCCCGCGGTCACGATGGCAGCTGGCGCAGCGCGCTGGGGAACGGCGTCGGCAAAGTGGCTCGATGTGGAGCGGCAGACGCCCGACACGACGGGCGCTGAGGGGAGCGACCAAGGCGGAGCGGGCGGTCAGCGCTGGCGCGGCGGGATCGCGACGCCGTTGACAGAGCGGGGCGCACGGCCTGCACGGGCAGCGTGCACGCGAGCGATGCGCGCGCAGCGCCAACGAGGCGTGGTGTGGACCGGCAGAAGAGATGGGCGGGCGGCCGGGCGCTGGATGCTTGCCGGCGGCGCGCGACGGCGCTGGGCGCAGTGGTGGTGTGCGCGCAGGGAAGTGGTGGCGGCGGTCTGGGGAAAGAAGAAGCAGAGGGCGGAAGAGGAGACGCCGACGGCAGCTCAGAGCTTTTTATAGGTGCGACGCCTGGGTTCTTGAGCGAAGCGACGATCCTCGCTGCTCGTGCCCTTGGCAGATACACGCGGGCGGCCGATCGCGTAGGCGCGACGGACGCCGAGACGCCAGGCGCCGCGGCTGCCCCCTACTCCGCGGCGGCGGCGGCTGGCTCCCGTGGCAAGCGCCCTAGGGTTCGGCAAGACGGGCGCGGGCCGCTGGCCTGGCAAAGCCACGCGAGCGCGTGGGGGCCGCCTTGGGCCGGCCAAGGAGGCGCGAGCGGCCTGGTTTAGGGAAGGAAGGAGGGGGGGATGTAGGGAGGCAAGCAGGCCGGGGCCGCCGTTTGGGCCGTGGGCTAGCTGGACCCGCAAATGCAGTTGGGCCGGGCCGAGAAAGAAGAAGGGAAGGGAAAGGAGAAAAGGGTTTGGGCCCAAAGGAGAGAGAATGATTTCTTCCTTTATGATTTTATTAAGGATTTTTGGAGAGAAATTTGAAAGGAGCTTGGGAGGAGTATGGAAAAGGAGAAAGGATTTCCTCCTTTTGGCATGATAACTTGAGAAGATTCAAGTGGAGTTTGGAAAGAATTCAAGGAGGGATTTGAGAGACATTTAGTCCAAGTGATAGAAGTAGGTTTCCGATGTCAAGGAATTTTTATGAGAGAAGACAAAAGGATATTGATAGAGGTTTGGATAAAAAGGAAGAAGGATTCTTCCTTTTGTTGATTCTAGAAAACTTGCTATGAATTGTGCACTACAAACTCCGATGAAGCTCAAATCCGAAAACAACTCAAGAGCACTGGCACTCTCCTACAACCAATTCTACATGAATGCAACGTCTTCCCAAGTAATCTTTCCTACGTTTGACCTAGTAACTATATGATTCACATGCTTGTAGAAAAAGTTTTAAAAAGTTCAGATTTTTGGTGTTTGGTAAAACCCAGGTTGTTACAACTATCCTTTAGTTGCATCATAAGCTTTCTGCATCACTAATGCTTTTGCTCTCTTTAGTTTGGACATGCTGACATTGGCAAACATTTCTCTTGCACTGTCTGCAACATATGGGCAAGTTTCCAGCTAGGGTTAGCAAGAACGAACTTCTCATATTTTTCAGCAATTCTAGGTGAGGTCACAAGTTTGTTGTCTCTTCTAGGTGGACACATGTGATTACCAACATATGTACATATTTGCCAACTAGAACACCTAGAAGTATTTGACAACAGACACAACCATGGGCAACCTTTCCAATCACATATGGCCCTCACCCTCTTTGAATCATCCTTAACAAATTTGATGACCCTTCTCTCATTCAAACCATGTCTAATAGCAGCCTTTTTAAATTGCTTCTTAGAACTAAACTTCATTCCCAACTTGAACTTAACAAAAGGATCCTTTTTGTTGAATCTTGGATACATGTTACCTTGCCCTCCATCTCCTAGCTCATCAACAGACTCTGCATCACTACTATCAACATATGGAGTGCTGCTGCCATCCTCCTCCTCTTGTCCAGATTTAGGCCTAAAAGTAGCACCCTCATATATCACATCATCTAAGCTTGCTGCCTGACCCCTCTTGCACTTCTTCTTGAAATCCTTATAATTCCTATATATGTGTGCTGCTTCATCATCATCACCTGAACTAGATGAGTCTCCAGGCATGTAATCACTGTCAGTGTCAGTGTCAGGTATCTCATTTCCATTTGGCTCACTTGCTGCTCCTGTCTCTCTAGGCATGCCCTTTACCTGTTCCTTCCCTTTGTTTGGACTGCTATAGAATTGTCTGACGAAGGCAATTTGCTTCTCTACTTCTTTACTTTCAATTTTCCTTGTGCATATAGGTTGCATATCTACGTCTTCTATGAAATTGTCCTCTACATTATCTTCCATCTGTTCCTCATACTCATTGCAATCATTTGTTACGTCCTGCTCACCTCAGGAACTGGGTCATGTTTTTCAACGAACACTTCAGCAACACTACCATAAACAATGCATTCAGACATGTACTGGCACCCCGTATCATCAACCAAAGCTCTCAGACCACTAGCCATGTCTCTCCCTGGAAATAGCCAATGCAACATTGTTCCTTCTTTCACCACGCAATGGTCAGTGAGATGTCCAAAAACTTCAGCAGCGATATCTTGTCTCGGTCAATAAAAGACAAAGCTTCAGTGCCTCCAGCATAAGACAATCCATTCCTATTCCTTAAGAACTCCCCATTAAAATGAAATCGCACAGGGAGGAAGTCCTCATCACCCATTGCTATGTAGCCTACGTGCAAAAAATATGAATATTACTAGTAAAATATGACTACAAGTCCTACCTGTTGGCCTTAAAATATGAGAAACACTGTGCAACAGCTATAATCAACGACGGATGTACCAAATACGAGTTAAATTACACTACCTCCAAGAGAATCGACCATTCCGAGGCATTAAAAACTCAAAGCTAAAGGGATCCAGGCGTGCCTCGTTGCTTACCTTGGTCAGCAGAGGGAGCCGAGACGATGCATCCGATGAATCCCAATCCACAGCGCAAGCAGGTCCCCACCACGCGCGGTGTCCGGGCTGAAGTCGTGCGCCGTCGCCGAAGCTCGACGCCGCGGCAACCAGCGCTGCTGTCCGCCCGCCGTGCCACCCGAGCTAGGGTTCCAATTTGGGGATCGATTTTTTTTTGTCGGTCCAACAGCTGGGCGCCGCCAAGAGCTCTCTTTCCATTTACTAAAGGAGCTGAGTCAGCATGGGCCCAATCCGACGTGGCGCCAGCAGTGCATAAACCAGATTCAATACCAGCTATGGGTGTCAGGTGCCCGGATTTGCTAGATGAGGGATGGACTGTGTCTGGTTTTCGGGTTAAGGGACGACATGCAGACTTCTGTAATAGTTGAGGGATGAGATATGGACTTTTTCCTTTTACTAATCAACGATTCCTCTCCCTCCACCAGTACGAGTCTATTTTGCCAAAAAAAAACAGTACGAGTCTATTTCGTGTCGTCGTTCTTGCCTCTTGGCTTCTATGAGGATGCTCAAAGCACCTAGACGAAGACAGAGTTAACCTCAAACGCCCAAATACCCTGTTTAGCAACTGCAATTGATGACTGAGGATCTGATTAAAAGGCCGACTTCAACTTGGTTGAATTATTTGATGCATCATTTTTTTTTAAAGATCCGGTCAACCGGCTTTGATTTATAATAAGAAGGTAGCAAATAGCCGTTACATGCATGAGGAGCCGTAGTCTAGGCTGTGGAGGTTTGGGGTTTAATATGAAACTATTATATACTAGGAAGTTGCTCAACTGATGGAGGTGGAGGCTTAAGGATTTCCTCTCATGCTAGCGACCATAGGACATTGTCATCCAATAGACAACCACCTAGGCAACAGGTGCACGTAGAGGCCAATAAATCGAACACTTGCCTTATTGACGACAACAAAGAGTATTGCACCTGCCCATGCCAAGCCATTAGAGGAAACCAGAGTTGTACACCCTTGGTTCCCTCCCAGCCAGTAATCAGACCTCATCTTCCAGGCGTTACATACATCACAGGCACAAACATCCCTAACTTCACCGGCAGGAGACTATTCGGTGGTTGACTTTGATTGGAGATACATCACGTAATACTACAACAACACGTGGTTATGCATCCAGTCTTCAGACCATCTGCACCGGTGACGGTAAACCAAACGCCAAACGCGTATGGCGTATGCCACGGCGGATGGGGGAGCTGCAGCGGGGGACGGTAAACCAAACGCCACAAGCCGTCGCACGGGAAGTCTGGCGGCTTCCCGGACGCACGGTATCGGGCGTGGGCCCGCGTGCAGTGCTGCCGCGCGTATGGAGAGGGAGGAGGAGCCGCCGAGGCGGCCGTCGCGCCCGCGCCCCAGCGCGGAGCTCGCCCGCCCGTGCGTGACCTCGCTCGGCCACCGCGCGTGGAGCTCGCCCGGCTGCCGCGCGGAGCCCGGCCGCCGCCACACCGAGCTTGCCCGCCGGGAGGAGAAGGTGGCCGCGGCGCTCCCCACGTCCGGCTCAGCCGCGGCCGGATCCGCTCGCCGGGCCCGCGCGGCCTCGCCCGCGGCGGAGCTGGAGCCGCTCGCCGGGCCCGCGCGGCCTCGCCCGCGGCCGGAGCTGGGGCTGCTCGCCGGGCCCACGCGGCCTCGCCCGCACGGCTCGGCCTCGCCCGCGGGGCTCCTGCTGCGGCGGCAGGGGCTCCTCGGCGTCGAGCAGAGACACGGCTGCGCGCCCCCCGCGCCCCGCGCCCGCCTCACCAGCGGCGGCGCGCGGCCGCAGCAGCAGGAGGGAGCCGGGAGAAAGTGGTGGGGGGAGGAGGCCGCCCTGCTCGCGTCCGCCCGGAGGAGGAAGCCGTGCTCGCCCAAGCCCGCCGCCGCCAGCGCCCACGCACGCCCTGCAGCCTGCCCTGCTCGCGAATGGATAAGGGAGGAGAGGGGAAAAGAAATAGAAAAAGGGAAAAAAAAAAAAAAATCTTAAGAGGTGGGTCCCATAGTGGATAGAATATGATATAGAGAATGGATTAGTGCGGGAGATTTAGATATAAAGGAGAGAATCTTGATGACTAGGATGTATAGAGGAGAAATATAGAGTTTCATGAGTGCGGATAGCCTCAGGAGGTCTCCATCTCAGCTATGTCCGACTCCTCCACTATTGCCGCCAGAGCTTTGGTCAGCTTCAATTTATATATGTTGTTTTGCCTCCCATTTATGCAATCAAATTATATTCTTAAGTACTTTAGTTTGTGTATACAAGTTTGATCAAGATAACACACGAGTACCACTGTACCAGTTGTGCAGTACTTTAAATATGAGCTATATTGTCAATTTTAGTAATGTAGGTGTCTATAACAAAACAAAAACTATATAGAGAAACTATGATTTATATAATTTAGTAGAATGGAGGAAGGTCGTGCACAACTGATCCATTACACAAGCACGTATGTGAGTGCTGACCTCAACAATATAATCAGCGCTCGATACCCACAATGCAAATCCGATGATGCAGCCGTCAAGTACTAAGGACTAGGCTAGATAGGAACTCGACAACCTCCTCTGTCCGGCCTATATAAATCCTCGAACATACAGTAGGCGTTCGATGCATTGCAATACCATACGCAAGAGAAAGGGAAATTAAGACAGGGCCACGCACAAGCTAAGCTAGGGCCTGGTGAGATGGCCTCAAAGCCGGCCGCGACGATGTTCGCGGTGGTGGCCATCGCCGTTGTAGTCATCGCCGCCGCAGCGACGACAGGCGTGGCGGTCTCGGACGGGTCGGGGCCCAGGAGCTACCTGACCTCGTGGGGCGGGCCAGGGTGCACGACGGAGAAGAAGGGGCACATCGCGAGCGCGGGGTCGTGCGGCTGCAACCACATCCGGTTCCACGGCGCACTAGTACACAAAACGTTTTCAGTGGCGGTTGAGAACCTATTTTCACTGGCGTTTTTCTCAACCGCCAGTGGGAGAGGCCAGTGAAAATGGCCGATTTCCACTGGCGGTTGGTTGAGAACCGCCAGGTGGAATGATTTCTACAAATTCTCTTAAGGAACCGCCTGTAGAAATCGCCGCCCGTAAAACACCAAAAAAATTACAAAAAATATTTTTAAAAAGGCAAAAATATTTTTTTCGAACCGGGAGGCACCCGCCCGCCCGCCTCCGTCGAAGTCGCAAGTCGCGCATTTTTTTTCGCGTAAAATCGCGCTACGCGCGGCCGGTGGGATTCGAACCCGCGACCTCCTCTCGCGCGTACCCTCCCTTACCACTGCACCACACACTCACTTGTGACTATATCTCTTTTTTTGTTCCTCACATATTATACAAATCCGATAGTAAATTAAATATTTGAGGGTCTAAACGATTTCAAATGAAAAAGTGGTGAACTACGAAGTTTCATAACTTTTCGGGATCTACAACTTTTATTAAGAGTGTTTCTCCATCCGAGGTCATTTGCAAAATTTGAATTTCAAATTTCAAAATTTTGATCATAGTTTTCTATAAAAAGATGACTTCAAATGAAAAAGTTGTCAACTACAAAGTTTCATAACTTTTTGAGATCTACAACTTTTATTTTGGAAGTTTCTCCATCCGAGAAAGTTTGAAAAACTCAAAAATTGATTTCAAAATATTTCTCTTGGCGGATTTCATAAGAAACCGCCAAGAAAAATCGATTTTTGGCGGTTTCTTAAGAAATCCGCCTGTAGAAATAGCCGATTCTACTGGCGGTTTCTTAAGAAAACCGCCAAGAAATCATATTTTCAGGCGGTTCCTTAAGAGAACCGCCCTGTAAAAATAAGTCGATTTCTACAAAGCTGTTTTAAAGGAAAACCGCCAGTAGAAATAAAATGCTAGTGTCAAGAGAAATCGTTTGTGTACTAGTGGCGGCCACGAGTTCAACTTCCGCGGCGAGACGGCGACGCTCTACTCCGAGCCCGGGTGCGCCGGCACGCCGTACCAGGTGTTCGAGGACACCCAGGCCTGCGGCAACTTCGGTTGGCACAGTATCCACATCGACTGCTGAGCAGGAGCCCGCGCCCGCCAGCAGACGACCATAAGCTACCTACCTGGTGTAATAATATCCTACATGTTCTGGCATGGCAAGAATACTACCTGATGATGGAGAAACGAAATTGGTTGAGACATGAACTGTCAAGCTCTCATTTTGTTTGCTCATAAAAAAAATGTGCTTAAACTTCCTAAATTTTCACTAACGGTATCCCTTTGCTCTTCAAAATTGATGTCACCCACACGTTCCATCAAATAATGTACACAGGTTAGGTTATATTTGTTGATTCATGCATAAATCATTGCAATGAAAAATAACAGCACCCTGTTACTAGGCCAGGATGGGTATACACCAAACGATAGATAGCAGCAGAAAACCAGATGCACAAAAACGATTGTAGACTCAGTTCAGGATCCGATGAACATAACCATAGCTACTACCACCTGGCAACTAGCACTCATGGGATATGTTTAAATAAAAAAAAATAATCAAGTACTAGCTGAGAAGGGTTGATCATGTTGCTTGGCACAGACAGGTTCCAACCTGAACAGTTCTGCTGTAACCTCCTTTGATGTAATCAGCCGCTAGACGTCTTTCCCTTGCCCTGTAGTTCATGAACAGGGTTTCAGATTGAAAAAGAGGTATCAGGATCATTCAAAAAATCAAAAAACAAAAAACCAAACCAGGTAAGTCAGAGTCACAGTCATCTAGAGCTCACCAATGGAATTAGAAAGGCTTGCCATTCACATCAGCCAATTCTTCACTGTTGTTTTCACTCAGTACGAAGCCTTTTGGCCTTTCTACCACACTTCTTAGCTTGCTCTGGGATAGAAGGCGCTACTTGCTTTTGCCTGCCCTTTTCATTCAGTCTGCTGCTGCGTCTCAAGTCCTCGGTAACTGGAGTAAGAGTTTTGGCCTTTCTACCATGCTTCTTGGCTTGCTCCTGAGGAGGCGCTACTTGCTGGTGTTTGCCTTTTTCATTAAGTCTGCTGCTGCGTCTCAAGCCCTCTGTGATAACTTGAAGAGGTTTGGTCTTTCTACCACGCTTCTTAGCTTGCTCTAGAGTAGGTGTTGCTTGCTGGTGGGTAACTATTTCATTGAATCTGATGTTGCATTTCGAACCCCCTTCGGTAACTGGAGAAAGAGCTTTGACCTTTCTACCACGCTTCTTCTTAGATTGTACCCAGGTAGGAGATGCTTGCTCCTGTTCATCGAGTCTGATGCTGCATTTTGAATCCCCAGTAACTGGAGCAAGAGCTTTGACCTTTCTACCACGCTTCTTCTTAGATTGTACCTGGGTAGGAGGAGATGCTTGCTCCTGTTCATCAAGTCTGATGCTGCATTTTGAATCCCCTGTAACTGGAGCAAGAGCTTTGACCTTTCTACTACGCTTCTTAGATTGCACCAGGGTAGGAGTTGCTGCTTGGTCCTGTGTGATTGCTACTGCCAGAAAGTCGAGTGCGAGTCTAGGATCATTGTCCATACTGATCAAAGTTTTCCTCGTGGTTTTCCTATCAACCCAGTGCCCATCTTCAGTTTCAGGCAATTCAACTGCTTCAGTAGCTGAAGCATGCTGAGATGCTGGTTCTGAGTTTGACACCGCTGTTGCTGTGAGTTGCAAAGAAGGAGAGCTTTTAAGCAGAGTACTTGATGAGCTGCATTTCTTTGTAGTATAATCAACATTGAGCGTGATAGAGAACTTTGGTGGGAGATCAATTCCAGGGAAAAACTGACTAGCAAGTTGCCGAATTGGGTCATTCACTGATAAGTCAGATATAGTCTGTCCTTGTGGCTCATGCTTAGCTAAATTAGCAGCATGAGAATACCCAACAGCAGGCTTGAAAATTGCATTCAGCAACTCTTTCTCATCAGTGCCATTGAAAAAACAACCTCTATCCCATGTGTCCTTGACAATCTTCTGCCAAACGGAATTGCTGTTGACCAGAGTGGTTCCATTCCCCACTATCCATAAGCAATGCCTGCAAGAAAAGATTAAAAAATACATAATTTTATCACCATGCACCAGACAGAAGAATACCCAAGTCATTGAAGTGTGAGTTAAATGCTTGGTGCAGAACTTAATTGGCCCTTGTTAGAGCCACATTAGTCCTCTGCAGGTTTGAGAGAAACCCAACTGAACCAGCTCCATTACTCCTGACTGTTGATATGATGATGATATCTTCCTCCGCGCCTTGGAAACCATCCACAGATTTTATTTTCACTGAGAAACAATCATACCTACTGCAGGTCTTCCCAACTTTTTCCTGGATAGCTCTAACTTGAGCATTGTATGGGCACACAACACCAACAGAGAGCTTGCTTCCTGTAGAAACCGTCTCTACAATAGATAAAAAGGGAAAGAAATAATTGTAACCTGCCCAAACATAAACTGACTTGTTCTTGAATGTACATCAAATGATATCATACTTAGAGAAAGAAATGCAGCATACGACTACAGCACTGTACATTATGGCTGGCCCTTACCTTTTAACAATCTCTGCACGATCAGCACAATTGCATCAACTTCTACTGAGTTTTTAAGGCTCCGACCATGCTTTTCATTTGTTTCATGGCTGCCATCAATATTTATAAATGAATATGGCCTAAACAGTTTTCCTGCTAAAAACATCTTATTATAGTCCTTATGACTGACATTGGGCCCATCAGATAGCTTGCCATCATAAAATGTACCAACTGGAAACTTGCTTATTTCTGGATGCATCATGTACTGGATATTGAGAAGATGCTTACTATAGCCTAGGGAACTCAACCTCTCAAAAACACTTCGTCCAAAGTTAGCACTATCAGATATCTGCAGAACCATATTACATGTCAATACAAAAAATGAAATCAAAAGAGAATTATGAATTTAAGGAGCTTACTTTGCTCTTCACAAGGGCAGGTAATTGATAGTCGTCACCGATGAGAACAGCATGCCTTATGCCAGGCAGCTGCAGAGGAATTAAGGTTTCACACTCTTTGAGCTGTGCAGCCTCGTCAATTATCAGTAACTCCAGAGGAATCATATTTCCAGGTTTCTTTAGCAGCTGATGTATGCCAGGCGAAGAATTTCTGATAGGTACATCATACAACTTGAATGAGCTACGAACTGTACAGATAATGCATCTAGTTCTTGACAGCAGGTATACTCGAACATCTCGTGCACTGTAACAATTTGGGAGCTCCAAGTTTGTACGAAGATATATCAATTCTTGCACACACAAAGATCTTGCGGCCACAAACTTGGATTTATTGCATGAGTTGATCTGTATGCAGGCTAGCTGTGAAGACCAGAACTCAGGGTTGACCTCCTCTTCTATAGTGCTTTCGAGCAGTTCATTGGACCATATATCACCAACATTACCACCATTTATCAAAGCATGAAGAATTTTGATCAATTCAAGGACCTCCAGCATACATTGAAAGCTCTGTCCTGTTTCCAGGTTTCTTGGATGATCATTGTATAGTATAGTTATGTAACTATGTAAATTCTAAGAAAGTTTATTGTAATCATCTTTCAAATACTGCTTGAATGTTTTACCCTTGTTGTTCAACTGGTACATGGTCACAGAATTCATAAGAAGATCTATCAGTGAGCATAAATGATGCCTCCAGCCTGTGTTTGACTTAAAGCATGGCAACAAGCGCTCAGCACGAGAGTTGAGATACACCTTTGAAAGATATTTGTCATTATCTATCTTCATCTTCTTTTTTTTCCAAACAGAACAATGTCATTCAGGAAAACGGTGCCATCTGAAGACTCCACAGTGAGCTTGACGATTCGAGCCGCAATCTCTAACACAGCAGTATTTGTAGGAGCACAGGCAAGTGTTCTTCGGCCCTTGATGAGCATGGCCCACAATATAGAGCTGATAGTTTTAGTTTTACCTGTCCCAGGGGGACCCCATAATAGCTTTATGGATGAAGAGTTGTGATCCATTAATGAGACACGGTCTGCTACTGCATTCAACTGTGAATCATTTAGACCGAATTTCTGAAGGCCAAGACATTCAATCAATCTGCCATCAAAAAAAACTGAGATGATTGGGAGCATTGGGAGCTACCAGCTTCCACTGCCTTCAATGCAAACGATCAAATCAACCATCATAAGTAATGTGTGATACATACAATGCATTGTAAAAGAATACAAGGGAGGGTTATCTCACTTAAAAGCATAAAAAATTATCATTATTACAAAATTCAATATGCAGGAATGATTAACAAAAAAACTGATGTACTCTTAAGAAAATTCAAGGAAAACAATCAGGTGGCCAAAGCTTGACAAGACAGCAATTTAGTTGCGATATTAAAATTTCTACGCCCTATATAAATGCTGATGTTAGGAAATTAATACGTGAAAAAGACAAGGTGGGTCGCTTATTTTGAGTGCATATGACCAACGCACCTTTGGCTTGAACTGCCACGCCTTTGTTACAGGGCCACTACTCTTTTTGTTCTGAAGCTCAACGATATCACTACAGTTTTGTCCCAAGAGAAGGCATCTCCATATGCGATTGTATGTCTTCATATTTATAAGAAACACAAGAAACAATGGCCTTTTTGGAATTTTTGTATGACAGTCTGCCTCAACAGAAATGGCGGATGACAAGTGAACAACACACCAGTTTGGAGGGAACCCATCTTCTTCTCCAGTTTTAAGAACTGAACCTAACACAAAGGGAGCCTTGTTTTGTGTCAAATCAGACACATGCTTTGGTTTGTGTGAGGACAGGACTATTATATCATTCTCCGCTGGTGTATATGTCTCCCTTGACTTCTCATCCTTCACTGGTTCTGCAACTTGAAAACCAAGTATTGACTTACTAGCATCAAGATTTCCCACCTGGGTTACTTCTATAAAGTTTGCCTGAGAATAACCATCTAGCGATGAGAATATATCAGTGTGTACTTCTTCAATCAATGGCCAAGAAAAGGAATTCAAGTAACTCCCAAACGACTTGAAAGTATCTGGTATCCGCTTGACCTGTAATGAATAATCCAGATGGCCTTTTAGTTCATTGCAGTAAAACTCAGTGATATCTTAACAATGGAGCTAGCAATAATATAAGCTAGCAACATTTTTACGGGAACCATAGATGAAATATGCATCCGTATAATTCATTGCAGTGGTGGAACGAAACAAGTATACAGCACTATGATTTTTTTTTGAGGAAAACGCTATGAACTATTCATTTAACTAACATCAGAATCCACTTGTGTAGGGAAACATGATCCATGAAAATAAAAAGGTTTATACCTTTCAAGACTGCTTGTGTAAAAAAAAAGGTGAAGTCGATGAGACAACTTATATCTGCTTGTTCGGCTGTCCTCTTTGCGGCTGGCTGCGGCTACTTATTTATTATACAACAGCCTGGCTGGCTGCTAAAGCAAGCTGTTGCCAGCCACAAACAAAAAAACACATTTGAATCCAATACTCAAGAAAATCAAAGCACCAAACACAAACACCAGTATCACTGTATCAGGAAAAAGATCTAAACCCTTGATAAGCTGGCTGATAAGTGAATCCTGTTGGAGAACCAACCGATTTTATGGCATATCAAAGTATCAACCGCAAACACTAGTATAAGAAGCAAAAGGGGCTGCTAACAACTGCAATGGGAACAAAATTTTTGCTTCGATCCGAATCAGGTCCTGTTCACGGAAAAGGACAATATTATATATAAATTGATAAACAGAAAACACGAAAACAGATTGTGGAATCCTAAATTCATAGTATTCAATTCAATTATTCAAGCCCAGTCGCAAGCCACATTTCTGAACAGGGGCAGACAATGCTGCAAGCATATAATTGTCGGCGAAGGCGACAGTAGTACTGCTTACTGCTAGGATGGGTAGTTGGGTAGGGAGGTGGCCAGTGGGAGCACTCGGTGGACTATAGCCTAGCTGACCCCGGAGCAGGCACGGGAACGGGACCGACGTGGTTTGCAGACTCCATCGTCGTTGCAGCCACGCGGTTTCCAGACTCGTGGATCGATCGAAGGATTCTGTTTCCGGCCGGCGATCGACCGCCGACACCAGCGGCAACGTGTGGAAGAAGTGCGGAGGAAGGCGTGGAGATTGGGATGGGCCTAGCTGGGCCCCAGATGACGAACCCTAGATGGACCTTGGCTGTGAGCTTCTTCCGGCCCAATCTACATCCCAGATTTTTTTTTAAAAAAAAAGACCTACACGAGCACTCAGGATGGCGACGACACAACCTCTACAATCCGATAAAAACACCAGACAAATCCTGAATCACGAGAGCTGACGTGTTTCTGGGCTTATCGCAGCAGAGGGCCTACACAACTAAACATGCGCAAAACTACTGCACCTTGGCAAGTAAAAATGGAGACAGAATACAGAAAAAAAATTTGAAGGTGCAAGGCAATATGTATGTACCTTGTTCCTGAGGAGATCCCTGTTGAATATGTCCCTGACAGACCAAGAGAACACCTGATTATCAAGGTAGCTGAGACCAAACTTGCCATCCTTCTTCGCCCTCGCCCAGTACATGACCACATCCTCGAACCCCTCCATTTCCCTTCGCCGCTTCTTCCCCGAGCGCTTACCATATCCATCACTCATCTTCCTCCTCCCTTTTGCTCTTTGGACGTATAGCAGCAAGTCGTAGCAACTCGCCCTACCGGATGAACAAGGTAGAAGGAGGAAGAGGAACGGGAGGCGATGATGCAAATGGCAGCATGAGGCCGTTGGGTTTCGTTCTGTTTGGTTGATGTTGGGCAGGGCAGTAAATAATGGGTATCAAGCGCTTCATTGCTCTAGAAAAACCGTTGCACTTCTCCATGGTAGCACCGAGCACGCGCGTGATAAATGCAGCGAGCCGAGCATGGTGTAGGCACCTTTACCAACGACCAACCACGCGTAAATCCCTCGTTTATGGAGGATTTTGTATCTTGCGACCTTCCTCTTAAATTATGATAAGGCACGCTCATGAAAAAAAAAGAATTTACATTTTGAGACGGCCCTTGCAATGGCTTGAGGAAACTGACTGCTCCCGCATGATCAAGCAAATGCATAGATAGGAGTATCCGGAACATCGAGCTAGCTGAAAGCACAGGGAGTGGGTGCTACCGCAATGCGCTCTACCAGATAGAAATCCTGCAGGGCTACTCATCATCACGAACTCACAATCAAGCAATAGAGACAGTGATAATGGCAGAAGACCCTGAACCTGATGATGCGATACAGTTTGGTGGCCAGCTACGATAAAAATTCATAGCTACTATTTGGAAATCATGGGCTCTGCCTCGCTGCAAGTTCTTGTGGCTCCTACAAAATTGACAACTATGGACAGTGAACCGCCGCCTACCCACAGAATGGGAGAACAACTACTTTTGCCTCTAGGCCCCCTGGGCATAAGAAATTTGGAAACTGCATGACACCTCATCTTTGAATGTTCCTTCTGTAAAAGTACTAGCAGCTGACTAACCCGTGCTTAGCCATGAAAACTAAAGAATTGATTTCTCTATGAACAAATGAATATAGATAGAGAACCGGGAGTCATATGATCCAACTGTCGGGACTAGGCGCGTAGGTGGTGCGTAGGGTGGCAGCGGCTCGGCGTGTAGGGACAAGGCCTCGGTGGATATTGGTGTGTTTGTTTGTTTTACCACCTACTATCGATCTGCTAGCCGGGCACAAGTCATGTCATCGCGCCTCATGCAAGATGGATAATAGGATCTTTCAAAAAAAAATAATGGCAGATGAATTTGAATTGCATTGTCAAGCCTTGCACCACAACTTAACCACATGATAGTTAACTTGCCAAAAAAGCACATAAATTTAATGTTATCACTGTGGCAAAGCGGTTATAATATGACCAATACAAATACAACATAAAAGGCAAGTTCAGGGCAACCGGTGTCCAGCGGGATCGGTCAGTTTGGCAAGATATAGTTTTCTCTAGCATCACCTCAACCAACGATCATTCGATCCGGGTAACACAGGCATGATGCCTATTGCAACTATTATTGTGAAGCAATCACCTTCGAGCTCCACACTTCTCATGTGGAATATTTAGGCTTTTTCTACAAATAAGCCAAAAACAAACGTTAGTTCACATTTACAGTCTTATACTCTTGTTAATAGTTGTTTCTATGGCGTCCATGCGATTGTGATAGACAAAAAGTTTAATTTTAGTAACCTAATAACTATAACCTTTAAAAAACAATATATGGTAATAGCTAGCAACTATCAAATAAAAGAAGAGTGAGCTTGTGCAAGATCTGTTCATCCATTGAGCTCATAAATATATAATTTTTTTAAGATACAGGAGGAGTTGCCCCTATTGGTTAAAATATATTAATAAATGAAGAAAAAAACAGAAATCCATCGAGCTCATATTGTTGAACAAAATAGTTGCACCCCAATGTCCGCAACACTGTACCTACAATTTGCTTTCCCTTCATTAGACACACAAACATGATGCATGAGAATATGTAAATCTTCGTCAACGGTATCTCCGTTGAGGCCTTTGCAAACAAAATGAGGAAAAACATCATATAAAGCTAATAATATCACAAGATAATAATGGTATGACAACATGATTTCGGAAGGAACTATTTTGCAAAACCTGAAACATTGGCATCCTTATGTGAAGGGAGTCCATTCTTGCCAAATTGTCGTAGTCATCAAGCTCAATGATAGCATTTACTAGTGCATTGGACAGATCTTTGTTGTCAGTAGCATCAAAAAGGCACCCTCGAGCCATTGCATCTTTTACTATCTTCTGCCAAACAGACCTGCTTTGGGCCAAAGTAGTTACGTTTCCAACAATCCACAAGCAATGCCTGCAAAAGAAAAGGAAAAACACAGATCATTTATATCGGTACTATCAAGAATTGGAGTTAGCAGATTATTCTTAGCAATTCTGGCAACCATTAAACATACTTTGCCCTTGTTAAAGCCACATTTGTCCGCTGCAGATTAGTGAGAAACCCAACCTCACTGTCGACATGATGATTATATCTTCCTCTGTGCCTTGGAAACCATCCACTGATTTCACTTTCACAGAGAAGCCTTCATACATATCACAGGATTCCCCCAGTTTTTCTTGGATAGCTCTAACTTGGGCATTGTATGGTGACATAATACCGACAGATAGCTTGGTTCCCGTAAATACTTGACTGAAAAATGAATAGAAAGAGAAAAAGGAAAGAACATATAGTCAAACAAAAGGTCTAAGCAGTTCAGTTCTTATGTAATTGTATAAACGTTGATTCTTACTTTCTTAGTGTATATATATAAACTTAGTAATAATAATCTAAGCATCAAAGCTACTGAAAAGGCAAAATATTGTACCTTCAAATAATCGCTTTACAATCCACCCGCAGACAAAGCAGAACTTCTATAGTATTTTTTCAGGCTCGACCATGCTTTTCAGTTGTTTCATGCCCACCTTCTACATTTATAAATGAATATGACCCAAACATTTTGCCTGATAAGAATTTCCTCTCATAGTTCTTGCACACAACATTTGGACCATCGACACCTTGTCTTTGTCATAAAAATTGGCAACAGAAACTTGCTTATTTCGGGTGCATCCTATGCTGAACACTGAGAAGATGTTTATTGTAGCCCAGGAGCTTAACCTCTCAAAAACACTCCTTCCAAAGTATGCGTTCTCGATATCCGAAAAGAGTAGGCAGAATTTTTCAGTTTTATATAGAATTTTACAACGGAGAAAACAAAGTAGAAAGTATTGGCATGAGACATACTTTGCTTTTTACCGTAGCCGGTAATCGGCATTCATCTCCGATAAAAACAGCCTGCCTTATGCCCGGTAACAAACATAGGAATTAAGGTCTCACACTCCTTGAGCTGTGCGGCTTAAATCGACAATCAACATCTGCAATGAGAGGTGTCCTTGTCCATGGGCACGTTGTACAAGGAAAACGAGCTAGAAACAATACGAGAATGCAGCCGGGTTCTTTTGCGGCGGTACATTCGGATATCTTTCTTGTGATTGTGGTTGCGGTCACGGTACCGCAATAAAAGCGATTGGCCCAAGAGGGAAGCTCCAAGTGTTCACTCGGATACTCCAATTCTTGGATGCGAGTGATCTTGCCTTCCTAAACTTTGACTTTAAGCACTCTTACGTATTGCACCGATGCTAGCATCCCGGCCACTTGGCGGGATCAGCGTCTGCTTTTATCTATTCTTCAAGCAACCGATCTAACCATTCATCATCATCATCATCATCTGAGTTTATATATGTATGAAGAATGTTCAGCGGTTCACCACATCGGTCATGCATTGAAAGCTTTGGCCCATGGTTGGGTTTCGTGGAAAGTCCATTTGCAGTACTTCCATGCAATTGAATAAATCTTCGGCGAGTTCATTGTAAGTGGCTATCACATATTCTTTTCGGTGGCAATATTACTAAAGTTTGTTCTGCGGGTTCTGGATCACACCCGTCATCCGCATCATCGATTCGACTCCTCCACTCTCATAACAATCTTCTTCATCATCAGATTCGACTCTTTCACTCTCATGGAAACCTTCATCGTCGTTCGATTCTTCTTCATTAGCATAGTCCTCTCCATCAACATGCTCTATTTCTATAGTATCAGAGATGTCCTTCTCTTGGTCTTTACCTTCAGTGCAAGAAGTAACACCGTGATCTTCACTTCTGTTCTTCTCATGGTTCTTTCTCTCTACTTCCTTCATTTACGTAAGAATTCTTTCGGTGTACAACTCATGTTGTTCTGCAACAGATTTTTCAAGAAAATGTAGCAGTGACGACAAGTAGAGACTCCAAGGTTTCTTTGCGAAGCATTTTGATAAACGCTTAATGCGAGTGCTTGAGGAATACCGTGGAAAGATCATGATCTTCATCTATCTTCATCCTCTTTTTGTTTCCAAACAAAACAATGTCACTCAGGAGTATGTCCCTGCTATCAGAAAACTCATGGACGAGCTTGACAATTCGAGACGCAATCTCTAGTTGCCCAGAGTAGAGAGCCAATAGTTTTAGTTTTTCCTGTCCCAGGGGGTCCCTATATTAGTTTGACGAAGAGAAGAGAACTTTCACATTCTTTGGAACACAATCTGCAACAAACATTAAGTTGTGACGTGTTAAGCATGAAATTCTCAAGGCCGAGATCATCAATAGATCGATCCGGGAAGCACCGAGATGATTGGGAGCTTTTCGGCATATCCCATTTCACTGCCTTCATAAAGATACATCAACGGTCGGATGTCGAAAATAATATTCACTAATGACAAAAGAATATTTTTTGTAAGATATGACAACCAGTTCGTTTAAAACTCAACACGTTCCAATCAAGTCTTAGAAGACTTCTTTTTTAGTGCAAAAGACTTTCACATATATGAATAAATTTTTCCTTCATGTTTCGAATGCAACTATCATGGGGTTCAAATACTCACTACACACAACCCGTAGTGGAAACCATTCTTTCATTTTTTTTTGAACGATAGTGAATGTTATTTTTGATGTAATAGAGCTTGTCTACATCTCACATCTATACATAACATCGTAATTTCACAGCTATAGTTTCACAAACATATAAATGCAAGAGCGAAAGCACATTCCATTTTACTGAAACTCTTTCACTATCTCAAATTGAATCAGGTTATATTCATAGAACCTACCCTGCATCGAGAATTTTTGGATGCTGAAATTCAATGAGTCCATCACATAACTAAGAGAGAAAGAGTACCTTTGACTTGTACTGCCAAACTATATCAACAGTGTCAGTCACATGTGAGACATTTTGGCTCTCATTTTTGTGACGATTATTTCCCATGCCAAGATGCGGTTGTATGTCCTCATGTTTACGGAACTACTGCAAACAGTTGTTCCTCGGTATTCTTGTTACAGGATCGGCTTGACGGTAAGTTCGGATGACATCGGCAATGAAGCGTCGGTGGCAAATCATCATCATCCTCACCTCCCTTGACAATTTTAGCCAAGATATAAGATTTCACATTTCGAGTCAAATCCGACACTGTTTAGGCTTTCGTGAGGACAAAACTAATATATCATCCTCGCTGGGTGCATAAGTTTCCCTGGATCTCTCATCCTTGGCTGGCCTAGCAACCTCAAAGCACAAGAATATCTTGTCATCAGTGACATGCAGCTTCCTCATTCGGGTTACTTGTATAAAGTTCTGATGGCCGTAACCATCCAACAATGAGAACAAATCGGCATGCACTTCTTCAATCAATGGGTAGGAAAATGAGCTGAAGTAACTCTTCGATGTTGCAAATGTCTCTGGGATTCTCTTAACCTAACAAATATCCATGATTTGTAAACCGTTACTCTAATTAGCATTAGATATTGTTAACCAGAATTAACATGAGGAACCCACGCACACACACACAAAGGAGAAAAAGGAGGCACAGCACAAGACTATAAAGAATTACCTTGTCCCGGAAGAGGTCCCTGTTGAAGACGTTATCGACAGACCAAGAGAACACTTGATTCTCTAGATAGCTGAGATTAAACCTGCTGAGATTCTTGTCAACTTTCCTCACCTTTGACAAATATTTCATCGCGCATTTTATTCCATTCACTTTCCTTCTCCGCTTGTTACAGCCACTAGCCTTGTGCTCGCCATGACTCTTCTTCCTCCTCTCTTTTTTCAGAAATGCCATTTCGTTCACCTGGAGGAACAAGCCACTGGGGCAACTGGAGTCGAGATACAAAGGATGCAAAGCTTTTAAACGGTGGACGAGGCAGAAAAGCCATTAATGAGACATTGGCTCCTTTGTTTCCCTCAAAGGACTGTTCCACTTCCCCATGGAGACACGTGAGTAATGACCTGTGCTAGCTTTAAAGCTAACACATTGAGAATAAGAATGAGACAGCTGTAGAGTCGCTGCCAAACGGTTTGATGCATAGTGATTCACCAGTAGTAGATGCAAGCTGCGAAATGGTGGTGGAGAGGTAGCTTCACTGGATTCATTTCTTGCCTCCACTCTGTCCTAACAAACTTTTTTTTTCTTCGGTAAATCATTTTTAAGTGCAACAAGCTAAAAAAATTAATTTTACTTTGCCCAAAAATATTGAAACTTTCAAGCATATTTACATGTTCTTCAATAAAATATTTCTTTGGAAACCCGAGAATCAATAGGACAGCCAAATAATTTTTGACCGAATCGACAGGGGAAAACCCGTACTTATATTTTTTTTGCTTTTTAATTAACCAGACAGCCAAATAAATACATAATGTA
Organism: Chrysopogon serrulatus; assembly: GCA_015844335.1. Lineage (NCBI taxonomy): Eukaryota > Viridiplantae > Streptophyta > Magnoliopsida > Poales > Poaceae > Chrysopogon > Chrysopogon serrulatus. The sequence continues at coordinate 60,070 of JADLZL010005029.1, read as the reverse complement.
ATTTGGATTCATCACTCAAAATGTTTCTTGGGGAAATCCAAAAAGAACGGTGGAGAGGTGCTTTCGCTGGATTCATTTCTTGCCTCCCTCGGTCCCAACAGACATTTTTTAAAAAAAAATCATTTGCAAGTGCAACGAGCTAAAATTGATTATTGGTTATATTTAAGTTTTGTTTAGATTCATTTCTTGCCTCCCTCGGTCCCCAACAGACATTTTTTTAAAAAAAATCATTTGCAAGTGCAACGAGCTAAAATTGATTATTGGTTATATTTAAGTTTTCTTCACCCACAAATCATTTTTATTTATATGTTTTTAATTAAAACTATCTATTGGGGGATTAGATAGAATTAACCTAATAGCCAAAATATTTCATAAAGTAATTTGGATTCATTATTTGAAACATTTTCTAAGAGGACCTGCATCCAAAATGTTCCTACGAAAATCAAACAATTTAATTATAGTGGCGGTTTTTTTACAATCTATCCAATTAACTGTCAAATTCTAACCACTAGAGGGCATGTCTCTTTGGTGATATGTTTAATTGTCTAATTCTAACCACTAATCACTACTTGGATAGATGAGATCACTTCTTGAAGAGGTGCCTGCTAGTGAAGCACACAAAGTCATAGGGTCAGGCCAAGTCGTCGTTTAAAGTCTACCGATGGAGTCTTCTTAGTGGCTATACTATCAAGGACTAAAAGTAGCATTCTAAAAAATGCAAAGAACTATGAAAAGATGCACGTGGAATCCAGATCGAATCTTCTTAGCCTTTGCGTCTGTAATTCTGTGAGTTTTAAAAGGAGATTATATGAGCAGTTGTACAGACATAAGGATAAGATTACCATGGCAATTACGTCCCTGCCCTGCACATGTGATCTAGACTTGTCACTACTGCCATTCACGAAGAAAAAAATAGAGGATTCTATTGCGAGCTAGATCGGCCCAACCAAATTACTGTGCGTCGCTAAGATTAACATCATGATCCGACCAAGTAACCTGGTCATACAAAGATCCTTAAATGTACCATACCATACCATTAATTTGACTATGATAAAGACCTACAATCTATTAAGGGTTTGCATAAACTTGCTCATCCAGCTCCAACAAAGTATTGTGCTCCCCACAAATCATAAATGAAAATTCATCTTAGCACGTATAACAAATCCAATCAAAGATGCGAAAGATATTGGACCTTGGGAGCTCCAGATCTCTCATGGACGGTATTGCAGCCTGGTTCTCTGCAAATTATAAAGCAAATATATATATATATATATATATATATATATATATATATATATATATATATATATATATATATATATATAATGGCTATGGACTCAAGTGCTTTGTCAATTTTTTGTCAACTACGAGCCCATATATAGCATTTTCATAGCCAAATTCATCATCTTTATTTTTAATCACTCCACAGGGCTGAGGGCAATTTGAAATACCTGGAACCTCGGCCTACTTATATGCATTGATTCCATATTCACTGAATTCTCGGCATCATCGAGCTCAATAACAGCCTTGGCTACTGCATTTGACAAATCTTTGTCATCATTGACATCAAAGAAGAGCCCTCGATCATGAGCGTTCTTGATCATCTTCTGCCAAACAAGTATTGTTGCTGGACAAAGTTGTCCCGTTTCCCACTTTCCATAAGCAATGCCTGCGTAAAAGGAAAACACTCCATGATATATTCCTTATTATGCATGCATTCTCCGAGTCCGATTTAAGCCATAGAATAACAGGAACTAGCACCAAATGATTAGGCTTGGTGTATGCAATAAACTTACTTTGCCCTTGTCGAGCCACATTAGTCCTCTGTAAGTTTGTGAGAAAGCCAACTGCACTAGCTCCATTGCTCCTTATCAGATATGATAATGATATCTTCCTCCGCACCTTGGAAACCATCCACAGATTTCACATTCACAGAGAAACCATCATACATAGTATATGATTTCCCAACCTTTTCCTGGTGTTGACGGTGGATAGCGTCAACATTTTATATATCGAAAGGCATGAAACACACATCAAATTCCAGAAGGCTAGGGGTTTATCTAACAATTTTCACGAGTTTTGGTGATTTACCAGTTTTCAGGGATTAATTCAGAAAACACCGTAAAAGGGGCATAACTACAAATCTACACCACAGAATTATCCGAAACTCAGGAATACGCCAAACTACTCTAGAAGGATCCAGAAGACACCAGAGCGAAGGGGAGCACGAGAGGCTTCCAGGTGGGGCCGGCCGGCCCCACCTGTCATGTCGGCCGGCCCCCTATGAGGGGAACCCTCTCCCCCCTTCTGGAATGTTCCTCCACCGCCTTCGAGGATCAATCTCAGCCCTACGTGAAGTCGGTTTGATCAAACGGCTGTCGTGCATCCCACCGGGCTATATAAGCGGAGCCAGATCTCCCCCTGGAAACCCTAATTCATTCAATACCTCATTCAAGTCATTCAAGGTTGAGCCAGTTGAAGATCAAGTCATCTAGAGCTTCAAGTTCTAGTTCCTCATAGCCTTCTAGTTCATAGTTTAGCATAGTTAGATCTAGATTAGAGGAAGTCAAGGCGTGTTAATCAGTCTTGGATTCCGGAAGTTGTCAAGAAGAGAAGAGTCTGGTACAGTTCTTAAGTTTTTCTTTCTTATTGTATTATCTTCGTTTGTATGATATTTACTAGCAACATTGTTCTTCATCTTAGTTTAATTATTATGTTCATTGTCTACTTCAATACATCTAGTTTAGTTGGTTTGCTATAATATTCATGCACTGGTTTGTATAGCGCTCATCTAGTTGATCATATGGTGAGTGGTAGGCAATATGTAGACATGGTGTCTAGATGCTTTGCTTATCTGCGGATATCCCCAGTTGTGCCGGGTAGTGAGGTAGATCGTGGGTGTGACAGACCCATTGAGTCCTTTGTAGGCCTTCCCCCGTACGGTGGATTGGTAGAGTGGGATTGTCAGGTTGAGAGGAGGTTCCTGTACTCATCTTCTTCTGTACATTGCTCCGATGTGTTTAGAAACTATGGTAGTATAACTTGACAATGATTTCTAGATGTACTTGCACTAGTTGACGTAGCTTTGATATGTAGTTAAATACATAGGAGTTATTTCTCTATTAATTGATTAGACAACGCTGACATGATTAGAGTGCTATGATGGATTAGTATCATTAGGAGATGACTAATTAATAGCTTGTTATCGTTATCATTATTATCATTATCATATTATTTATCTTGTGACTTACCCCTGTTATGAGTAGAGTGTATGACATTGGTTACATCGTCTATTCAATGCATATACATATACATGTTATCAATACTATGAGTAGCTTCTTAGCAACGCCTTCCCAGTGGTAGAATATAAATGACAACCTAGTAATACTCTTGGTAAAATGCTACAATGGTATAATTATCTGACCGCTTGCAGAATTGTTCTTAGTTTATATCATCTTTATTTATTTCTGCCTAGTCATATAAAATGATAAGATTTAGTACCAAAGTTTATTCCTAGCTTTACAATTCAGGATGACAACCTAGTTCCATAGTTAGGAGTAAGGGTCAAGAGCCTAGTGGCTAGTTGCTAAAGGCAAGTTAATTTGTACCAACATTTCTAGTGTCATTGCGTGGGATAGAGATTTGGGTTTTATTGCAGTGACGTTAGAAGTGCCAATAAGTATTTTTGGCGCCGTTGCCGGGGAAGGCTACTAAACTTAGGAAAAGTATTGATAACATATATGCATTATGAATAAGACTGATCACCCAATTGACCTCTAACTCAAACAGGCTTACCCTTGTTCTATTTATTGGTATATCTTATGCAGGGTAATGAATAAATGAACGGATTTGCTCTCCCAGATAATTACGTTGAAGATCCAGAGAGGCTCTTACGAAGAAGAAAGTTTGCTGATACGAGGGACATCTTTGAATCACCATCAAGAACACCCTCCACCGAAGCTCAATCTTCAAGGAATCAAGCTCTAACATCCGAAGGAGAAGAATCAGAAGAATCAAAAAATTTAGCACCAGCTTTTGAAGCTATGGCCGAGAAGACGTTACGCGAGTTCTCCGCTCCAATAACCGCCGACATCCGCACTGGACCAAATGTCAATATTGGTGACAATGGATTTGAACTCAAGCCTGCTCTTATCATTATGGTTCAAGCTAGTTAGTTTTGTGGAAAGGCTCATGAAGATGCAAGTGCACATTTACAACACTTTCTAGAGATTTGCAGCACCTTCACTATCAGAGGAGTATCAAGAGATGCTATTGTACTCCACCTTTTCCCATTTTCACTTCTAGGAAAAGCAAAACAATGGTTCTACAACAACAAAGAAACCAATACTACATGGGACAAATGCTCTACTGCTTTCCTAGTGAAGTTCTTTCCTACAGGCAAGACCAATGCTCTACGTGAGAAAATTTCAAGCTTTCATCAACAACATGATGAATCGTTCACCGAGGCATCAGAACATTTTTAAGATTATATTACAGAATGTCCTCATCATGGGATGGAGGATTGGCTACTTATGCAGACCTTCTATCATGGGCTAGTCTCTAATACCCGTGAATCCATGGATGCTGCAACTGAAGGAGCTTTCTTGTCACTTAAGCTCGCCGATGCAACAGCACTTGTGGAGAAGATGGCCTCAAATCAGAGCTGGAATGAAGAACGTGTGCAACTCCACAAGAGAGGAGGAGGCACGCATCATATTAAGGAGATTGATATGGTCACTGCAAAGCTAGACCTCATAATGAAGAAGCTTGACAGCAAAAGCAATGAGAATAGAGAAGTCATGCACATTAATGACTCCTGCATGACTTGTGAAGAATGTGGAGATATAGGTCACTCAGGAAGTAACTGCCCTACACTCCAAGAGAATGTGAACTTCATCAACAACATCAACTATCGTCCTCAGCAAAATCAAGTATGGAATCAATCAAATCAACGATGGAATCAACCCAATCAAGAATGGAACCAGCAAAGGCCCAACTACCAAGGTAACAACCAAGGTAATAACAATTTCAATAGCAATTTCAATCAACCACCTTTAAGAGAAGTAATTTACAATCAAAATAAAGCTATAGAAAATTTATCTAAGAGGGTAGCATCCAATGATAAAGTGCTAGAAAATATAAATACTAAAATGGATAGTCTAACCTCTGCTATTAAGAACCAGCTTAGCTTTAATAAAATGTTAGAATCACAATTAGCTCAGTTGGCGGCCGCTGTTCCACCGATCCATGAAGGTAAGATTCCTGGGCAACCCCTAGAGCCCGAAACCGTAAATCTTATTGATGTCCGTGCAGGTTACTACATAGAAGGAATGTCAGAAGGATGGAAAGATGAATCCATGCCACTCAAGAGAGGAGATCCAAGAAGACCTGTGATTCCCATCTCTATTGGACAACACGATTTCTCTGAGGTCGTCTGTGATCTTGGTGCTAGTGTCAACATCATGCCAAAGGTAATCTTTGATCGTATTTTTCTATGGGCAACTTTGTTGTACATGAATATGTGCTTGCAACTTGCAGATCAGACAGTTAAACACCCCGAAGGAATCCTAGATGACGTATGCATATGAGTGGGACAATCATATGTTCCAGTAGACTTTGTGGTTCTGGATATTGGCAAAGATCCGAAGAGTCCTATCATCCTAGGCCGACTATTCTTGAGTACTATAAAAGCAACCATCTATGTAGACAGTGCAACAATATGTTTCACCATCAAGGGCAATGAAGAGAAATTCAGTTTCAAAGACAGGACCCTTGAATATCCTATCAATACCTACTATCCAGAGAAGCCTATATACAAAGAAGAAGAAGTATGGAAGACCTGTCCAAAGGGAAAGAAGAACAAGAAGCAAGAAGGAAAGAAGACTCACATAGTCAAAGTAATAGAATACGCATGAGTCGCCATTCAGCTTTTGCCGCCTTAGCTAAAGATCCTGGTCTGCCATCGATAGAGTGCACCATTGGACAGAGCTCTTTCTACTCAGCCGTTTGTGACACTGGATCAACAGTCAACATAATATCAAAATAGGTATACAATACATTATTTAATGAATCTATCGACCCAACATATATTTTGCAGCTGGCAGACAACTCAACACGAATCCCAGAGGGACTAGCAAGAAACATCACGGTTAAGATCCACATCCATTCTGTCCCTACCGACTTTATGATCTTGGACATGGGAAAAAAAAGACGAGACACCTATCATACTTGGAAGGCCATTCCTTAGCATCACCAAAGCCATCATCTACAATGGAACAGGCCAAGTCCACTTCCACTTCCCAGGAGAAAAGGTACACTGTTATTTTAAAGATTATAACTCTCCTGGATTACCAGCTTTTACCAGGACCAAGAAGAGAAGCCAGCGCCGCGCCTTGAGAAGAAAAGTTGAGGGGGAGAAAGCAAAAGAAAAATTAACTACACCTGAAGAACATCCACAACCAACAAAAGTATGGAAGAAGGAGATTCCCTCAACCGAATCATCAACATTAGAAGAGGCACCATCTGGGTCCCCATCAGGATCCACTGAAGAACCCTCAACATGATGACCACAAGAAGTCTTGTTCGGATGACTTTAAACTCCGCACCCTTGCCATAAGGTAATAATGGTAGTTATCTAATTACTTTAGTACCTTTACTCTTTTGCATGTTTAGAAAAGAAAAAAATTCTTTACTGCTCTATTATAAAACTTTAAAAAACTCCAAGGGATTAGGCTTATGGTTTACCCCGTAAGAATAGTCACAATGGTAGCACAAAAATAAATTTTTATTTCTTTGCATTATAAATAGAAAAGCACAAAAAATATAAGAATTATGCTACACATTCATATCTGCTCATAAGGATAATTAATTACTCATCTGGCTGGCCGCTAACCCATTATCATATTCGAGCCTCGAGTTTTAGTTTTTTTTTTGGAGTACACCTTTACAGGATTATACTATTAAGGAGTGAGACAGGACAGTGGGTTGCCACTGCTAAGCTTACTCTAAAAAGATCATTCAAGCGAAATATGGCAAACATCTAGCTTGGGGAGAAACATCCTCTAGTTATCAGGTAACTATACCTATACGATTTATCGAGTCTATCTTATAGTTATAAAATATCAAAAATATGTGGGCACATAAAGTTCCACGTCTGTTGAGTCTTTTAAGAGTCTTTAGTTAAATAAAATCTAAACAGCAATAAAAAGAAGTCTTAGTTAATTAGAGTGTGTCTAAAGTTAACTATGAACTAGAAATTTTGTCTTGGAGATGATGAATAGTTGCTCTGCTAGAATTCTTTCAAGTACCTAGTTTTTAACCTTGAGTTCTCCTAAGTTTTGGACATGATTGCTTTAACTTGATAATTTTCTCTGAACCTGAAACTTGTGGAGTAATATGCTTGAGCTAAGTCTAGGTGATTGACGGATATGATATAAGAGAGTTTGAGCTACTATTTATCTTATTCTTGACAATGCTAAATTCTAGAGATTTATCTTTTGAAAATTTCAAACCTTTACAAGATGAGCTCTTGTATGACAAAGTTGAATTCCTACAAAGCCATATATGATACATACTTAGAACAGGAAACCTTTACTCATTTATGCTACTTACTTGTCATTGAGTTTAGTCAACCTTTGTCGTATACTTAAGAGAGTCTTGTCATACTTTTAAAATTAAGATCACTTACACACTCCATCCACATACACATTACTCTTACCTTGAGAGTAAGCACAACCATTTTCCACTTTTATCCATTTTCACCCCAAAATATTTTTCTCCTACACTGGAAGAGAACATCCAAAAATATATATAAACCCATAGGACAGTCTTTGTTTATTTGCTCTAAGTTCTTTATTGTTATCTCTTCAATCAATTATTGTATCTAAGGATGCATGTGGCTATGCAAAAATAAGAAGGGAGTAAAAGATGGACAAGTGTCCCAGTATTAAAACAATGAGTACTCAAATACCCACCTCCCAATGAAAAAAAGAGAGAGAATAAAGATAGCCCATGTTTTCCTGAGAAGTTTTGAAAGTCTAAGAAAGAAGAGAGATTCATTCTGAAGAGCACAGTAGAATTAGAATTAGCCACCACATATACACCTATCCACCATATTTCACACACATGCACATCTTGGTTTGATTGTATGACTCGATTCTCTATAGATCCATTGTTTGATTTTACAATATATGAATTGCAAGTATGCTTATCCTTGTTTAATGCCACTCCTATAAACTCCACTATAACCCATAGAATTAGAAAGGCATGACATCATGGATGCCTCAGTAAGATCCACAAATACCACATACTTTGAGAGACTGAGGATGTCATACGATTAAGCTCTAAGTTTTATTGCGAAAACTTACAAAAACTCTGGAATACTAGTTGAGTGAAGGATTTGAGACATAGTGCTTGACTTGATTGTTCTGTCTTTCAATTACTCAAGACACACGTGAAGGTTAAAAGCTTCACAGTTAAAGGTAATATGGGTGAGTTTGAAAGTTAGAGCAGTTTTGTTTAATCCAGAGGATTTTTTTTGTTTGAGAGCATGTGTACTTGTTAGAATGAAAGCCTTGTAGCAACTCCTGATCCAACTCTAGGTTTTGCTAAGGGACTAGCGAAAGGTAAGCTTGGGGGAGTTGTTGACGGTGGATAGCGTCAACATTTTATATATCGAAAGGCATGAAACACACATCAAATTCTAGAAGGCTAGGGGTTTATCTAACAATTTCCACGAGTTTTGGTGATTTACCAATTTTCAGGGATTAATTCAGAAAACACCGTAAAAGGGGCATAACTACAAATCTACACCACGGAATTATCCGAAACTCAGGAATACGCCAAACTACTCTAGAAGGACCCAGAAGACACTAGAGCGAAGGGGAGCACGAGAGGCTTCCACCGGCCGCCCCCTGAGGGGAACCCTCTCCCCCCTTCTAGAATGTTCCTCCACTGCCTTCGAGGATCAATCTCAGCCATACGTGAAGTCGGTTTGATCAAACGGCTGTCGTGCATCCCACCGGGCTATATAAGCGAGCTAGACCTCCCCCTGGAAACCCAAATTCATTCAATACCTCATTCAAGTCATTCAAGGTTGAGCCAGTTGAAGATCAAGTCATCTAGAGCTTCAAGTTCTAGTTCCTCATAGCCTTGTAGTTCATAGTTTAGCATAGTTAGATCTAGATTAGAGGAAGTCAAGGCGTGTTAATCAGTTTTGGATTTTAAAAGTTGTCAAGAAGAGAAGAGTCTGGTACAGTTCTTAAGTTTTTCTTTCTTATTGTATTATTTGCATTTGTATGATATTTACTAGCAACATTGTTCTTCATCTTAGTTTAATTATTATGTTCATTGTCTACTTCAATACATCTAGTTTAGTTGGTTTGCTATTATATTCATGCACTGGTTTGTATAGCGCTCATCTAGTTGATTATATGGTGAGTGGTAGGCAATATGTAGATATTGTGTCTAGATGTTTTGCTTATATATGGATATCCCCAGTTGTGCCGGGTAGTGAGGTAGATCGTGGGTGTGACGGACCCATTGAGTCCTTTGTAGGCCTTCCCCCGTACGGTGGATTGGTAGAGTGGGATTGTCAGGTGTCACACCCAATTTCAAGGAAGAAACTGAATGCATAAACTCATGTGTGCCCAGAGATCAATCACACACACGAGTCACAAATTTACATAAGTATCATCACTGTGTTACATACATCATGATTATAAAGTCATTACATATAATAGAGTCTGATACATAAACAATATAAAGATAGCTATTCTCCGTGAGCTCTCACCCCACAGGGAAAGGTTGACTGGTTGACGGCACGCCTAGTAGTCCTCAGGGAAGAACTCATTGTAGCCATCTGTTACCCATCCGGGATTTTTCAAAGTTGAAAGTAAAGCAAGCGTAAGTACTCCTCGTACTTAGCAAGTATAGCACAGGGTTAATGAGGCTCAAAAGGGCTGACACAGGTTATACAGCATTTAGCTTTTATCATTATCAGTTTTAGCAGTGATGAAGCATCAAGTTATACCCTTATTCCCATGTTACACATGATCAGGTAAGCATAATTAATGATTAGCATAAACAATCATTAACAGAATACATCATCACTTATTCTATGAGGGTCCAAGGCCGCTCGTGACCGAGAGCACGGCTGATATATCAGTTTTTAACACACTCTGCAGAGGTTGTATACTTTCACCATTAGTCGTGATTTACCCCTTTGCCCGAGGCGGCCAACCTCTTGACCCACTTCCGAGGAGGGTCGGCAGGGTTCACTATGAAGTCTTTCAAAGGTTCGTCTAACAAGTTAGGGCCGCTAGAGAGTGGCCTACGAATGTAGAGCCCCCATTCCGTATGGTTCAATGACACACAGCCTGCACACATAGGGACAGAGGCGCACTACACCCAACCCGGTTACACTCTCGAATTAGCGCCCTTTCAGGTAACCACTAACAAGTTAGAAAAGGTCCTCATACTTAACTAAAGCCAGAGCCATATAGCCCTCATGGTTGTACTGTAAATCCCGGATTGTCGCCCACAGATAAGTCCTTACGGAGAGAAAGCTAGCACAACGACCACAGTGTACTAGTCCCCTATGAGCAGAATAGTAAAGCAAGTTTTATAGCTTAGGCATAAGTCATCAGTCAGTTACGAGATCATGGTAACCATAGAGCACTAGCAGTTCTAATTTATGCATCACATACCACCGGTGTCAAGGAACAGGAAATCAATACTACATTATAATCTCTACGGTTGTCAAGGTGGACACATGCATATGATTATGGTGATTAAGGTGAATAGGACAACAAGGATGATTCCGTGATATACTTGCCTTGCTCAACGAACTCCTGTGGATCCTGCTGGTCATCGAAGTAGAAGTCCTGCTCACCTCCCAACTGCTCACCGTCTAAACACGATACACCGCAAAATCCACACGCATCCACCATTGCATTCATACACAAGCAACAAACTCTATATTAGAACAGTACACCAGTAGTGACAAAACAAATTAAAAAGTTTGTAAAAACTATTCTACGTCTCGCTACGAACGAACACGCCAACGCCAAGATCATGAAATTCGAGTTAAACGCGAAAGTTATAGCCTAATCAAGTTCTCTAACGTACTCTAATTAATCTAGTCTAACCTCAAAATTAAACAGCATAAAACCTACCTAACAGTGGTACTAACACGTAGAGAATTTAACTACAAACCTAACGCAACTTGAACGGGTCGAATCGAGTTAAAATGAAGGTTGTACAAGCAAAAAGATTGCAGTGGCAATTCTGTAAATAGACTGAACTTCATTTCAGAAATAAAATAAATAAAATCTACTTTTGAATTCCGGCCGGGGGCTTCTCTGAAATAGAAGAAAGTGGAGGGGTTCTTAACTAAGAAGGCCAGCGAAGGGGTATCGGTGATCTCGGCCGTTGGATCAAGATCCGTCGGCCGGAATTAGAAAGGAGGGAGGGAGGGAAAGGGATGGCCGGCCGAATGGCGGGGCGGCACTCCATTGCCGGGCGGCGAGGAGCTCGCCGGAGCTCGCGTTCCCCGTGAACGGGGTCACCGCTCGACGAACCGAGAGCACAGGAGAAAGAGGAGGCGACGGCGAAAAGCGCTCACGAGCACGGAGCGGACGGAGGAGGCTCAAGGTGGCGCGCCATGGCCGGGCGGCGGTCGGAGTTCGACGGCGAAGCGCGAAAGCGGCCATGAAGGCCACGGTTCGACCGAGAAATGGCATGGGGAGAGAGAGGGGAAGGACGGCGAACTCACCGCGTGCTTCGAACCGGCGAGACGGGCGCGGAGCGAGGTGGCCGGGCGTTAATGGTGGCGACGGGCGTTCGCGTTGGGCAAAGGCAGGACGCCGCGAGCGTGAGGCGAGGGGTGTGCGGGGTGGAAAGGGAGAGCGGGTGGCGGCGCTGCTTGCTTAAGGGGCGCGGGTGCGGTTGGAGGAGCGGGGAGGAAGAATGTGGGAGCGGCGTGGCTTGAAGCGGCGGTTGGCGGCGGCGTGCGAAACGGGGCGACGGCGGTTGGGGGAAGAAGGCGCCGACAGGTGGGGCCGCCGGCGGGTGAGAGAGGGAGAGGAAAGAGGAAGGGGGGGAGCGGGGCCGCTGGCCGCCGGGCGCAAGTGGGCCGGCCCAAGAGGAAAGAAGAAGCAGCCACTGGGAAGGAGGAGGAGAAGGCGGGCGGGGCCGGGCCAAAATGAGAGGAGGGGTGAGGGAGAAAAAAAAGAAAAGGTTTTTCTTTTTATGAAACAGATTTTCCAAATCCAATTTCAAATCAAAATTTAACTTTAAACTCTTTTACAAAACTCACAACCAAAATATTTGCAGCAGCATGAATGCATCAACTTGTTTTAAACTTATATTTGATTTTACTTTCAGAAAATTTATTATTTTCCTATATTTAAATGCTCACACCTTTGCATAATAAATTCAAATTTAAACTAATTTCAAAGATGCAAATTTTGGGTGTTACAAACCTACCCCCCTTAAGACGAATCTCGTCCCCGAGATTCCACTGCTGGCTCCTCGAACAACTGTGGGTATTCAGATCTCAAATCATCTTCTCTTTTCCATGTTGCCTCGGCCTCTGAATAACGATTCCACTATACTTTGCACATCCGTATGACACGGCTTCTAGTAACTTTCTCTGCTGTCTCCAAGATCTTGATTGGATACTCCCTATAAGTAAGGTTTTCTTTAATACTGAAGTTTCTCCAAAGGTATCTGCTTCTTCGTGCACTCGCAAACATTTCTTAAGTTGAGAAACATGAAAGACATCATGCACCTCCGACAAACTTTCGTGCAATTCTAATTGATAAGCCACTTCACCTCTTCTTTCTAACACCTTAAACGGACCAACATATCGCGGTGCTAGCTTTCCTTTCATGTTGAACCTCTTTACTCCTTTCATAGGTGACACTTTAAGATACACATAATCGCCCGCTTGAAAGACTAGCTCTCTTCTTCTAGTGTCTGCGCATAGCTCTTTTGACGAGACCGTGCAACTCTCGAGTTGTCTCTTATCGGTCGACTTGTTCTTCTCGCATTCTTAAGCACGTCAGTCCAAACACTTGTGTCTCTCCCCTGTTTGATTCCGAACAAGGGTGTTCTACATTTTCTTCCATACAATGCTTCAAATGGTGCCATTTTAAGACTCTTTTGGTGACTTGTTGTTGTATGAAAATTCAGCATATGGCAAACTCTTATCCCAACCGGTACCATACTTTGCAAAGCACAAGCTCTCAAAGATATCTTCTAGTATCTGGTTTGTTCTTTCAGTCCGTCCATCTGTCTGTGGGTGATATGCTGTACTAAAATTCAGCTTTGTTCCTAAGGATTCATGTAATTTCTACCAATAGTGAGATGTAAATTGCGTACCTCGATCAGATACAATTTTCTTAGGAACACCATGCAGACTCACTATCCTCTCCATATACAATTCAGCTAACTTTGCACTAGTATAGGTAGTCTTGACAGGTAGAAAGTGGGCAACCTTAGTTAAACGATCCACTATTACCCATATAGAATCGTATCCTCTCTGAGTGCGGGGTAAGCCAACTATGAAATCCATACCTACTTCATCCCATTTCCATTCAGGTATCTTCATTGGTTGTAGTAATCCTGCAGGTCTCTGATGTTCAGCTTTCACTCTCTGACATGTATCACATAGAGCAACATACTCAGCTACATCCCTCTTTAATCCATACCACCAATACTTCTCTTTAAGATCTAAGTACATCTTAGTACTTCCAGGATGAATAGAATACGCTGACTCATGGGCTTCACGTAAGATTGCCTCTCTAATAGCTTTGGTTGAGAGGAGGTTCCTGTACTCATCTTCTCCTATACATTGCTCCGATGTGTTTAGGAACTATGGTAGTATAACTTGACAATGATTTCTAGATGTACTTGCACTAGTTGACGTAGCTTTGACATATAGTTAAATACATAGGAGTTATTTCTCTATTAATTGATTAGACAACGCTGACATGATTAGAGTGCTATGATGGATTAGTATCATTAGGAGATGACTGATTAATGGCTCGTTATCGTTATCATTATCATCATTATCATATTATTTATCTTGTGACTTACCCCTGTTATGAGTAGAGTGTATGACATTGGTTACATCGTCTATTCAATACATATACTCCCTCCATATCGGATTTAGAAGTCGTTTAGTACATGATTGTGCTTACCAAGGTGTCATTAATTAAGGGGTATTTTTCCCTGTTTGCCCATATTGAATAGGTCCGTGGGTGTTCCCTAGACAAGAAAGATTCATAGCTGGACTGGTTAGGCAGGTGGGACTTAAGGCTAGTGGGCGGGGTTCGAATCCCTTGGCCGCTGCTGTTTTTGTTTTAACACGATTTTTGCATGGTTCGGTGGATTTTTCCATTGGTGAGGCGCTTCGTTTATCGCCTCGACACGAGCAACGAAGTGGAAGGCGAGCGTGCGCGTGGTTCGGTGGATTTTCGAGTGGAGGGGGCTGCATGCACAAACGAAGCGACGCTCAAGGGTAAACAGGTCCAGATTGCTTGTTGCTACTTGGAACGACTTCTTTTAGCAAAACCAATCCACCGGCCAGAACGACTACTAAAACCAATATGGAGGGAGTACATATACATGTTATCAATACTATGAGTAGCTTCTTAGCAATGCCTTCCCAGTGGTAGAATATAAATGATAACCTGGTAATACTCTAGGTAAAATGCTACAATGGTATAATTATTTGTCCGCTTGCAGAATTGTTCTTAGTTTATATTCATCTTTATTTATTTCTGCCTAGTCACATAAAATGATAAGATTTAGTACCAAAGTTTATTCCTAGCTTTACAATTGGGGATGACAACCTAGTTTCATAGTTAGGAGTAAGGGTCAAGAGGCTAGTGGCTAGTTGCTAAAGGCAAGTTAATTAGTACCAACATTTCTAGTGTCATTGCGTGGGATAGAGATTTGGGTTATTGCAGTGACGTTAGAAATGCCAACACCTGGATAGCTCTAACTTGAGCATTGTGTGGGGATACAACACCAACATACATCTTGCTTCCTTTGGAAACCGCCTCTGCAAATTTGGGGGGGGTACCATTAGATACAGTCAAGCTTAACACCTTAGTGATTCAGACTTCCAATTTAATGTGCATCAAACAAAATAGTAATTGATGTAGTAAATAACACTGCTCGGTGTGACAGACCTAACCTTTGAACAATCTTTGCACCATCCGGACAACCGCAGCAACTTCTATTGTGTTTTTCAAAGCTTCGGCCATGCTTCTCGCTTGTTTCATGTCCACCTTCTACATTGATAAATGAATATGGTCCAAACAACTTTCCACTTAGAAACCTCTTAGTATAGTCCTTATGACCGACATTGAGGCCATCGATACCTTCCCATCGTAAAATGTAGCAACTGGAAAATTGCTTATTTCGGGATGCATCCGTAATTGTACATTAAGAAGGTGCTTACTGAAGCCCAGAGAACTTAGCCTCTGAAAAACACTTCTCCCGAAGCTAGCACTTTCAGATATCTACAAAGAATAGCATAAGTCAGATGCAGCGGTGCCAATAGAAAAATCTGAATAATTTTTTGAAGGAGCTTACATTGCTTTTGACAAAGGCAGGAAGCTGGTATTCATCTCCAATCGAACCTGCTTGCCTTATGCTAGGTAGCTGCAAAGGGATTAAGGTCTCACACTCTTTGAGCTGTGCAGCCTCATCAACAATCAGCAGCTCCAGAGGATTTGTGTCTTGAGGCTTCTCAAGCAAACCGCATATGTTTGAGGGAGAATTGCCCATGTGTACATTGTACAACCTTGAATAAGCTAGAAACAAGATCTGAGAAATGCATTTAGCTCTTGGCAATAGGTATTGCTGAACAACAGCTCTGTATCTTGTAACAATTTGGGAGCTCCAAATTTGTGCGGAGGTAACTTAGTTCTTGCACACATAAAGATCTTGCCAGCCCTAAACTTCAATTTCTTGCATGAAGTAATCCGTATGCAAAGGCTAGTTGCTTAGGCGAGCATAGGGTCCCCATTTTCTTCTATTTTTATTTCCAAAGAGTTCATCGACCAGATATCATGGTCATCATCCTTGTCATCATTTATCAAAGCATGGATAATATCGATCAATTCAAGCACCTCCAAAGATACATTGAAAGCTCCGCCCCCTGTTTTCGCATTTCTAGGATGATCATTGTATAGTATCTCAATGCAACCAAATAACTTCCTAGAATGTTTGTTGTAGTCATCCTTCAAATATTGTCTCGTAGTTTTACCCTCACTGCATAACCGTACATGGTCACACAATTCTCAATAAGATCTATAAGTGAGCACAAGCAATGCCTCCAAACTGAGTTTGGTAGAAAACACGGCAATAAGCGCCAAAGACAAGAGTCAAGAAATACCGATGAAAGATCACTGCTCGCCATCTGTCTTCATATTATTTTTGTTTCCAAACGTAATAATGTCATTTCGAAAACAGAGGGCTACCATCGGCAGGGCTTGCCCACAAGCTTGACAATTCGAGCCGCAACCTCCAAAGACAAAGAATTGGTAGGTGCTTGTTGCACGCATAATCTACTGCTGAACCCATTCCTCCACTTGCGTGAACAGGGCGCAGGCAGGGTCAGCTCTTGGTCATTTGTAGGGTCATGGCAAGTAGGCCATGCTTAGCAATCGTAGATGATAGATGTCATGTGTATAGTGCTAGGAACAGTAGGGCTGTAGACAGCCATACCACCTTGTTGGTGGATAGTTTGTATATATTGCATGCAATCCAATGGAAAGAGCAGTTCTTTGCCTCATTCACCGGTGCTCCAGGTTGCAGCCAACGCTGAACCTGCTGCTCTGTGTGTGTGTGAGTGGAGAGCTCGGCTCTTCTTCCACTTTGGGTCAGAGAGGGAGAGGAGGAAAGGGAGAGCAGGTGCTGCTCACCTGGGCACTTGGATCAAGTGCCAACAATTGGTACCAGAGCCGTATAGCCTCGCCAGGACTAATCGCCGGCGATGGCGGATGATTCACCAAAGAGCAAAGAAGGGAGTCGGCGCCTCCAAGGACAAGGAGATCGCCGCCGCCCAAATTTCAAGGTGGAGGTGTGCGCACGGTGAGGGAGGTGCGCGGCAATGATCGGCCGATGCTCACTCGCACCAACTATGGTGAGTGGGCGGTGTTGATGAAGTGGAAAGCCGCGGCGGAAGTTCTCGGCGGCGATCGACCCGGCAACGCGGAGGAGGATGCGGAGGTGGGCGCCATGGAGGCGCTTCTCTCAGCCACGCCGACCGAAGTTCCACCAGTGCTATGGGGGAGAAGGAGACGGCGAAGGAGGCCCGGGAGATGCTTGCATCTTTCCGTGTTGGGTCGGAGTGCCAAGAAGGCCAAGGCGCAAAGAACTCTCGGCGCGAAGTTCGATGACTTGCGCTTCAAGCCCGGGGAGACGGTGGAGGAGTTCGCGCCTCGTCTCCACCATCACTTGCCAGCTCGCCACGCTGGGAAGAAGATGGACGATGAGGACGTCGCCGCCAAGCTCCTGCGCGTGGTGCCACCCAAGTATGCCCAACTTGCCCCGGCCCATCGAGACGATGCTGATATGTCCACGCCGACGCCGAGGATGTGATCGGGCGGCCGCGCGGTGGAGGATCGCGTAAGGCCGCCGAGAAGGTCAAGGGGCTGGCTGCTCCTCACCGAGGCGGAGTGGAACGCCGGATGAAGGAGAAGAAGGGCGGAGAAGGGTCCAGCCGCGGGGGGCAACGGCGGCAAGCAAAGATGGCAAAGGGCCGGGCGGGCAAGAAGAAGTACAAGAAGTTCGACCCCAACGCTTGCCGGAAGTGTGGCAAGACCGGGCACTGGGCTCGCGATTGCCCAGAGAAGAAGCAGGAGAAGAAGGAGGAGGCACACCTGGCTCGGAACAGCGACGATGACGACCACGCGCTCCCCGATGGGTGAGTATTGCGCGGTGATGGTTGGCGCAGACGGCAAAAAACAGAAGACGGAGGCGCAGAAGCTCGTCCCGAGCCCACCCCGAGGCCTTGACGCCCCGCACTTTCCGCCTCGACCGAGGGGGGTCGGATGATGCCCCATTCTCCGTCCCCGACCGAGGGGGCCTCAAACAATGCGCCACTTCCCGACTCGCCCCGGGGGGGTCGGACGACACCCCACCTTCCGTCTCGTCCCCGGGGGGGGCCGGACGACGCCCCACTCTCCGCCTCGACCGGGAGGGCCGGACGAACTCCCAATCAGAACCAGCGGGTCGACCTCGACGAGTCGCGCGCGCAAGTCCATCTCGGCGCCGGGCGGGACGAAGCCGGAGCAGCGGTGGTACCTCGACTCCGGCGCAAGCAACCACATGTCCGGGTTGCCGCGCTGCCTTCCTCCTACCTCGACACGAGCAAGACCGGACGGTCAAGTTCGGTGACGGCTCGCGGGTTAACATCCGCGCCGTGGCACCGCCGTCTTCCGTGCAAAGACGGCGAGCAGCGGGCGTTGACGGATGTCTACTTCATCCCGCAGCTCGGGCGCAAGCATCGTCAGCTTGGGGCAGCTGGACGAGCGCGGCGCAGAGGTGAACATCCGTGATGGCGTGCTGCGGATCAAGGACAAGGACCGCCGCCTCGCCAAGGTCAACCGAGCACGCAACCGGCTCTATCTCTTGACTTGAAGGTAGAGCAGCCGGTGTGCTTGGCGGCGGCGCAGTACGGAAGAACCGTGGCTGTGGCACGGCCGGTTTGGGCACCTAAGCTTCGATGCTCTGGGCCGCCTGGAGAAGATGGTGACGGGTTTGCCACGGATAAGGCACGCCGGGAGCCGGTGACAGCCTGTCTCGCCGGAAGCGTAGGAAGGAGGCCGTCCTTCCCCAAGACGGCGAACTACCGAGCGGGGCGGAGCAACTCGAGTTGGTCCATGGGGACCTTTTTGGGCCAATCACGCCGGGCGACGCACGGCGGGCGGCGCTTATTTCCTTCTCGCTGGTGGATCTACGCCAGCCGCTACATGTGGCTGCAAATGCCGCCGTCAAGCAAGGATGAAGCGGCGGACGCGATCAGGAGGTTCAAGGCACGAGCCGAGGCTGAGTCCGGGAAGAGGCTCAAGGTGCTCCGGACGGATCGCGGCGGCGAGTTCACGGCGATCGAATTCGCCACCTACTGCGCCGAGGAGGGGGTGGGGCGCCACCTCACTGCGCCGTACACACCGCAGCAGAACGGCGTGGTGGAACGCCGCAACCAGACGATCGTGGGGATGGCCCGATCGATGATGAAGGCGAAGGAGATGCCCGCTGAGTTCTGGGGAGAGGCGGTCACCACCGCCAGAGTCCATCCTAAACCGCTCTCCGACGAAGGCGCCGGGGGGATGACTCGCTCGGCGTGGCATGGGCGCAAGCCTAATGTTGCGCTTCATGGACGCTCGGGCCGCATCGGGCACGTGAAGACCACGGCCCGGCCTCGTAAGCTCGAGGACAGAGCACCAAGGCGGTGTTCCTCGGCTACGAGGAGGGATCAAAGGCCTATCGGCTCTACGATCCGGCCGGAGGCGAGTGGTGGTGTCCAGAGACGCCGCCTTCGACGAGGCGGCGGCGTGAGCCGGGACAGCCCGAGGCGGGGAAGAGCAAGGCGGCAGGGGCTCGGCGGCTCATTCGTCGTCGAGCAGCTGTGGTTCTTGGTGGCAGGGCGGAGCGAGCGATGGGGAAGCAGCTGAGCAGCTGTCCCACAGAGCAGGCTGCCATGAGGCGGGTGGAGCCGCCAAGTCCAGCCGCAGCTGGCTCCCCGTCTCGCCACCACCTCTGTCGGAGCAATCGCCAATCTCCGCCAGAGCAGGGGACGCCGGCCGGGAGGGCAATCGAGTATGCCACACCGCCGGCGGACGCCACCGAAGTTCGTGGACGCCTTCCACGAAGGTGAGGAGGTCCGATTCCGCCGAATTGACAACCTGGTGGGCGATGCAGAGACTCCAGGCTTGGCGGCGCGGCATCTCGACGTCGACGATACTCTGCTCTTGCTAAGCGCAGAGGAGCCATCCACATTCGCCGCCGAGCGCGACGAGGAGTGGCGGCGGGCGATGTTGAGGAGATGCGGGCAATTGACGCCAACAGCACACTGGAGCTCGCCGATCCGCCGGGCGGGATGCCGCCAATCGGGCTCAAGTGGGTGTACAAGGTCAAGCGGGACGAGCGCGGGCTGTGGTGAAGCACAAGGCGCGGCTCGCCGCCGCGGCTTCGGCCTGCAGGGAGGGGATCGATTTCGAGGATGTGTTCGCCCCCCTGGCGCCGCATGGAGTCTCGTGGCGTTTTGCTCGCGGCCAAGGCGCCAAGGACCGGCAAGTCCACCACCTCGACGCCAAATCCGCCTTCCTCAACGGCGATCCGGGCGGAGGAGGTTCGTCAAGCGTACCGGGTTCGCCGTGGAAGGGCGCGGAGCGGAAGGTTCTCGCGGCTGCACAAGGCGCCTACGGGCCGCGCCAAGCCCCACGCTACCGAACGCCAAGCTCGACACCACCATGGCGGAGCTCGGGTTCACACGGTGCGCCACCGAGCACGCCTGCACACCCGCCGACGGGGGAAGGAGCACCTCATCGCCGGGTGTATGTCGACGACCTCATCATCACCGGCGCTACAAGACGCGACATCGCGGCCTTCAAGGAGGAAATGGCGGCGCGTTCCGGATGAGCGACCTCGGGCGCGCCTCCCTACTACCTCGCATTGAGGTGAAGCAGGGGGAGGATGCCATCAAGCTTGGGCAGCGCGCGCGCCGCGCAGAAGCCGCCGAGCGGGCAGGGATGGCTGGCTGCAAGCCGGTGGCGACACCCATGGAGGAGCGGATCAAGCTTTCCAGACGAGCGCCGGGCGGCGAAGGTGGACGCCACACTTTACCGAAGCATCGCCGGCGGACTGCGCTGGCTCACACACGCTGCCGGACATCGCCATGGTGGGCTACGTGAGCCGTTTCATGGAGGATCCGAGAGAGAGGACCACCGGACGGCGGTGAAGCGCCCGCTGGCGCCACGCCCGTGGCACGGTGGAGCTGGGGCTGGTCTTCACCAAGCGCGGCGGGCTTCGCTAACGGTGTTCAGCGAGGCACCGCCAAGGGACACCGATGGTGCCCCTCGAGCTCACGGCGCTTCAGCGACGCAGCACATGGCGGGCGACGTGGATGGGCGACGCAAAGACCTCCGGTGTGCTCGCCTTCCCGAGCAGCGCCGATCGCCGGCAGTCGTTGAAGCAGAAGATGGTGGCTCTGTCCACCTGTGAGGCGGAGTACGTGGCAGCAGCCACGGTGGCGTGTCAAGTGGTGTGGCTGCGCAGGCTGCTGACAGAGCTCACCGGGGCTCGGGCTCAGCCGCCCGGCGCCGTGGTGGACAATCAGCCGGGCGATCGCGCCGGGCGAAGAACCCCTGTGCTCCACGAATCGAGCAAACACATCGACGCCAAATTCCATTTCCTCGTGGACTGCGTCGATGGTGGTCATCTCGCCATCGAAGTTCGCCGAGACCGGGCGGCAACTCGCCGACATTCTCACCAAGCCACTTGGGCGTCTTTCGCTTCCTGAGCCGAGAAGCTTGATTGGCATGGTTGAGGTCCAGGTTTAGCAAGAGGGATTAGGGGAAGAAATGTTGCACGTAATCTACTGCTGAACCCATTCCTCCACTTGCGTGAACAACAGGCAGACAGTAGGTCAGCTCTTGGTCATCAGTAGGGTCATGGCAGTAGGCCATGCTTAGCAATCGTAGATGATAGATGTCATGTGTATAGTGCTAGGGAACAGTAGGGCTGTAGACAGCCATACCACCTTGTTGGTGGATAGTTTGTATATATTGCATGCAATCCAATGGAAAGAGCAGTTCTTTGCCTCATTCACCGGTGCTCCAGGGTTGCGGCCAACGCTGAACCTGGCTGCTTGTGTGTGTGTGTGAGTGGAGAGCTCGGCTCTTCTTCCACTTTGGGTCAGAGAGGGAGAGGAGGAAAGGGAGAGCAGGTGCTGCTCACCTGGGCACTTGGATCAAGTGCCAACAGGTGCACAGGCAAGTACCTTTCGACCCTTCATCAAAGATCACCCACAAGATAGTCTGCCGATAGTTTTCGTTTTACCAGTCCCCTGGGGCCCCATAATAGCTTTATGGAAGAAGAGTGGTCATCCATGGATGAGACACGTCACACTACCGCATTTAGTTGTGAAGCATTGAGATTGAACTTCTCAAGGCCAAGGCCATCAGTTGATCTATGGGCAATGCATTGAGATAACTGGGAGCATGATGAGCTACCATCTTCCACTACCTTCATGGAAAAATAGTCAAAACAAGTCAGGTATCTTGAAATGAGTAGTTTAATTTAATACAAACTATTGTATCATAATAAATAACATAAGGAGATTATCCCATGTAGATACAAAGTAAAATTGTGAGTACTAACAGTTTTTGTATGATGGAAATACTAGCAAAAGTATGTACGCTGAGCAAAATCTACTGTGGACATACAAAAACTGCTACAGCATAAAACAAGGTGCAAAACAAGAAAAAGACATGTGGCTTATTTTGCATGTAATTGACATACATACCTTTGGATTGTATTGCCACACCTTATCGACGAGCTCAGTACTCTTTTTGTTCCGAAGCCCAAGAGAATTAGTGTCATTTTCTCCTAGATGAAGGCATTTCCACATACGATTGTATGTCATCATATTCATAATATACACAAAGCAAACAATGGTCCTTTAGGTGTTTTCATTTCCACATCTACCTCAATGGGAGTGTCAGATGACAATTGAACAATGCAACAATTAGGTGGGAAATCATCTTCTTCTCCACTTTTGAGAACCAAACCTAAGACATATGACGAATTGTTCTGTGTCAAATCAGACACATGCTTTGGCTTTTGTGGGGACAGGACTATTATATCACATTCTGAAGGTTCGTATGTCTCCCTTGACTTATCATCCTTCACGGGCTCTGCAATCTGAAAACCGAATACCGGATTCTCAAATTTTCTTATCATATTCATGATTTTTCTTGTAACTCCTTTGTGAGTTTCTTCTTTTGGATTCAAAGGGATCTTGAAAGCCGAACTGGTAGCAAAAGTCTCCGAGTTCCTTTTTTCCAATAGCCCTTTGTTTTTGAGCTGCTCTTTGATTTTTAGATCATTGCATAGTTCAGCTCCTACCATTTGTATTTTTTGAGTTATTTTTCCTATATCGAGATTTTGATAGTCTATGCTTCCTTCTCCCTCCTTTTCTCAAAGAATTTCTAACCTTTTCAAGCAAATAGAGGAGGTAAGCCAGATATGTATTTTTCTTTCCAAAAATCTTGATTAGGATCCGTAGGGTATAAAGTTTTGATAGGAAAGAGTCTTTATACCATCTAAAATTTGACATGGTCTTGCATCTCAAGTTGATCAACTGCTCCCTGTTCTTCTCTCGAGATATCTTGATAGTTACCAAAGAAAATGGTAAACTATGTTGTAGAGCAGGTTGATATGGCATCTCGAGACTGTCCCTAACGGCCGTCCTTGGTCATTTGATAGGACTATTGGCCTTCCATTTTCATCAATCTTAACAGCCTCAATAATAGATTTTCTTTGACTTTCATTTAGATAGTGATCCCACCAGCCCCTTAATTGTCCGTAAAACCCTATGACAATCATATGGGCGGCTTCTCTTTCTTTGTTGCCATTTGCTATGCAGGCATTTGCATACATAATCATTTGATGGCACATGGTAAAGATTTGGTATTCCACAAAACCATCAAGATTCCATTCAACAATCTCTTTACCATTGAAGCATGTCATATTGGCTATGTGGGGCGCTTCTTCAAATTGAAGATCTGCATAGGTTGGTCTAGGATAGTAATTCCTTGTCATAGCCGCCTGAGTTGTTGTTTTGAAAGTTCTGATCCTGTTTATAACATCTTCATCTTCACCCCCTCCATCTGTGATCCGGTTAATATTTTTGTTGACCTTCGTGTTTCCTAGCTTACTAGCTAACTCACTGATAAGCTCTTCGGAAACAGAAGATCCCATGGCCTTTTGTTTTCCTAGTTTGATGCTAGAAGGGATCATCTGTGGAACAAAAGGTGGGACAACCATATGGGTGTTGGAAGTATCGTAATGGGAGCCGGAAGGAAGATTTACCATTACTTCACTTCGGCTAGGTTTCGTCCCGTCCCATGAGAATGGCTTCTATGCGGTTCTGCTTGTTTGCCAAGGGCATGTAAAGATATGTTTGAAAAGTTCTGTTGCTCCACAAGGTGCCCTATGTGTTCTACTTTTACAGGTTCACCATGGGTGGTTTTGGATATGTTTTTGAGACCATACACCCTATAGGTTGATCTTAATTGTGAGGTTTTACCCTGCCGTTGATCTTGATCTTAATTGTGAGGTTTTACCCTGCCGTTGGACTGGAAACTACCCATCTAAACTCCTTTGTCTTCGTATAAGATGTCTTGGTTAGCAAAGACTCTTAGTGTTTCTGATAGGTCTGTAGCCTCGTGTAGCAGTGATAAGTCGGTTAAGACCATGTCTATAAAAGATGCATCATCTAGTCTCTTTAAAGAATCTTCTTTCATGCATGATGTTATATACTCTAAAAATAAAAAAGATATTGATTTTGCTATGCACGAAGATAGCTCCTATGAACCCCCAATCTCTACCTTTGAAATCAATGTTTTTGAGGTTGACGACCCTGATAGCTCCTATGAACCCTCAATCTCTACCTTTGAAATCAATGTTTTTGAGGTTGACAACCCTGAATGCCAAACAAAGGGTGTTTCAACCTTAAAAGAGAGGAATTTCCAAATAGATAAAGAACTTCTTCGTAGAGAGATAGCTCTTCCAAAAAATAAAGCCAAAAAAGAAAGATATTTCAAAAATGTGGACCAGCCTTTGAGGTTAAAAATTAGAGAAGTGTGGCACAAAGAAATGATGGAGCAGAAGAAGAATATATTCTTCTTTGATTGGTATGAAAATAGCCAGATCAGACATTTTGAGGAACTCCTCAAATCAGGCTCTCAACAAAAGGATGATATTGAATCTGAGTCTGACATCAAGGCAACCATGATGAAACAGGTCTTTAAAGAAAAATCTACCAATGGAAGGCAGAAAGAATCTGTTCATCCACCTTCTGAGCCCGTGCAATTAGAAACCAACACCAAAGAAGAAAACATCAAGCCTTGTCCTCTCAAAAATATATCCAAAGTCACGCATGATGAACCAATAGACCACCATATAGAACGACAAAACCCTTCAGATATATCTTTGCATGACCCTAGCCAACAATCAGGCTGCATAGATGTCGGGACGAAACCCAATCAAAGTGAAGTAGAGGTAAACCTCCCTTCTAGCCTTCATGATGAGGTTTCCAATACTCAAATAGTTGTCTCGCCTTGTGTTCCACAATCAGGAAAACAAAAGGCTATGGGATCTTCTGTTCCCAAAAGGCTCATCGAGTAAGTTAGCTAGTGAGCTAGAAGACCTAAAGATCAACAAAGATATCAATCAGATTTCGATAAAGAAAGTGGAGATGATATTAAAGAGATTAGATTCTTCAAAATAATGACCCAGATGGCCATATCAAGAAACTTTTATCCCAGTTCAACATATGCGGATCTTCATTTAGGAAAGTGGCTTCATACAAATAAGGTGACATGCTTTGATGGTAAAGAATTCTATCTTGATAGACACCAAATTCTTACCATATGTCATCAAATGTTTATGTTTGCCAAGGCTTGCATGACGAATGAAGAAAAGGAAGACACTCATAGGATTGTCATAGGGCTTCCTAGACAAATAATTGATTTGAAGAACAAGACCACATCGGACTCGGAAGGAACAAAGATCTCTTCTTATCAAAATCTTATAATCTCCTAGATCCCGATCAGAATTTTTGGAGAGAAAAACATATATCCGGTTTATCTTCCCCATTCATCGAAAAGGCAAAAAATCCATTGAAAGAAAAAAAGGGGACAAAGGTAAAGACCATCAAAAACCGGATATAGAAAAATCTGTCCAAATAATACAAATGATAGGATCGAAGCTATGTTATGATCCTAAAAGGCAGTTCAAGAAGCAAAAGGCTTTCAACAAAAAGGATTTGAGAGACGGTGGCAATCAATTTGGCTTTCAAGATCCCCGTGAATCCGAAAAGAGGAGTTCACACAAAATCTATAAAAGGATTTATAGCAAAAAGAAGTACCTTTAAAAGAATTCCAAAGCATCAAAGCTTGGTTTTGTCTAAGTACTTCCAAAAGGGTCATAAGACCTCAAATTGCTATAAACCAAAAATAAGACAGATATCCAAACCATGCTTGATTTAGAATCTGAAAAAGATAGTTCGGACCAAAGCCTAATTTATGGTATCGCCAAAGGTAAAGATATTTCTCAAGAAAAAAGGCTATGAAGATTATGAGCTTTATCAACAAGATACCTCCGAGGAAGAACCAAGTAAGAATATCTTTGTTCTTACTAATCTAGAACAATTTGTTCTAGATATCTCCGACTCTATACAGAATCGAGAAGAAAAAAAAGGGATCAACTTTAAGGAATTCTTATCGAAGTACAATATGACAAAGAAAAGTCAACAGATGAAACCCGTAACAAGAGGTTCGGATCTACGTAAAAAGCTTTCCAATCGTATTAAGGACCCGAGAAGAGAAGCAAGCAATTAGATCTTGAAGACCTTCTCGAAAAGAATACAATCTTATAAAGGAAGACCTAAGGAACCTCAAAGGAAAGGTACAAATCCTTGAACTACAGAACTTTGATAATAAGAATGATATTCAGGAGGAAGGATTAATTGGATCCATAGAAAGATATTTTAAGCAAAAATGGTATGCTGAAATTCTATACAAGTTTCATGATGGTTTCAACTTCAGATACAAAACTTTGATAGATTCGGGTGCGTATGTAAACTGCATCGAGAAGGTATTGTTCCTTTCAAATATTTTGAAAAATCATCCCACAAAGTCCACGCCGCCAATGGCAACCTACTCCAAGTAAGCCACAAGATTCCCGGGTTCATGTGTGTATTTCTCGAGTATGTCTTAAAACATCATTTTTGCTCATCAAAAACCTCAAGCAAGGAGTAATCCTAGGAACTCCATTTCTATCATTAATACGACCTTTCATGGTGACTGAGCAAAATATTCAATTCAATATCAAAGGCAAACGAGTAGAATTAATGTTTACTTCTCAGCCTGAAGAAACTATGCTTAATCATCTAAAAGAAGCAATCTATCACAAAGAACAATTTATTAGTGAGGTTGCTAACGAAATTAAGAAAGTAAGAATAGATAAAACCCTTGAAGATCCTAGATTCAAGGTTAAAGCAAAAGCCCTAGAGGAGAAATTTATCAAAGATATATGCTCTGATCTTCCTTCCGCCTTCTGGCATAGGAAGAAGCATGTTGTTGCTCTCCCATATGTATCCAACTTCAGTGAAGATAAGATCCCTACAAAGGCAAGACCCATCCAAATGAATAATAGGCTCTTAGAGATTTGTAAATCTGAAATTAATGAGCTTTTAAAGAAAGGCTTAATAAGAAAAAGCTCCTCGCCTTGGAGCCGTGCGGCCTTCTATGTAGAAAATGCTTTGTGAAAAGGAAAGAGGTGTGCCGAGATTGGTGATCAACTACAAACCCCTCAACAAAGCTTTGCAAAGGATAAGGTATCCAATCCCTTACAAACATGATCCGATTCGAAGAATTCAAGGATCTCGGTATATTCTAAATTTGACATGAAATCGGATTTTGGCGATTCAAATCAAAGAAGAAGATAGATATAAAACTGCTTTCACCACTCCATTTGGTCATTATGAATGGAATGTCATGCCTTTTGGTTTAAAAAATGCTCCATCTGAATTTCAAAAAATTATGAATGAGATCTTCTTGCCATATACTTCGCTCATTATAGTTTACATAGATGATGTCTTGATTTTCTCACAAAACATAGATCAACATTGGAAGCATTTGAAGATTTTCCATAAAATTATTATTCAAAATGGTCTTGTGGTTTTACGCACGAAAAATGAAACTTTTTCAAACCAACATTCAATTTCTAGGATATAAGATACAACATGACCAAGTTCTGCCATTACCCGGTCATAGAATTTGTTTGATAAATTTCCCCGATGAAATCAAAGATAAGAAACAATTGCAAAGATTTTTAGGATGTTTGAATTATGTTTCAGATTTCTATAAAGCATTGGCAAAAGATAGGAAGATCTTAACCGAAAGGTTAAAGAAAAATCCTCCCCGCCTCGACCTTGAAACATACTCGAGCAAAGGAAACAGATCAAAAGTAAGGTCAAGAGATTGCCCCGCTTATACATTCTAGATCATGATGCATTCAAGATTATTGAAACAGATGCTTCAGATTATGGCTATGGAGGAATCCTAAAACAAACAAAGGATTCCAAAGAGCAACTTGTGAGGTTCACCTCTGAACCCGAATGATGCTCGAAAAAAATTATTCTACTATCAAAAAAAGAGATATTGGCAATCGTAAAGGTTGTCTCAAAATTTCAAGGGGAACTTCTCAATCGAAATTCTTATTGAGAGTAGATTGCAAAGCTGCAAAAGATGTTCTCCAAAAAAGATGTGGAGAATTTAGTCTCCAAACAGATATTTTGCCGATGGCAAGCAATATTATCATGCTTTGATTTTGATATCGAGCATATAAAGGGAGAAATAAACTCACTCCCTCGATTTTCTATCCCGTGAATTCTTACAGGATATGGCACTCAAAAGAGAGTTATCATTCAAGGGGAAACTTGATGAAAGCTCTCCCACCAAACAATCATATCGGGAAAGATTTCAAAAGTCCCTATGATGCAAGAGAAATATGGAAATGCATCTCAATATATTCAGAATACAGAGGAAATAATATTGCCTCTGGAATTCAATGATTCAGATCTTGACCTTCAAAATATTTTGGGAAAGTATTTCCCGAGAAATTTTATTTTATACCCGAGTATCCGTGAAAAGATCAAAATTATTATGAAGCAATATTGTGCGAGACACAAAGCGCACAAATATTCCATACAAAGAATGGAGAAGAATTGGGATTTACAAAGTTATTAATCCGTAAAGTGATACATTTGGAAGACTGGGACAAAGCTTCCAACCCTTATGTGGCTAAAACCCTATATTCAGCCACATGCCTCAACAAGAAATATAACTATTGGGACTATCAGAAGGCATGGGAAAAAGTGCTACTTGTACAAAACCGCCAGATGAAGCATTCATGGTTTATCCGGTTCAAAGAAGGATGTGGTGAAATACCACTATGGTTCTTCAACAACTGGTGGCTTAAGGCAGGAGCAATCCCTGAAATTCTCCCAGAGGATATAATCAAGATAGTCACCCAAGAATCCAAGAAAGATTTAAAGGATTATCCTTTCATACTCATGCAGTTCTGTGCCGAAACATCACTACCCTGGATTACCAAGTGGGAATTTGATGTCAATAGAACTCAATTCCCAGAACCCTCGAAAGAAAATATTATGCAAGATGGTGGGACAAGTTTAATATCAAAGCTATCATTGATAAGAGAAAGTACAAGGCAACAAATAAGAAATCCAATGTGGCCAAACTAAAAGATGATATTACCAGAGAACTATTACTAGAACAACCAGATCTGTCTCAAGCTGATCTAAAGCTACCTGTTTATGAAAAGATGTTCAAGATGCTGGATCATACACCCCAGCCACTGCAGATCAAAACTCCTACCCAAGATGATGAAGATGATCTAGTACAATGCAGTCAAGCAGGACCAAGTTATGAATATTATTCACCGTTAAAACAAGAAGAAGAAGAGTCTCAGGGAGGAATATCTGACTACTCCCCAATGATCAACTAAAATATTATTAAAAATGGAGACTGAAGGATAAGAATCATCTTTCCCAAGGTCTAAAGGTACATCATGAAGGCCTCCAAAATTCAAAAGAAGCCATCATGGTGCTTCACTACCTTTGTGAAGTCAAAAGAATAATTATGAAGATTCCCAATAATACTGTGATACAGTCAAAAGTGTCATCATGAAGCCAAGATATAGTCAAAAGATATCATCATAAAGCCTAGATATAGTCAAAAGTATCATCATGAAGACCCAATAAGTCAAAAGTGTCATCATGAAGACCCAATAATGCAAAGACGAGTCAAAAGTAGCATCATGACACCTCAATGATGCATCCCCAAATTCAAGAAAAGCCATGATGACCGTGCCTTCACCACCACTATATAAGAAGATGAAGGGCAACGCTTCAAGGCATCCTCAGCACCGCCACATCCTCAGCACCGCCACATCCTCAGCATCACCATATCCTCAACATCCTCACCACCGCATCCACACACCATCGCTGAAGATCACTACCACCGCCATCTACCACTTATCTACCTAGTATTGTAGTAGTGTGAAATAAAGAACTCGCATCTGAGTTCAAGTGTGAGAGTCTTGTAAACAAGTGTTGTACTTTGTTCGTGTGTATCAAGATCCTGGTGTACTACACAGAAGGATTCACCTTCTGTCTATCAAGGTACCTAATATAATCCAGGACTTTGTTATTTATGTTCTCTCGTGTTGTTTATGTTCTCGCATCTATCATTGAAAAATTACAAAAAAAATAATATATTTATATCTATTTACCGTTCTATATATTTATGTTCGTTGTCTATGTTTATTTAATTTCTGTGTTTAAGTTCATTTAATTTATCTGTTGTTCTATATTGTATCTTTATATTCTTGTTTATGTTTCTTCGTTTAAGTTATCTTGCCTTCCCCGCATATCATCTTGCATACATATCTTCTTTTCTCGCTTCGCTATCCACCTATATCTCCACTCCGCAATCATTCAATAGGCATATTATCTTATCCTTCCGCAATCATTCAATAGGCATATCATCTTATCCTTCCTAGACCTGACCACCTGGGTGCACACTGGTATCGGAGCCTAGGTAGCCCGAGCTCCCCAAGCCATCTTCTCCGAACGGGGGGGAGAGGGTGTGGTAGTAGGCCGTAGTCGCGGAAGATCGGTCGCGGAGATCCCCGTAGCGTGTTGGTAGGCCGTAGTCGCGGAGATTGCTTCCCTCTGATAAGAGCTTGGATTGACCCGTTGAGCAGCCTGGTTCGACCCGTTGAGCCTTTTAGCCGAAGTGAGGCGTTGTGGCGTGGAAACGTTGGATTTTCCAGTGCTGTGTTGAAACGTTTGGATTTGCTGCCAAGCTCAAACCCAGAGGAGTGAGTTGATCGTAATTGTGAGGTTTTACCCTGCCGTTGGACTGGAAACCATACACCCTATAGGTTGATCTTAATTGTGAGGTTTTACCTGCCGCTTGATCTATATATATATATATATATAGGGTGAGGCTATTCAAGAGCTCGGCTACGTAATAACTTATTCTCAGTAGCCACTTTGAGTTACGATAATTACTATGCTAATTTACAAGAATTATAGTAACTCAATTACTATAATTGTTACGATAGTTGAGTTACTATAATACATAGGGCTATTTACCATAACGATTATAGTAAACCACTTAGTAAGGAGTTACTATAACACATAGGACTATTTACCATAATGATTATAGTAAACCACTTAGTAAAGAGTTACGAAGGTTATTCTCAGTAGCTAGCTATAGAGTAGTAGTTCTATATATATATATATATATATATATATATATATATATATATATATATATATATATATATATATATATATATAGCATTACTATATTTATATTAGGAACATATGCAAAGGCAAACTAACTTTCCGTGAAAACACATTTGCAAAACTACGGTAAAATGTTGTCTAAATTTATTAAAAAACACACATGTAGATAATATGATGATACACAATCTTGCAAAATATCTTGTCTAAACTCGACCGTTGTGAGATATAAAAATAATAAATTTTAAGCCGAAAAGTCGTCTAGATGATTTGTTAAAAGTTTGTTATTTTTATATCTCACAAAAGAAGTTGAGTTTGGACAAGATATTTTGCAAGATTGTGTATCATCATATCATCTACATGTGTGATTTTTTAGTAAATTTAGACAACTTTTTTGCCGTAGTTTGCACAAGTTTTCACGGGAAGTTGGTTTGCACTGCATACGTTCCTATTTATATTATGTATACTATGTATACGTATATATTTGATTGTAGCAGATCTGGTAAAAAAAATAGGTAAGGTAATAGAAAAACTAATCGAATATTTGATTATATTATAGAGGAATATGTGATGGAACAACTAAGCGTAAGCAAATAACTTGTATGTTAATAGATTATAAAAATTTAAAGTATTTCACATGATAGAGATGACATGGATATATTTTTTTAATTAATAAAGGATGACATGGATATAGTGAGGAATGATGTAGACATTTTGCATGAGGAGATAGAACATTTAGTGAGGCCACTTAGTGGAGAATGATGTGGACACCTTACATAAAGACAGAAATCATCTAATGGGATTTAGCTTTATAAGACTTTATAGATTAGGGCCAGGAGACAAAGCTGGCATCGAGCCCATAGCAGTGATGCTCATAGTGGAAGGGCATACCTGACTAGATTGAGACTAGAGCCTCAAACCAGAGACCAAGACTCCTACAGATACTCTTACTCTACGAGTAAGTAAAGTATTAGAAGATTCAAAATTTGTTCAAATTATAAGTTATTCTATGCTAATTATCTAACCAAAGCACTAATAAATAATAATCACATGCATACTTGCCATTAGTGTCTACCACCAAGTTTAAATCTGGTAAACACAAGATCTCTCTACAGATAAAGGAGGGCTACATGCATCATTTGTTGTATCTCATAATCTGTTCTAAAATTCCTAGATACCTTGTATTTCAGTATGGTGGGAGTAAAGCAGACCAAAGGGACTAGTTTTTCTCAATAGTGAAGGGAGGCTAAAAACTCCACCTATACATTTTCATTATTCGAAGTTAGATTACAAAGTCAAGTAACCGACCATGTTACTGAGACACTTACATATCATGATACAAACTTAGCCTTAAAAGGGACAAGAAGGCATAAAGGATTAAGATTGAACAAACGCATAAACCGTGTAGCTAGATTACACAACACGGCACAAGGAACAGCGAGGAGGATGGGGTGCTATCAACGGCATCCTCTTTATCAGGAATAACGGGCACAGTATTGATATCTTTATCATCCTCTTTATTTGGAATGGTGGGAGTAACAGTTATATCCTCAACATACTCATTTTTATTGCTTGGACGCTGGAACTCAGAAACAATAACGATGTCATTTGACCTGCTCCCAGCGTATTGTGAAACACTCATCGAAGAAGTGCCCTGTTGATTCAGGTCACCTGAGGATTGCACTTCAACCTGAATGGAAATCAAATTTATGAGTTGCTGAAACGTTCAACAATTATTTTCAATTTTCCTATTCATTGCTTTTTGTCTGAAACGATTACAAGTTTGTGGACAGGAATTTGCCATGCCTACAGCTAAAATATGTAAATGAATTGTCTAGATCTTATTAGTAAATAGTGGTTTGTTGCTTGAAAACCAATAAATTAGGCCAACCATATTGCTGGTTGTAGCAGCAGTATCTATCATATAGTTAAGATGAAATAGCACTAGTACACAACCCTCGTTCTCTCGTTGTTGATCTTTTAAGAGCTAACAGTTTCTAGTATTTCCAACAAATAAACCATGGAGTTAACAAAATATCCAATAAATAGCAGATGTATCTTAGAAAACGAGCATATAGCAAATTAATAGAAAAAAAATCTAATTTTGGATAATAAGCAGCAGCAAAAAGAGAGTACCCAAACCCTGCAGTTTTTGGAACTTGAGATATTTATGTTCTTTTTAACATTAACTCTGTTGAGATCACTCCTTTGCTTAGCAATCACATGAGAGATAGCATTGTCGCTTCTAGCATCGAAGAAACAACGCCGATCCTTTGCATCTCGAACTAGATCAGCCCAAATAGATCCACTGCTTGATAAAGTTGTTGCATTTCCTAGGATCCAAAGGCAATGTCTGTAATAAAATATTCTTCAAACGTAAGTTACATGAGGTGAAGATCAAAGAAGAGCATGGATAACAAAAAAAAAAAATCACATTAATAGTTAGTAATTAATATAGAAGAAGATACCTTGCTCGTGTCAAACATACATTTGTCCGCTGTGTGTTCGAAAGAAAACCTACCATTCCAACCGAAGTTTGCCCTCACAGTTGATAAAATGATGATATCTTCTTCACCACCTTGAAAGCCATCAACAGAATTAATCTTTACTTGTAATGGGTCGAACTTCATTTTCCCTATTTTTTCTTGGATTGCTTGAACTTGAGCAGTGTATGGACATATCACACCAACCGTAGCTTTTTTTTTAGTTTTAAAGCAAGCTGGCAAAGGAGAAATATTAGGAGCATGCTCACTGATATATATCATATAAACAAATTATGAAAAAAGTTTAAGTTCCTATTTCAATGGATATATGTTAGACATTTACAGCATTGCAATAAGCCATAAGAGGCAAGGTAAATTAGGTGGCAGAATCTCCTTTTTGTCTTTTTTTTTTTGCTTCTGCAACCCTTCAAAACTCCAATTGCAAGTAAATTACAACTATAGAGAGACCTCTACAGTAATAATATAACAAGCTTAAATACAAATTGGAGTGTACACACTAAGTATATAATAGAGGTGTACTATACATTAAGTTGTTCCTATCTCTTTCTACTCTAAGCTTCACTAGGGTTGAAAAGCATACTAGACATGCAATTGCATAGCCCGCATAGTTAGTATTCTCTAGTCCTAAAATACAAGGTATCCAATCAGTTTTAAAACCAAATAAGGAGTTCGGCGAAAGCCTAACCTGTTTCGGTCTAATAAGTTAATCCAGTTACTAATTTGTTTAATTTTATTGTGAGGTAGGCTACCAATTATATGTGTCATTTTGAAAAAGACAGTGTTCAAAAGACATCCATGGATGTATACATGGATGGAATTTAAAAATAAGCACATATGGATGGGATTAAGCAATCTAAAATACCTTAAAATCTAGGATAAATTTTAAACCATTCCATGTTGTTACAACAAAAATAAGCTAGAAGATATTTTCTTTTAAAAAGAACATAATTTGAAATGTCATATGCATAACTAAATAACTTGTGAATAGAGAGCACGTGCCTCTTCGAGACGGTACAATATTTTTTTCAATGACAGCAACTTCAACAAAGTTCCTTTTGCTATGAGCAAGTTCATCACGTTCCTCCCTTCCATCTCCAATATTTACAAAGGTGTAAGGACCAAACATAGAACCTGGAAGATACATCCTCTGGTGTTCTTTTTCCATGACACTAGGGGCATCCGAGATCCTCCCTTCATAAAAGCTATTGTTGGGGAAAATACTAATGGATGGATGCATTCTGTATTGCATATTAAGTAAATGTTTTCCGTGCCCAAGTGAACTCAATCTCTCGAAAAGGCTTCTTCCAAACAATGCATCGGTGCAAACCTAAAATGAGCTCAGAAATTAAAGGGACAATATAAATGCTAACAGACAAATTGGAAATCTGGTGGTAAAGCATGAAAAATTACATCAAGAACCAACCTTGCTCTTGACTGTTGCTGGTAATTGGCACTCATCACCAATTAGGACAGCATGCTTTAACGTCCGCAAAAGCAAAGGGATCAATGTTTCACATTCTTTCAACTGGGCAGCCTCATCAACCACAAGCAACTCTAGCCTTTTGTTAGTAATTACTTTTGTGGAGCTAGATACAGTACAGAAAACTATGGAAGCACTTTCAATGCAGAAATCACGAATGGTACGCTTTGAGGATGTTAGAGGAAGTTTCAAGCAACTTAACAGAATGTTCAGTTTCTCAAGGCATTTTATCCTCGTTCTGCCCAGAGTGATTACACTTGAGTTTGTATGATCAGGTTCATCATTACTGTACAAGAACACTTCCTTAATTTCATCCCCAATATACCTCCACTGAAACATGTGGTTGAACTCTTCAAGCATTTCAAGAAGTGAAAGGATATTGTTGTAATTCGCCCCAGAGTACTAGATTTTGGGACATGTAACCATAATTCTTTGAAACATCTTCTCAGGTCCATATAAATAATGGTAAATCTTTTTCTGGTGTAAGAGAAAAAGGAAGGTGTATCACCTTCCTGATTGTCTTGTAGATGTTGGAGGTATTGTGAGTAACCATTCTCAAAAAAATCAGATAGGGAAGATAGGTGATGTTTCCATCCAGTCAATGGTGCAAAGCAGCCAAGAAGCTTCCTTACACGGTCATGTAAATATATCTCTTTGAGATCACCATCAACGCACATGCGTTGTTTGTTGCCAATCAATAGAACATCTCCCAGGCACCTTGTATCAACAGAATGCTCTTGTATCACCTTCAAGAAACGTGAAGCAACTTGTTTAATGGCAAGGTTTGTTGGTGCACATACGAGTGTACCGCTGCTTCAATTCTCTCATTAACCAAAGTAGCACACTGATTGTTTTTGTCTTTCCTGTGCCAGGAGGACCCCAGATAAGGGTAAACGTGCTGCTCTTGCAATGCATTTTGGAAATAGAATTCAGGACAGCATCATTTTGAGAAGTGTTAAGGCCCATTGTAGACAACTTGGTCCATATCTCCACGCTGTCAATTGAACCAGCATCCTCTGTGCTTTTCTGACAAGTATCTGGAACCTGTGGGGATCAGATGATGGAACTAATCAGATTTCCATGTCGTTATAGCCACCGGAAATCTTTCAATAACCACTTGAATTACGATGTGAATACATCTGGATTAAAAGTTGATTTTTTTTCCTTCCATATTAAAATATTATAAAAAAAAGGAAACATGGGTATATAGTAAGCTCAACACTAGTTCTTTGATCTCTGTGTTATACTGCTATGCAAGTTTACCATCCTATAAAGACATGATAGCATAATGAATTCTTCATGTAGTATGATTGAGGGTAAACTTACCGGCTGGTATCGCACCATCTTCTGTATAAGGCCTTGGTTTCTTCGACAGCTGCTTCATAATCAAGGCAACGCCATATTCGGATGTATGTCACAATGTTGAGCAGATAAGCAGCAAAAAATGAGGTACTTTTACCATCTTGACATTCACCATCGCCAGCATCGATTTTGCCTGATGCTATGATCGCATACTTAGACGGTGGTGAGTCATCATCTTCATCCCTCCATCTGTGACAAAGGCAACTCGGTATGGCCTTCCATTGCGAGTAATATCAGAAATATGCCCAGGCTTCACATCGGACAAGACAATTATATCACCAACACTTGGAGCATAACATTCAGAGTGATTACATGGCTTAGCAGCCTGGCAATCAGAATCAACAGAAATTTCGTATTTGCCTTTCTTTTCTTCAATCTGTGATACCCTGACAGAAGGCACGGTTGATATGGATTCCAAGCTGGACGACATCTCAGCTCTCAATTCCTCCAGCAATGGAGAGGTGTAGCACGCCAGGTAGCTCTTGAGGTGAGGGAATGTGGAAGGTATCTTCTTAACCTGCATTCGAAACCTCACCATGCATGTTAAGAAACCAGCTGCAGATCATACTTAAGAACAACTCTTTTGTTGGACTCGATACTTATGTTTGAAACAACTGAAATTACCATGTTAAAGAATCATGCTT
Organism: Chrysopogon serrulatus; assembly: GCA_015844335.1. Taxonomy (NCBI): domain Eukaryota; kingdom Viridiplantae; phylum Streptophyta; class Magnoliopsida; order Poales; family Poaceae; genus Chrysopogon; species Chrysopogon serrulatus. The sequence continues at coordinate 22,438 of JADLZL010005029.1, read as the reverse complement.
TAAGGGAAATGCAGATGTGTGACAGACTGAAAATGCACTACAAACACAAAACACACGACGATCCACTGAAAAAATCCATCTCCTATATTGATTTTTATTTCGGGATCTTATATGTATGGACTACAAAGCATCACTATTGCAGAAAATACAGTTGTCTGAAATGATCAGAAAGATTAGCTGTTTCCTTGTAGAACTGACATCATATCAGGGAGAGGAGCAACGACAGTGCGGAAGCGCCCCCGCGCCCTCGCGCACGCACGCCAGCTAGTTGGCCACGCGGAGGCGGCGGACGGGTGGCCGGGGCCGCGGACAGAGGCGCGCGCGCCCGTGCCCCGCACGCTCACCGGCTAGGCCATGCGGTGGCTGGGTGACAGGGCCCACTATGGAATATGGTTCGCGTCCGCGGCGCGAGGCCTCGCTCCGCTCCGCGCGGTGGTGTCCGACCAAGAGCAGGGGAGACCGCTCCTTGTCGGCCTCGTCTGCGGCGGGCCCTCCGCCGGCGAGAGGGGCGTTTCCCTCAACTCCGTGTGCTCAGTGCTGGATCAGATCCAGATCCGAGTCTCGACCCCGCGTACCACGCCAGTTAGGCCAGGCGGCGGCCGGGGCCGTGACTGGAGGCCCATGCACGCCTGCGCCCCCGCGTGCTCGACGATTAGACCAGGCTGCGGCCGAAGCCGCGCGCGCCCGTCCGTGCCTGTCTGCCGCTGTGCGTGCTGATCGGTTGGCGGCCTTAGCGTCGACGGCCAGTGCTCGGCAGGGAGAAGGCGGATCCAGCAGAGGTGGTTCCCTAGACAACGGTGTCCTAGGGGCGCCGGCAGTCTGGGAGTCCGGCAACGTCCGATCGGCTTGTTCTAATTCTGACAGAACGACGACAGATGAAGGAGGTCTAAACGGCTAACACACAGTGTCAGCTCACTTAAGCGGATGAAGATGGCACTGGCGGATGTTCACAGCAGTGGCGCACTAGGGGCAGCAGCGACTTGGCAACTTCCACTCACCAGATCTCGCCGCTTCAGGAGAGATGCTGAAAACTTTATCTTTTGGCTGTATATATCCTTTGTGAATATATAGACCGGATTACCGAAAATCCATTATGTAAAAATCTTATCTGATATCCCACAACATCAAACTATCTGGTGTTTCTAGAAATTTGAACCGGTGAACAATCAAAGTATTTGCTTTTAACCGAAAAAAAACAATCATTGTCAAATTCCACAGTCGACACTCAAGGTGTACTAGATTGAACTGAAGTAACGACTTTATAACTTATGAGAACAACACGCAGATAACGCAGGCCTTCGTTCGTGCCTAGCTACCAGCAGCAAAGAACTGATCAAGCAAATAAATCAGTGTGATGAGTCGGACAGTGATGAGTCACAGCTCACACGACGCACCAACCTTGTCCTTGAAGAGGTCCTCGTTCATGACATCCCTGAGGCTCCAGGACAGCACTACGTCGACGAGGTTCGGCCACTCCTCCCCCGCGTCCTTCCTCTGCGACATGCGGCCGCCACCGCGACCGCCGCCGCTACCCCGTCCTCGTCCGATCATCTCCGAGGCGCGGCGCCGTCGCAACGGCCGCGTAGACGCCAAGCTGCCAATAAGCGCGCAAGAATGTGGTTGCTATGGACGGACCAGCACGCCGCGGCCTTGATGAAGAGTCAAAAGAGAAGAGTGAGGCCGGGTAGAAAAAGCAGGGGCCAGGATTGGGCAAATAAAAGCCAAAAAAGTGAGTGTAACCTGCTCTCGTACTAACAAAACCCAATGGCCATACCGGGCATATACACATGCATGGTTACAAGTCTTGCCGACACGCATTTTGCTTGCTATAAGCTCGGCAGTGCAAAGAGGTTCGAAGGGAACTAAACTGACCCAAATCGCCGCATTTACGCAATAACTCAACAAACACCACAAAAAAATGATCAAATATCGACAAAGAAACAACAAAGTTTGGCGAGTTTCCGGGGTCAAGCTAAGTCGTCGTATAGAATCTGCCAGCAGTGTGTCTTCTTAGTGGTTAAGCTATCATAATGCTATCAAGGACTAAAAGTAGCATTTAAAAAAAATGCATCGTACAAGAAAAAGATGGCAAGTGGAACCTTGATCCAATCTCTTTAGTTTAGCTTTTCTTTTCCTCCTGTCATTTTCTTGTCAATATATACTGTGTGAATTTTAAAAGGAGACTAGCATTGACGCCCCAGCACGCGAGATAAATCCTTCCTATTGCAAACTAGATCTGCGCAGATAGAATAGGACCTCTGCTTAATAAGGTCGTTGCATTTTCCAGTTGAGTAAATGATTATGTCTACCTCACAACCTTGAAAGCCGTCGACAGAATTGGCTTTTACCAGCACCGTGTCAAACTTCATTGTCAACAGCTTTTTTAAAAACAAAAAACTGACAAAATTTGAGCAGTGCATGGCCTGTAACACTAACTACAGCTTTCCTTTTAGTTTTAGAGCAAGCTGCCAAAGGAGACATATATACTATTAATAAGTTCATTTAAAATTATAATTCGTTCAACTCTTTGGCCTTAAGTTTCTTTGGCCTTAAGTTTGATCACTCGTTTTATTTAAAAATTTATATAAAATATCATATCTTTTGTTGCGGCTTGCTTTATTAATAAACGTTCTTCAAGAATGACTATGTTTACATAAAATTTTTGAATAAGATAAACGTTCAAACTTAGGATAAAAAGTCAAAAGGATTATAATTTGAAACGGGGTAGAAGAGAAGACGCATTATCTTTTCATCAGGAGGGATATCGGTTAAGAGGAGGCTCCTAGATCAATGTAAGCCGAACTAATCCTAGTACTGCTTCTATTTTGCATTAAGGCTTTTTTTTTTTTTTTTTGGCAACCTATTTTGCATTAAGGCATTGATCTACTAATTCGTTGTTCAACAAGAGACCCAAAACAAAAACGTAAGAGTACTATTGCCTATTAGGCCAGGCAACAACGGCCAACCGTAGCCAGCGACAGTTAGAACCCACCCAATCCCAGGCACATTACTAACCGTTAGCAACTACGTACAGAGCACTAGCAATAGCAAGAGCGGATCCAAATACTCATTGGTGTACTGACCGTTAGCATGTTTTAGCAAGTTAAAGTCTACCGGAGATGCTAATAGTTAGCGATGCTAATTTTAGCAGATCCAGAATGCAAACTGGCTAGCTGAAGAAGACCAACTGGATAGAGCACCCTCGGCGTACAGCGACAACTCGTGGCATGTAGTAGCAGCACATGTTGTCTCCGACTGGAAGCTCTGACCATGCATCATCATCCTTTTTCGCCCAAAATACAAGGATGAAGTAGTAGCACATGTTGGTATCTCGTCTTTCAAGATCAGGAGGCCCATCCGATATCACTGAACACTGATTGGGAGTTCCAGGTATTCAGATGTAGAGTACACCACACTCTAAACCTAGCTAACTAGAAATCACCGCCACATGTAACCACTAACCAGTAGCATCTCCAATCAAAATCCAAAAGCACCCAGGGCCGTGCTCCCAGAACCAGCATATACGCCCAAAACAAAGGTGTCTCCTGATAACCTGGCTCGAAATAAAATTATGCTGTGTGTACCATTCCATACAGCACGATACAGTTTGGCCTTTGAGATTTGCGCTGGATGAATAGCTCCACTGGCAATGTGTGTTATAGTTTCAGGAAGAGTCTGATCACATAGTCACCTTAGCCAAAGACAGGGGAATCTTCAGTTCAGTTCGAGATTCCTTATGCAGGCAGTGATGTCCTCGGTAGCCCCATCATCCGGTGAAACACTTGCTGAAGAAGAGCCTTGTTCATTCTGTTCACTTTGGGGTCGCACCTGAACCAAAGTAAATAAAAAATAAAAAAAACTGCAAACTTTACTAAATAGTAACACAATTGGTGGTTAGATTTTTTCTCACTCGTTACTAAAATGAGCAAATGGTCCATTTAGGTTACAGCTTACACATACCAACTCCTTGCTCAAAAAACAATTAGTTACCTCAAACACATTGCTGATTCTGATTGTAAAAGTATCAGATTAGCAGCAGTGGGATAGTAGGATGTATTAATCCTACTACCTGTTGGAACCAAATCAGGGATTTGGGGGAAGTTTTCTGTATTAACTTAGCCAAGCCACAAAGACAGTTTCAGGGGGTACATATAGAGCATCTTCTTGAGAGCCAAGTAAAGGGAAAAACTAGGAAACTTAGGTGCTAAGCAAAGTAAAGATAAGGGGTGTTGACTAGACACCCACCAACTACTAGATAAGCACTAGATTTAAGCTATCAATTTCCCCCTAAGGCTTGTGCGTCGCCTCCGAGTGGATTCGGGCCACCCAAATCCTGGTACGAAGCTCCTGGAACTTGACTCGCCCGAGAGACTTGGTGAGGAAGTCGGCGAGCTGATCCGAGGTGTTGATGTACCCAGCCTTGACGCCCCCTCCTCCTCCAAGCAGCTCCCCGATGAAGTGGTACCTCACTTCGAATGTGCTTGCTGCGTTCGTGGAAGACGGGGTTCTTCGCCAAAGCCAAGGCAGACTTGCTGTCCACTCTCATCTGCACCGCTTCGGCATCCCTCCCAAGGAGATCACCCAGCAGTCGGGCCAGCCAAAGCGCTTGTGTGGAAGCTGTAGTGGCAGCGATGTACTCCGCCTCGCAGCTCGACAAAGCCACCACCTGCTGCTTGATGGACTGCCAGCTCACGAGACACTTGCCGAGGAAGAATAGCGTTCCGCTCGTGCTCTTGCTCGTGTCGATGTCGCCGGCGTGGTCGCTGTCGCTGTACCCAATTAAGTGCGCCGCTCCGGGGCACCTCGGGTAGTGCAAGCCGTAGTCGGAGGTCCCCGAGACGTAGCGGAGGATCCTCTTCACGGCTTCGCTGGTGCTCCGCCGTCGGTCGCTGCATGAACCGACCGACGTAGCCCACGGCGAACGCCAAGTCCGGGCGCTGTGGGGGCCAGGTAGCGAAGACTCCCCATAATGCGCCCGGTCTTGCGTCGCGTCCACCTCCTTTGCCGTGCTCTCCCGGCTCAGCTTCAGCTTCTCCTCCATGGGAGTGTGAGCTGGGTTGCAGTCGGTGAGGCCACCCAACTCGACGATTCACTTGGCGTAGGCAGTCTGGCGAAGCGAGATGCCGGAGCTGTCCTGGTGGACCTCGATCCCCAGGTAGAAGGAGAGAAGGCCGAGGTCGCTCATCTGGAAGACGGACTTCATCTCCGCCTTGAATGCCTCGATCTCCTCCTCCTTGGTACCGGTGATAACCAGGTCGTCGACGTACACGCCCACCAGCAGGGCATTGCCTCCCTTGCCCCGCCGGTAGACGGCGGCCTCGTGAGGACTCTGCTGGAACCCCATTTGCTTGAGGGTGGAGTCCAGCTTGGCGTTCCAAGCTCGGGGTGCCTGCCGCAAGCCGTAGAGGGCCTTGCGCGGGCGGAGGACCTTGCCCTCCTTGCCGGGGATGACGAATCCCAGCAGCTGGCGAACGTAGACTTCTTCCTTCAGATCGCCGTTGAGGAAGGCCAACTTGACGTCCATGTGGTGGACGCGCCAACACTCTTGGGCAGCTAGCGCGAGGAGCCGGACGGACTCCATCCGTGCAACGGGCGCGAAGGCGTCGTCGAAGTCGACTCCCTCCTGCTGTATGAAGCCACGAGCCACCAACCTCGCCTTGTGCTTGATCACCGCCCTGACCTCGTCCTTCTTCAGCTTGAACACCCACTTAAGGGTGATAGCGCGGTGGCCGGTCGGAAGATCAGCAAGCTCCCACGTGCGGTTCCGCTCGACGGAGCCCATCTCCTCCTTCATCGCGGCCCGCCAAGCCGCGTCTCCCTCCGCCTCAGCGAAAGAGCGGGGCTCGTCGTCGTCGACGGCGAGGAGTAGCTCCGCCTCGAAGTCGTGGCTTTGAGCAAGCTCGGGACGGGCCGCCGCCGAGGATGTCGTCCATGGTGCGGTAGTGGAGGGGCTCGTCGTCGTAGTAGGCGTCGATGCGGTCCTCATCGTGGGACAGCGGAGTGGCGAACTCCACCGCGCGCTGCTCGTCATGGACCGAGGCAGCTGAAGTCGATCCTGGGGAAGTGAGCACCGGTGGAGAGCGCGGTGCAGCTGGTGCAGACGGGCCCGGTGTAGGAGCACGAGGGGCTGCAGCGCCCGGTGTAGAGGCACGGGCGTAGCAGAGGCGCGGGCGTGGCAAAGAAGTTCCGGTGTAGGAGCACGGGGCGTGGCCGGGCGGTGGACTCGCCGGAGCCGATGGCGAGCGTGGTGTAGAGGTAGACGAGCTCGGTGAAGACAAGCCGCTAGCTCCCCCAGCCTCCCTCGGCGGGACGTAGTCGACGACAAAGTCGCTAAGTGTCGGCCGATCCGTCGCCGACCATCTTGCCCCATGTCCAGCCTCGCCCTTCTTCGAACACCACCGTCACGTGCGATGCGCACGCGCTATGTCTCGGGGTCGAGGATGCGGTAGCCCTTCACGCCGTCGGGGTAGCCGATGAAGACCCTAGGAGTGCTCCGGTCATCGAGCTTGCCAACGTGGCCAAGCTCCTTGACGAACGCGAGACAGCCGAAGACGCGGAAGTAGTTGACCGCCGGCTTGCGTCCGTGCCACGCCTCGTAAGGCGTCTTGCCGTCGAGTGCCTTGATGGGCGAGCGGTTGAGGATGTGGACAGCGGTCATCACCGCCTCTCCCCAGTAGATCGCCGGCATCCCTCTCTGCTTGAGGAGGGCGCGGGCGGTGGCCACCACCGTCTGGTTCCGGCGCTCGACGACCCCGTTCTGCTGAGGGGTGTACGGGGCGGAGAAGTGGCGCTGGATCCCTTCGTCGGCGCAGTACGCCGCGAACTCAGCCGCCGTGAACTCGCCTCCGTTGTCGGTGCGTAGCACTCGAAGCTTGCGGCCGCACTCCTCTGCAACAGCTTGGTGGCTCTTGATGGCGTCAGCTGCAGCCGCCTTGCTGTCGAGGAGGACAGCCCACATGTAGCGGGAGACGTCGTCGACTAGTAGTAGGAAGTAGCGCCGGCCTCCAGGTGTGGCCGGGGTCACAGGCCCGCAGAGGTCGCCGTGCACGAGCTCCAGCTTCTCCGTGGCGCGGAAGCTGGCCTGACGAGGGAAGGGGAGCCGCCTCGACTTGGTGAGGACGCAGGTGTCGCAGAACTGCTCCACGTGGTCGACGTGCGGCATGCCCCCCGAACCATCTCCTTGCTCCCGAGCCGCCTGGGGCCTCGGTTGAGGTGCCCAAAGCGCCGTGCCACCTCCAGGCGTCGTCGTCACGGCGAGCTGCAAGACAGAGGGGCTGCGCCACCTGTACGTGAAGGACGTAGAGGCGGTTGCTCCCCCTGTTTACCTTGGCGAGAAGCCGGTGGCTGCGGTTCCAGACCCGCAACACACCGTGCTCGATCTCCACGCGCGACCCGTTCCCGTCCAGCTGCCCTAGGCTGATGATGGAGTTCCTGAGCGCGGGGATGTAGTAGACGCCGGTGAGAAGCCGGTGCTCGCCCGTCTTGGCGGTGAAGATGACGGAGCCGACACCCTTGATCTCCACGGCGGAGGAGTCCCCGAACTTGACGGTGCCTCGCACACTGGAGTCCAAGTTGGAGAAGTACTCCCGCCGCCCGGTCATGTGGTGGGTGGCGCCGGTGTCGAGGTACCAGCCGTCGATCTTCTCGTCGCTCGCACCGGAGCCGAGGAAGGCGTGGGCGCGCGGCTCGTCGAGGTGGAGGAGAGCGGCGGCGGACGGTGTGAGAGAGGAGTGCAGCTCGATGCTCCCGTGGACAAGGAACAGAGTCGGCTCGTCACTCTCCTGCGCCTGCACGACGTGTGCCTGAACGTCGCGCCGCTGCCCTCGGCAGTCCTTGGCCCAATGGCCGGTCTTGCCGCAGTTCTTGCAGATGTCGTCCCGAGCCGCCTTGCTGCCGGCGCCGTCAGGAGCGCCACCCCGCGCCTGAGGAGCCTTGCGCTCCTTGCGCGGTCGACGCTTGCAGCCGCCTGTAGACGACAAAATCTCCACCTTCTTCTGCTGCTCCTTTTGGCGCGCACGCCACTGCTCCTCGGCGAAGAGAAGCTTGGCACCGATGGAGACCGGCTCTGAGGGGGGCAGCTGCTCGAGCCCATCGACGGCCTTGAGGCGACCCGTCACCTCCTCGATCGTCAGCTCGTCGAGGTCCAGGAGGGTGATGATCGACGTGGCGAGCTGCTTGTACCTCCTCGGGACGGCGCTGAGGAACTTCTCGACGGCTCTCTCCTCGGTGATGTTGAGATCGCCATACCGCTCCAGCTGCTGCTGCAACATGGTGAGGCGGACGGAAAAGTCGTCGATGTCCTCGCCTGGCTTGAACGCCAGGTTCGCCCAGTCCTGGCGAAGCTTCAGCAGCGTGGCCTTGCGTGCGCGGTCGCTACCGATGCGTGCGGTGGCGATGGCGTCCCATGCGTCCTTCGCCGTCTCCTTGTCCGCGAGGGTGGCTCCCACCTCCATCGGGACAGCAGCAAGGAGGGCCTCCAGTGCGCGCCGATCCTCGTAGAAGTCGGCGTCGCCGTACCGGATCGCCTCCCACAAGTCTCGCGCCTGGAGCTTGACCTTCATCAGCATCGACCACTCGGTGTAGTTGGTCTTGGTGAGCATGGGCCACCCGTCACTGGCACCGGAGTCCTTGACGATGGTGCGGATGCGTCGCTCCAGCGAAGGGGGAGGCGCGCCGCTGTGAGGGGCTTCGTGGCGCCCGGCATCCCGCCCGCTCCTCGCGCTCGCCACGCTCAGCACGCCATCGTCGTAGCCGTCCGGGTCGCGTCGTGGCCCTTGGTCACGGCCGTCGCGTCCGCCCGGCGCCCGCGTGCGCCCGGTCGGTCGTCGTGGTCACGGCCGTAGAACGCCCGCTGCGCCAGCTGCTGCTCGGCGCGCTCACACTCTCGCTGAGCCTCCAGTAGCGCCGGACACGCGTCGAGGCCGCGGATGATGTCCGCGCCGCCCGGCCTGTCCGCTACGCTGCTGCAGCACCGCCGGCGCTCGCGAATAAGCTGCGCCATCACGGCCACCGGCAGCAGCAGCAGCAGCAACACGGCCCGCTGCAGGTGCGCGTCCCCACTGCGGGGAGCTTCCCGACGCTGGGGAGGGCACCGCATCCACTCCCTTCTAGGTCCAGCCAGGGCCTGGCCGGCGCGCCGCACGCGCGTCACCGGGCCCGCTCCCGTCCGCGGCTCCTGCGGCAGCGCCGTCCGCCCTGCAGGGCCCGCCGGTGGAGCGTCGCGCCCTGGAGGACATCGCGCGGCCGTCGCGGTCCGCTCTGCGTTGAAGCCGCGTGGGTCGCGTCGCACTCGTCCGCGGCAGCCCCCCGAAATCGCGCGGGGTTTTGTGTCGCGCCCGGGGGAGGCAGCGTCGCCGCCCCGCGGATCCGCGCGATCCGCATTCGGTAGTGGCGCGCCGGTGATCCGCCCCGCGTCGAGGTCGCGTCCGTCCTCCGCCTCCGCCTCGTCCGCCCGCCCGGCGCTTCGCGAGCCGCGGGAATCCCCCGACCAGCGCGGCGCCCCACCGCCCGGCTCGCGGGGCCGACCTCCGCCGCCGCTTCTTACTGCAGCAGCGGCCGCGTCGCGGCAGCCTGGCGGCCAGCGGCGAGCGAGCTCGACGGCCGCCAGCGCTGTGCTCGAGCAGCCGCCGCTGCGAAGCTCATCGCCCTCCTCACGCGCCGCTCCGCCTTCAACTGCCGGCGTAGATGAACTAGGCTCTAGATACCAATTGGTGGAACCAAATCAGGGATTTAGGGAAGTTTTCTGTATTAACTTAGCCAAGCCACAAAGGCAGTTTCAGGGGGGGTACATATAGGGCATCTTCTTGTGAGCCAAGTAAAGGGAAAAACTAGGAAACTTAGGTGCTAAGCAAAGTAAAGATAAGGGGTGCTGACTAGACACCCACCAACTACTAGATAAGCACTAGACTTAAGCTATCACTACCATTCTTTTGTTGTTCTTTTGAAAGGTGCCAATTTCCATGATTCCCCAAGAAAGTATGGAGTTTAGCATCATTAACATATTTCCAGTGCAAATACCACATGTATCTTTTCCACTAAAATATTAGGTAAGCACAATACAACAATGCATCAAACTAGAAACATGAACAAACAGAGAATGAGGATGTAAATGTATACAACTAATTTAGATAGATCAGAGGCAGCAGTGGAAAAGGTCTTGCAAGACAATACCCGAACCCTGTAGTTTCTGGAACTTCTGAGAGGTGTGCTCTTTTTAGCTTCAACTCTACAAAGATCACTCTTTTGCTTAGCAATCACATGAGAGGTAGCCTTCTCACTACTGGCGTTAAAGAAACACCTCCGCTCCTTTGCATTGTGAACTAAATCAGCCCAGATTGAGCCACTGGTTGATAAAGTTGTAGCATTTCCCAGGATCCATAGGCAATACCTGTAATTTATAATTCATTCAGAAGTTACTTGCTGAGGCAGATGAAAGAAAAAAGCAAGATTGGGTATGGATCACTAAAGATACTCAACATTAATTAGCAAATCTGTAGAATTGGATACCTGGCTCGGGTCAATGCCACATTTGTGCGTTGTCTGTTTGAAAGAAAACCTACCATCCCATCTGAGTTAGACCTCACAGTTGATAAAATAATTATGTCTTCCTCACCACCTTGAAAGCCGTCAACAGAATTAACTTTTACTTCTATTTTATTAGACTTCATTTTCCCTAGTTTTTCTTGAATTGCCAGAACTTGAGCAGTGTATGGACAGATGACACCAACTGTAACTTTCGGTTTAGTTTTTGAGCAAGCTGCCAAAAGAGGAACATTTAGAATTATGCACACTCATACCATATAAACCAAATAATGTAGGTTCCAATTTCAGTGCATGTGTTTTAGACATTTAACCTTGAGAGCAACGTAAAATGGGTAGCACGATTTTTTGAAAAGAAAAGGTATGAACATTGCAAAAACAATTTCTCATATACATTAGAAATAAGAATATTTTTGCTCCTCCAACCTAAAAGAAACTTCAGTTACAAGTAGAATACAAGTATAGATGTGAACCTTGAGAACAAGAATATAATAAGGTTAATCAAATCATCAAACATGACTCTACTATACGGGGTCTCTTCCTTCCTCATTCCAGTCACATTTTTCTACAAAAATGATGCACATTTCATTGAAAAGCTGTTTTGGTATCATGTTTCAAGTTCCTCGACACAAGAAAAGTAAGGTAGTAAGTGTTTTTTAAAAGAAACCATATGCGTAAGTAAATGAAGCGGCGATAGAGAACACATGCCTTTTTGAAGTCTGCGCAATATTTCTTCAACGACGGCTACTTCGACCAAGTTTTTCCTGCTATGGCCAAGTTCATCGAGTTCCTCCCTCCCTTCTTCAATATTTACAAATGAGTATGGACCAAACATAGAACCTGGAAGATACTTCTTTTGGTGTTCTCTTTGCATAACATTAGGAGCATCTGAGATTTTCCCATCATAGAAGCTGATGTTTGGAAAACTACTAATGGAAGGATGCATTCTGTATTGCATATTAAGTAGATTCTTTTTGTGCCCAAGTGAACTCAATCTTTCGAAAAGGCTTCTTCCAAATAATGCATCCGCACAAACCTGAAATGATCGTGAAAATTAAATGCCATAAACAAGTGGGATATCTGATGCTTGCTAGATTAATAGTTCGACAAAAGCACAAAAGTATATCAAAAATCAACCTTGCTTTTGACAGTCGCTGGCAATTGGCACTCATCTCCAATTAGAACAGCATGCTTTAAGGTCCGCAGCTGCAGAGGGACCAGTGTTTCACATTCTTTCAACTGGGCAGCCTCATCAATGACAAGCAACTCTAGTTTCTGACTTGAGAATTTTGATGAGTGAGATACAGTACAGAAAAAATTATGGAGGCACTTTCAATGCAGAAATCGCGAATGATACGCTTTGAGGAAGTTATAGGAAGTTTCAAGCAACTTAACAGCATGTTCAGTTGCTCAAGGCATTTCAACCTCTCTCTGCCAAGAGTGACTATAGTTTTCCAATGCTTCATCTCACTAGAGTTTCTAGAATCGGATGCACCATTGTTGTACAAGAAAACTTCCTTAACTAGGTCCCCAATATACCACCGCTGAAACATGTTGTTGAAGTCTTCAAGCATTTCAAGAATTGAAAGGATAGTGTTGTGATTCAGTTCCAAAATACTAGATCTCGAGACATGATATAATAATTCTTTGAAACATCTTCTAGAATTCGTATAAATAACTGAGAACCTTTTTCTGCTATAAGAGAAGAATGAAGGTTTATCACCTTCCTCTTGGTCTTGTAGATATTGGAGGTACTGGGTGTAACCATTCTCAAAAAAGATCAGATAGAGAAGATAGGCAGTGTCTCCATCCAGTCAATGGTGCAAAGCAACCAAGAAGCTTCCTTACACGTTCGTGTATATATATCTCTTTGAGATCACCATCAACACACATGCGCTCCTTATTGCCAAGCAATAGAACATCTCCCAAGCACCTTTTATCAAAAGAATGCTGTTTGATCAACCTCAAGAAACATGAAGCAATTTGTTTAACAGCAAGGTTTGTTGGTGCACATGTGAGTGTACCATGTTTCATTTCTCTCATTAGCCACAGTAACACACTGATTGTTTTTGTCTTTCCTGTGCCAGGAGGACCCCAGATAAGGCTAAAACTGCTGCTGTTGCTGTTGCAATTCATTTCTGAAATACAATTCAAGACAGCATCATTCTGAGAATTGTTAAGGTCCATCATAGACAACTTGGTCCATATTTCCATGCTGTCAATTGAACCAACATCCTTTCTGAATGTCTGAAGAATATCTGGGACCTGATGAAATCAGAAAATGGTACTAATTAAATTACTCGCTCGTCACAGAAGTCCCAAATCTATCAATGACTACTTTGATTATGATGCGAATGTTGCTGGATCCTTCATATTCCATTAAGTTGGATATTTTCTTTTACAGTGAAATATTCTAATAAACACAAAACATGGATGGTAATTCAACACTAATTTCTCTCCTCTTTGATTTCTGTCCTCTGCATGTTTGTTATCCAACTAGCATAATGATTTCTTCATATAAGTTCTTCATATAAGGATGATTCAGAATAAGCATACCAGAGGATATTGCACCATCTCCCGTATGAGGCCTCGGTTTCTTTTGGCTGCTATTTCATAGTCAAGGCAACGCCATATTCGGATGTATGTCACAATGTTGAGCAGATAAGCAGCAAAGAGTGAAATCCTTTTCTCATCTTGACGCTTGCCATCAGCAGCATCAATTTTGCCCGATGCTATGATCACATACTTAGATGGCGGTGTGTCGTCATCTTCATCCCCTCCTTCTGTTACAAATGCAATATGATATGGCTTCCCATTGTGTGCAATATCAGAAATATGCCCCGGCTTCACATCAGACAAAATAATGATATCACCGACGCTAGGAGCATAACATTCAGGCTGATTACATGATTTAGCAGCCTGAGAATCAGACACAACAACAGAAATTTCATAAATTTTGCTGCCTTTCTTTTCTTCAATAGATGATATCCTGACAAAGGGCATGGTTGATATGGATTCCAGTCCGGACGACATCTCAGCTCTCAACTCCTCCAGCAATGGAGAGGCATATGACTCAAAGTAGCTCTTGAGCGAACTGAAAGTGAACGGTATCCTTTTCACCTGCATTTACAAGACTCACTATATTAAGCAAACAGCTGGATATTGAACCTAAGAAAGTCAGTTGTCCTAAGTTAACTCATTCTATGTTGACCAAGTTTGCGGAGAAGAATGTTAACATCTAGCACATCAAAGAAGTAAAAAATATATTTCATAATGTATTTAATGAAACCCATTGATGCTATAAATACTATAATTCTTCTCCATAAACTTGATTAAACTATGATGGTTTGAATTAGAGCAAGTGAAAATTTACTGTATTTCAGGACGTATAGTTAAAGTTTATGTGTTTGAGTAGAATGCCATGTTAAAGAAACACACTGCAACAGAAACAGGAAGCATGACAATGCACTACATCCTAGGCAAACCATATATTGTGATCTGCAGCTCCATATTATAATTTGCTTAACATTTCAAGAAAGTTGCTATTTTGCCCTCACAACATGAATTTGTTCAACTAAAAGCTCAAGAAAATATATGTACCCACATCATTACTCATCTACAACACCATGTAATACACTCTCCAGGAAACAAGTAGGCCAAAAAAAGTGGCCACACTTTTCCAGCTCCTAAACATTGTGCATTTGGCGACTTTGGCGTCAACTGGACTATCTGGTGAACGCAAATCAACGCCCAAAATAGGCAACTTTAATTTCCACAGTAAATGCTCGGGATAATAGAAAAATCCATAATACTCCGTGCTAGCACAGAACAAGATACATTACTAAGTACTTCCTCCGTCATGCTAAGTGTGTCATTCTCTCTTTCCGAGAAATAAAACATTTTCAACATTGACCAAATATATGCAAGAAATTATTAATATTTGTGATGCATAATAAATATCATTAGATATTTTCATAATAAGCTTATTTGAAGATACAAACGCCGTTAATATTTTCTACAAACAAAACATAATCAAATTTAAGAAAGTTTGCTTGGTACAAAACCCTAGGCGACTTTCTCCTCGGGACTAGGACCGAGGGGGTACTCCTAGATTGAACAAGATACATTACGAGCACAGCACGCAAGCATGAAACATTAATGCCCGCCCCGCAAAGAACCGATCGAGGATACCAATAGATTCTTACAAACCTTGTCCTTGAAGAGGCCCTCGTTCATGACATCCTCGAGCTTCCAGGACAGTACCACGTCCACGAGTTTTGGCCACTCCACACGCGCGTCCTCCCTCCGCACGCCGCGGCCGCGGCGGCGGCCGCCGCGGCCACCGCCACCCCGTCCGATCATCTCTACCGCGCGGCGCCGTCCGTCGCAAGGGGCGACTCGAAACCTAGCTTGCGTGTGCCGAGCGCACCAGAATGCGGCGGCGGCGGCGGGCCAGCGCGCCCGGCCTCTCCGTGGTGTTTAATGAGCGAACGAAAAGAAGCGGGGCCAGGAGCAGGAGGAAAGCAGGCAGGTTCCTTCTTCGGAGGGTCTCGCCGGTTGCCTCCACTATGCTGCCGACTTGGGCTGGCGAGACTGTTCGGCCGCTTACCACGGCGTATGATTGGGGTGAAAACTGAAAATGTGTTTTCCTGGTCTTTCGGGAAAGAAAAAAAAATGATTTTTTTCTTATACGGAAAGAATGGACAGACGGCTAGAAAGAGAGTTCTCCCCGTCCTAAATAAAAGAAAATACAATCTATAGTTTCTAAAAACGTCAAATTCTTTAGGTTTAATTGGTTTTATATAAAAAAATAATATTAATGCTTATATCCCTCAATAAGTTTATTATAAGACTATTACATATATAAATATTATTTTTTAAAATATATTTCTTTAAGTGTAAAAATAGTTGACTCCAAAAAAAGTGATATGTAGTATAGTTTTTGGATGGAGAAAGCTAGTACCAGTGTTGTGAGAATTAAAAGTAGAAAGAACAAACTACACCGGCCAAAAGCAAAAGAGAAAATAACAGCCGAATAGCAGCAAAAAAAAACCACCCAAGGCTGCAGATCGATCAAAATCTGATGGGTCAAGTCTTCCTAGAATTTCTGGTGTTCTAGGTCAATCTCAATAGAGGTTTCGTGAAATTTTATAGGCATTAAATACGTTAATATGGCACTGTGGTAATAAAAAGAGATTGTGAGAGTTTTATAGAAATAGAGATAGTTTTATAGGGATGAAATTTCTCTATACTATTTCCAAAAAAGTTAGATGTGTTGAAAACTGAACCATAAAACCTCCACTGAAGATGGCTTTAAAGGCTAAGTTATCATATTAGTTTCAGGTGCCTTAGGAAAATACAACTGTAAGGAGTTTGCGAGCAAATACTATAACACAACAATCACCAGGTCGCCAATTTAGCTGCAAAAGGAAACGTTAATTGACTGTTGGAATGACGCCGCTGCCGCGCGAGGTCCAGGAGGCGTGATCAATGTCCCGAATAAAATGGTAAATTACTGCTGTGTTAAATTGATGTTCTTTTAATCTGAAAGTACCTGCATCTGCATTGCTCTCGTCAGAACGGCGTTGGATTGGACTTGAGCGCCCGAGATTGGACAGGACGCCGATGGATACAACACTGTTGGACCCGACGGTTTTACAGCATGATGTGAACGGCGTGGCTGACGTGCAAGCCGCGGGTGCGGGTGAGTATGGGCAAGATATGACCCCAGCAGAAATCATCGTCAGCGCATAGAGATTAAAAATAAATTTTACATAACTATTGATGTTATAGAAAAAAACTAAGAATAAAAAAATCTTGCTTAAAACTGTTACTGTTTGGATGGGAAGAATTTCAAAGAAAAAAATCATAGAATCAACAAATAGAGCAAAGGAAGCTAGGAGTAGATGCTAAGAGCCTTCGCAATGGCGTGTCTATGCCAAGTCTATACATCGCGAGTATAGAATCTAGTTCCATATACTATGTACAAGTACATGGAGAATCTGGTGCTATCCATAGAACCTACTCTTATCATTCTCCTCTCTCTGTTGTCTTGATTTGTGTCTACATATGTCCACACATTGTGGGTTCCCTAATAATTGCATAGGACAAGGAAGAATCCATTGCGAGACTTTTATTTATTTTCCAACACGATTGTTGAGTGAATGGTGCTAGATTTTACTAGCGAAGTATGTCCACAAGAGTTAGGAGTTGTTGTTACTGTTTTTTGGAAACTTCACGGTCACTATTATAAATGTCGTTATAGGATTCATGTTAATAAAATCTCTTCAAAATTAGCAATATATATATTTAGTTATAGTTAAATTTAACTTCTTAAAAAGTGAGAATCACATCTTCATGAGACGGAGAGGGTACATATGTACTTGAATATACTCCCTTTTAGTGTTGGCTTGCAAGTCCTATATATAGGACCTGCATTATTCATGACATGTAATTTTGTGAGTCTAAATGAATAAACAATACTTAGCTACATTCATTCCTCTACTTTTATCATTTTAAATGCCTTAGCAAAAGAATACATCCGCACCGTAGCTGTTTAATGCATGTTTAGTTTTTTTTTAAGTTACCACGACGTTGGAAATCAGCAGCCAAAAAGCATCGGCTCAACTTAAATCTAAACCTGAAATCCTAAAGCCTCTTCTTCATTCAGCTAAGATGCAGGGAGCCTAGTGCACCGCAAATGTCAGCTTCGTATCCACAGCACGCAGCAGGGAAGTGCATGTCAAGGTCTGATCCAAATCCAACTGCGGCTGCATTCCGCCACGGAGTATTGGGAGAAGAAACTCCGGCGCTGTCGTCCCAGTTGAAGAAGCAGCGGCGATCCACGGCGTCCCGGACCAGTTCCTCCCAGATGGAACCGCTGCCGCACAGGGTCGCCGCGTTGCCCAGGATCCAGAGGCAGTGCCTGCACCCACCAAGAACATGCAAGAATAGCTCAATGGAAACGATAGCGCGTTTCAGTCTCGTTTGTTTTTTTGGCCTGAAAATACCTTGCCCTCGTCAGAGCGACGTTGGCGCGTCGGAGATTGGACGGGAAGCCGATGGATCCTGAACTGTTGGATCGCACGGTTGACAGGATGATGACGTCTTCCTCGCTGCCTTGGAATCCATCCACGGAGTTGACGCGCAGAGTCAGGGGATGCATGGATTTGGCGTCCCCTATCTTCTGCTGAATTGCCTCCACCTGAGCAGCGTATGGGCAGATCACGCCAACAGAAACTCCTTGCCGGCTGCTGATACAAGCTGCATGGAGTACATAGCCAAGAGATAAAAATGCATGCCAACTGCAATAAGTTGTGAACATTGATTAATTCAGTAAATATGAATATGAATTCAGTTACCTTTTCTTAGAGCGTCCAATATATCCAGTATGACAGCTACCTCGGCCATGTTTCGCTTGCTCCGGCCTGGATCTTCCCTTCCGCCGATATTGATGAATGAGTAGGGCCCAAACATTGCAGCCTGAAGATACTTACGCGTGTGGCCCTCCTGCATGACATTCGAACCATCCAAAATTTTCTTGTCGTAGAACCTCACGTTTGGGAAGATGCTTATAGAAGGGTGCATCCTATACTGAATGTTCAGAAGGTGTTTCTTCTGTGCCAGCGCGCTTAGCCTCTCAAACAGGCTCCTGCCCAGCATTGCGGTCTCTGAAACCTGCCAAAAATAAGAGAGTTCCCAAAGCTCAATTTTGCCCGGTAGTAGCTAGGAGCATTGCCCAGACACAGAAGATAATGCACGTAAATCGTAATGCACACATATAAGCACTGATCACTGATCGTACCTTGCTTTTCAGTTGCTGGTAGTTGGCACTCATCGCCAATAAGCACGGCATGCTTCAGTCCAGAGAGTTGCAGCGGTATGAGGGACTCGCATTCCTTCAGCTGCGCGGCCTCGTCGATGAGCAGCAGGTCCATCTTCTGATTATTCAGTTTGGCCGAGCCAGACACCGTGCAGAAAACAAAAAGGCGCGCTTCCAAGGCAGAACTTCTTGATTCTGAAGTCAGAGCGTGTCACGGGAAGCTTCAGCTCCCGGAGGAGAGTTCTCGTGATGGCTAGGATTCGTGCCTTGCTTTGCATAAGATTTTGAACGAACTCTGATTTCCCCGCTTCACCAGCTGAATAATCACCGCAAAGGAACAGAGGGCACAAACAACCGGTTCCATGTGTGAAGCGCTCGCGAGGGACAGGTAAGCGCCTCCCACCTCCCCGCCCGGCGCCACCCGGCCGCCGGCGGCCCCCCTCCCGCCCACCCGTTCCACACCTCCAGCCTCCGCGCCTCCCACCCCCACCCCCCCCCTCGGATCCCCCCCTCGGACCCTCTCCGGTTCGCCCCCTCCTGCTCCCGGCCGCTCCCCACCCGCGCCGGCCGTCGCACACCACCCTGCTCGACCGACGGTCTCACCCGTGTCTTTGCTCCCGCTGCTCGCCGGGCGCCACCCCTCACCACCGCCACCCCCACCAATCCCGGCCCGGGATGGCTCCACCTTCGCCCATCCGGTTTCCCCTCGCCGCTCCTTCCGAGGCGGCCGGGCGGCGGACGGGGCCTCTCCCCCGACGCCATGCCCCTTCCTCAACGCCCGCCGGTCGCCCCAAAGGCGGCTGGGTGGGAAGACGGGCCCTTCTCCCGAGTGCTCCAACGACGATGAGGACTTGCTCGAGGCGGAGGTCCCCTATCACGGGCCGCGCGCCTTTTCGAGCTGGCGGCTCGCCAGATGGGTTCAGCGCGCGTCTCGGGAAGGCCGCGGCGCCTCGGAAGTCGGCCCGGGCCGGGCCCGCCCGGGGCAGCTCGGCTGTGGCAGGCTCCCCCAGTGCCCACGCTGGCCGCGCCAAGCGACGCCAACGCGGGCCGGCGCGGGCCGGCGCTAGCGGGTCCGTCTCCCGGGTCGGGGGTCAGCTGCCCCCCCCCGGTGAGGGTTCCGCCCTGCAACGCCGGCCCGGCCGCGCCGCTTCGCCTCGAACGAGGAGGGTGGCAGCTGGTTCTGCCGCAAAGACCCGACCCGACCGCCGCGCTGGGCGGGCCGACGCCACGTCCGCGCAAGCACCGGCGGCCAGTCCAACCACGGGCTGGGCGGCGCCCCCCCGAGGGAGACGCTGGATCGGTGCCTTAACTGCACTCTCGACAAAGACACAGCGCCGCGACCTGCCCGGCCGGCGCGCCAAGCAATTGCCGGGCTGAAAGCGACCCACTTCGGCCAAGGATCGCAAGCGACCACGGGCCTCCACGGAGTCGGACACCGCCGGGTGGCCGGCCCGCTCGGTACGCCAAAGCCGAACTGGCCCGGGCGCGTCCACGCGCCAAGCGGCCGGCGGGCGGGTCGACGGGGTTCATACCCGGCGGCGTAGGAGCCCCGGATGCCACGTGACGGGCGGGCGCGACGCCATCGCCGCCCAAGGCCGGACACGCCCGGATGCGCCGCGGGAGGACGCCCTCCCCACCGGCGCGGATTCCGACATCGATAACCCCCGACTTACGACGACGCACCACCCGGGGCACCGAGATGAGGCCGAGGGCCGGGCGCTACCTCAAGCGCGACGCGAGGATCGACGCCGCCGAGGCGCACTGAGGTTCACGGTAGTCGCCCAGGTGACGCGTTATGGGACTACGGACGTTCAGCTCGAGGATGCTCGCATGGCCATCGCATGGCAGCACAACTCCCATGGGGACGAGGTCACTTTGCGCCACTTCTACCCGAGAACTTCATCATTCTGCTCGGGCACTCAGACGCCAAGGACCACATCCTCGCCACCTCGCCCGCCAATGGGCTCCACCCCTACGTGCTGCGACCATGGTCGTGGTTCCGTCACGCCGAGACGTCGCCCACTCGCTACCGGGTCAACATCGTGCTTTCGAGGGCATTCCGCCGCACGCTTGGAGGGAGAACACGGCCGCCAAGATCCTCATACCGTCATCTTTGGATCCAGACGCCGATACCGGGACGGCGACCGAGACGACCTGCCTACGTTCAAGGTCACAGCGGGACCGCGCACCCATCTTACATCCTCTCGATTTGTTGGCTCGGGGTGGCCGAGAACGAACCCCCATGCCACCTATTTGCGGGGCAGCAGGCGACGCCGACTTACCCTCGAGGGAGAAACGCATGCTCGCGTTTGAGGTTCTCATTCACATCAAGACGGTGGCGGACTTCTCCGACACGCAGCCCCCCGCGCCCCGGTGATGCGCCGCCCGGCCCTCGTGGCGGCGAGCGGCGGCAAAGACCGGTGGTGACCGTGGAGGGCACACCGGGAAAGCATCGCCCCGGGATGCACGCGGCTTCCGTGCACTCGCTGGATCCCCGCGACGGCGACGACGCCGCATGGGCGGAGGGCGTGTCGGCGGGCGCGCCCGCACCTACACCGCCGCCGCTGCCGCCACGCTGACGGGTACGTTGCCGGCGGAGCCGGAAACGCGGGCGGCGACCGGCCACCGCAGCCCCTCCTTTCGCCCGCCGCCGGCCGCCGGGTGGCCGCGACGTTTTGATGCCGGCGTCGCGGCGCCACCATATGGGAGGGCTGCGGCGACTGGCTACGCGCCGGAGATGCGGCGCCACGCCGGGCATGGCCCGAGCCGGGTCCTCCCCCTCCACCCCTAGCGTGTGTATGGCGCCCAAAGACCAGCCGCCGCGCGAGCCGAGCGACCCCCACGCGCGAGGACCGGTGCCAAGTCCAGATGTCGAGGAGCCCGACCGACCATTGGGCGGCCGCAGTCGCCGCTCGGCCCACGCCAATGATGCGCCTGAACACCACGCCCGGCGAGCCCAAAGCAGTAACGGACGGCCCGTGGCTACGCGGTGCCCCTCGACCCGACCCACCCTCTCCCTCACCACGCTTCCCACCTGGTCCGATCCCGGCTGGCGTGCCCAGCGCGGCGGTGATCCCCGGCCCAGGTAGACTACCACGGGAGAGCGCTAGCAACCCGGCCCCGGCGCCGGGCGCTCGCCGTCCGCGCTGCGAGGACAACGCTGTTTCACCCACAACGTCTTTGCCGAGCCCAAAGGGCGGCGGCATCAATGGTCGGACGGCCGGGGTGTGCCCCGTCCACGACGACCCGGCCCTCCCTCGCGCGCTCCCCACTGGCGGGGCCCTGTGCCACGAGGGAGACGCCGCCCCAACGCGCGGCCGACGGGCGACGCCTCCTGGCCCTAGCGGAAAGGGCCACGGAGACCACGCTCCAGCGGCCTGACCCGGCGCAGGACCCGCCCCCACCTCCCTCGACCCGGGCGCCCGGCTGCCCCTCGCTCTTCCGAGCCTGCCGCGGGGCGATTTACAGGAGGATGGAGGGAGACCGGACTCGCCACCGCCCGGGTTTTGAGTCGAGGGCCTACGGGCCATCCTCACCCCTAGAACGGCAGCCGCGCAACCCGAGCCGGAGGCGTCGGCGCGCACGCCGGGGCACGCCATGGCCCGTGCCTCGCCACAGCTACGATCGCTGAACACGTCCCCCCCACCGCGCCACGGGACCTCGGTGCCCTGTCCGAACTGG
Source organism: Chrysopogon serrulatus (assembly GCA_015844335.1). Classification (NCBI taxonomy): domain Eukaryota; kingdom Viridiplantae; phylum Streptophyta; class Magnoliopsida; order Poales; family Poaceae; genus Chrysopogon; species Chrysopogon serrulatus. The sequence goes on along the minus strand of JADLZL010005029.1, from coordinate 396 downwards.
CTGCAGTAGGCACACCCATGGCCGCGGCCAACCCCACCTGCGAACGCCATCCGGGCGCGAAAGGCCGCCGGGCACCCTCGCCGACGCCCGACGGGGACAACGCCGCTCCCTTCGCGGCGCCCGAGACGCAGCGGCTCGGTGAAGCCGCCTGTGGCGGCGCTGGTATTCGCTGAGAAGGTTCAGGCAACGCATTACTGGCGCAAGGAGGCCACCCTCTTGCTCCCCGCCCATTGTACAAGTCACACCGCAGCAAGGCTTCCCACCGGGAGCCGCAGGGCAGCCCGACCCCTTTTCCAAGGTGCCTGCGTCCAAGCGCGGTGAAATCCTAGTCATGAAGTGACTTGGCTACCCTGGTTATTAAATGGAAAGCCGACACAAAGAGCAAAGAAGGCATAC
>JADLZL010005028.1:0-130613 GCA_015844335.1 Chrysopogon serrulatus | reverse complement strand
AAATTAGCGACTAACATGTTCATCAAGTGATATCTGATTGTTAGTCCATTGGTGAGATTTAAGCGAAAGAATTTGGTGATCGATAACCCTAAATTTTATGGAGAAAGCTTGATGGTTCGACCCAAGCGATTTACTCTTGTTTATCTTGGAGAAGTTTGAGGTAAGTAGGATGTAATACCATTTATCAAGAGGGATACAAAACTGACTAGCTAGATGAAGGGGCTTAAAAGTGCTTTCATGTCGATGCTTTAGTGTAGTTTGAGAACGCGGTTCACTCGGCGCTCGTAGAAGGTTTGTGTTACGCAGAGGTTTCGGCCAGGAGGCCGGTCTCAGCGGAAGGGCTTTCCGCTGGGACGGAAGCCCGGTCAGCGACGGGGAGGCTCCATTTGCGACCGGAGTTCGATTAGGTAACGAGATTCCGTCGGCCAGAATCTCGCCGGATCTCGGCCAACGGTCGGATCCGCCAGGCTTTGGGTGGGGCTCCACGGAGACTTCGGTACTTCGGAGGCCGAGTATATACTTTTCACTCCATTTGATCACGCCAAGGCATCACATTGATTTACTGTTCACACATCTCCCCCAGCTTTGACACACCTCTTTCTCTCCCCCTTGGCTTCAAGCTCTGATGTCTTCGATTGTTTGAGCTAGGGGCGTGAGATTTGAGGCGGGAGCATCGTGCCGACTTGAGCACTTGGGTTCCTCGTCTTTCGGTTGGTTTTTGTGTTTTATTACTCTTGGGTTCTTGGAACCCCTAGCGACTAAATTCTTAATTGTTGCCGTGTTGATTTACTTGTGAGGGCACCGAAGCGTTGTATTACCCTTCATCTTAGTGGATAGCAAGTTTTCCTTTGTGGTTGTGAGGAGGTAGGCTAGTTCGGACCTTATTGGCCACTATAACAACAGAAAGGGCGTGCGGCACTCCGCTTTTGTGGAAGCCGAAGACCTCAGGGAATAAATCTTTGTGTCCCCAGAGTAGCTTGTGGTGGTAGCTTAGGCTACCCTTGTTACTCGTGTTCTTTGTTCTATCTGGTGCATAATTTATTGGCAGAAAGGAACTCATTCAAGAAGGTGCTTCCCAGGGAGGTGTGGTAATTTATATGGTTGGGAAATACAACTCGAACTGCTCTACCTAGCTTTAGGACACCCAAAGTTCTGTTGGTTTGTGCAGTCTCGATTAGCACGAGACTACTCAGCCACCGGAACTCTCCGGTTAGCATTGCTTCAAGTAATTTGAGTTTGTGAATTTTAAGGGAATCGAAAAGAGCATCTATTCACCCCCTCTGAGCCAGGTAAGATTCACTTTCAGGTGGTATCGAGCCGTGGTCCCTCGGATTGGCCTTCACAGCGTGAGGTGTTATATTAGTCCAAAGATGGATGGGACACAATGAAGACACTAGTTGAGCAAATCACCGCTCAACTTCGCCGAAAGCTCAAGTGCGACAAAAGGAGCAATTAGACAAGATACAAGGAAACAACTTGACAAGATGAAAGGGAAGTACTAGACAAGAAAGTGCGAGGTCAACAAATGAGGGATGGTGACAAAGACACCAAAAGCATATGCAGGCCGATTGACTGGGATCCATCAAGCAAGGGAACCAATCCAAACATGCCAATAGTCAGCCCGGCAAAAGCCACCTCAATTTGATGGAGTGAGATATGTTGATTGGGCACATAGGATGAAGTTGCACCTTATTGCATAAGGTGTTGGGAAGTAGTTGAAGTTGGTGTGGATATCCTAAAGATCTAGTAGTGGACACGGAGGAAGATGCAGGACTTTCGACTCCAATGCAACGACCTTGATATCTTACAATGTCTATCTCCTCAAAGAAAACAACAAAGGTCAATGGAATGGTTAGTGCACCAAGCAAATTTGAGAACATTGAGAGTATCATTTGAAGGGAGATAAGAGTGTAAAAGTGGGAAACATTGAGCTTCACAAGGAAAAGATTGAGAAACTTCTTCATTGGAAGGAGAGACCACTCAAGAAATATGGAGAAAATAGATTATGACCTTGATAAATAAATTAAACGCAGAACACAAGGTGGGATGACCATGCAGCCGCAAGGAATTTGTAGAGTTCTGAGAGAAAAAACGACATGCTTACTTCTTTCAAATTATGGAGAAAGGACAACATAGCTAATGACTTCCCCAAGAAATGCTTACCAACATTTGCATCATGAAGTGCTAGATGATGAAGCCAAAGCAGTGAGACATAGAAAAGTATTGCTCTCAAGGCATCACAAGATGAAGACACTAGCCATAGTAACGAGATTGCCGACATGAGAGATAACATGATGATGATAGATCTTGATGATGAGCAAAGCATTACTAGTAAAGGGCTTTAAAGTTTCTTAGAATGAAAGATGAGAAGAAGTGGTGGAAGCAAGCCTTTCCAGAAGAGATTTTGCTATGAGTGTGGTGTTGATCATTTTGTTGGGTTGCTTTAAACAAAGCAAGAAGGTCTAGATTCAAGCAAGCAAGGTGATAAGAGTACAGGACAAGAAGAGAGGTGAAGCACACATCGGGGTCAAGAGTGTGATCGGATGATGATAGTGAAGATGACAATGGCAATGTGAGAAGAAAAGCGTGGCTGCAATTGCTTATACAGAGGCATCTTCTTCTTCAACGCTCATCACCGACAATGCTTCATCGACATCTCTTCATAACATCTCTTATCACCTTGACTCTTAGCCAACCTCACGAAACTGACATCACACTCCCTACTTGTCTCGCTGGCAAAAGGAGATAAAGGTACCCTCTAACTCTCCTACTCATACATCTAGTGAATGTGATAGTGATAGTAAAGGAATGATGAGAACTATGCTAGCAAAATCGTTAAATATGGTAAAAGGTAGCAAACTAAAATCTTGACTAATGTACACCATGAAGAGCGTGCGATCATGCATTAATTATGAGAAATTACTCTAAGAGGAAAGGGAGAAGACAAGGACTTGAGGCATCTCACCATGGAAAGGAAAGGTTGAGAAGTTGAGCGTGGAGTTGTCCATGGTCAAGGATTCTCTTGAATGTGACCAAGGAACACTCTTCACTCAATGACTCTTTAGCTCCTCTAAAGCATGATGCTTAGTTTGGCTCAAGAAAGCACATGGCTTAAAGAAATATGATACTCTTGAGCTAAACTATGGAAACTCTTTGGAGAAGCCACCTCTACCGCCTCCAAAAGAAACTAAAGCTTCAACTAGCAGGGCTGTGAAAGATGTTTTAATGGTGATATAAATGCTTGTGCAGCTAACCTTGTTGAGCTAGAGAAAGAACGAGGAGATTCAAAGGTTCAACCCAATAAAGTTGATTTGCAAGTACAAAAAGAAAAAGCAACAAACAAATTTGTATAGGCATCAAAGGGACACCCCGCATGATCCAAAGGATGGCACAGTGGCTACAATAGGTATGATGAAAATGAGGCCAATGGGAGGAACATGTCAATGAGGGTAAGCTTGTATAAGGATCAACAAGAGTGTGCCACTTATTGATCCTTATCAACAAAGTGAACAATGCTAGCACACCTACAGCACACAAGCAAAAACTATGAAAGAGAGCAACAAGAACAAGCAAGTAGAGGTGCCCAAGCTTACAGCAAAGTGCCCATCTCACTGGGGCCACATTTTGTGATGCCTGTGTTGTTGGGATAAGGATGGCAAAGGGTCGCGAGGTGAAGTATGTGGGTGCACTCAGAAATCTTGAGGTGTTTGGGTGCCCAGAGCTGGCGCGAGCTAACCTAAGTTCCATCAGGGACCTAAAAAAACAAAACTTGAACTTGACTTTTTGCACGAATGTTTCTCCATTGGATCAAGTTGGGTACTTTCGATAGTGATGCACAAATCCTTATGGCCAGGAGAGAAAGAATATGTTCACCTCCCCTTCGGCCAAATCAAACTTCATGTGAAAGGATTGTCTTTGGTGACAGCCTTGAGGAATATCCTTGGTTTGGGTAAAATTGCTATCTCAAATGACCAATTCTATTTCTAATGTTCTGCGTGGATTAAAATTTGGGATACAATTTGTTGCATCCAAAGTCTCACAACTTTGTGAGATGGGAAGGATTCGTGACCATCTCTTTTACGGACAAGAGTTGTGGAAGTCTCTGGGAGGACCCGGATTCTCTATTGCTTTTACGGGTCAACTAGGGGCAAGCTTTATCTAATTTGATTTTGCAACTAGTAAGTGGGTCAGACTTGTTTGGTAACTGAAATCTACTTGGGCTTTAAGTTGTAGCATCGCCGACTTAATAGCTCATGTTGGCATGAGGAACTTAGCCCAGAGCCTTCAAAGAGATGGACACATCCTTGGACAACTAATCTTTCTTTGAGAAAGACTAAGGTTGCAGTGCATGTCAAGCCGGAAACAAGTTTGGAGCTAAACATCCACGTCAAAAGAACATAGTGACAACTACAAAGACCATGAGGCGCTCCCACATGGACTTATTCAGGACCCAATGCTTACACCAAGCATTGGAGGTAATAAATATGGTTTTGTAATTGTTGATGATTATTCTCTGGATTTCACTTGGGTATTCTTTTTGAGATAAGGTGGAAACCCAAGGGATCTTCAAGAAGTTTGCAAGGAGAAAGCTCAAAATGAGTTTGATGTGAAGATCCAAGAAAGTGAAGTGACAACGGAATGGAGTTAGGAACACCAACATTGAAGAATACCTTGATGATGAAGGCATCCGAGCATGAGTTCTAAGTTCCATACACTCCGCAACAAAATGGTGTTGTGGGAGGAAGAACCAGGCACTCGTGAAGCCACAAGAGCAATGTTGGATCAGTACAAGACCCCGGAGAAGCTTTTGGGCGGAGGCCGTGAATACGGCATGTCATGCTATCAACACTTTATACCTTCACAAGATAAGGAAGAAGACAGCCCTCTAGACTCACTTTGAGTAACAAAACCTAAGATTGGATTACTTTAGAGTTTTTTGGATGCAAATTGTTTCATACTTAATAAAATTCAAAAGCTCTAAGTTTGCACCTAAGGTTGATGAAGGGTTCTTACTTGGTTATGGTACTTACTTGAACATGGATCTGAGTGTTTTCAATAAGACCTCGGGTCAAAATTGAGCCACTTGTTGACGTGACACCTGATAGCGGCTTGACTCTCAAAGAAAGGAGCAAGTCAAATGCTGAAGTATGGAAGCGAAGAACCATCTAATCAAGTGATAAAGCTTTGCAACTAACCGGTGAGAGTAAAGCCCGTTGAAGAAGATGATGATGAATCTGCGCAAATTAATCGCATGATCACAGAAAAGCATCACATGGGTCAAGCGTGCCCGCGAGCAACACACCACTTCAGAAGGGATCATGGCTCAAGAACATAGCCTGTTAAGATCCCACTAGAGTGGAAGAAGATAACTAAGGAAACATTCAAGATAATCAAATCATTACGTTCTCCAATACACAAGACAATATTGATGATGATGTTATTACAATCAAAGAAGAAGTCAAGTACCCCGCCAGGTGCATCATACTATTCAACGGGATCACACCCGTTGACAACATTCTGGAAGTATTCAAAAGAAAGATCACTACAAAGATCAAAGTTAGCAGCAACCTTTTGCTTGGGCAACTTCTCGCACCATCCCCAATAGAGCCCAAGAAAGTTGAAGAAGCGCGAAGATGAAGATTGGATAATGGCAGTAAGAGGAGTTGAACAACTTCACTTTCGGGGCTGAAGTCTGGTCCTTGGTGCAGGAAGAGACCCAAGCAAATGTGATTGGACAAATGGGTCTTTCGCAACGAACATAAGATGAGCATGGCGTGGTCACAAGAAACAAGGCACGGTTGGTGAAGCAGGATTCACTCAGGTGGAAGGATTGGATTTTGGGGGGAGACATATGCACGGTAGCAAGGCTAGAATCGATTCCGGATCTTGCTAGCTTTCGCGATTCATCATGACTTCAAGTTGTATCAAATGGATATTGAAGAGTGCATTCCTCAAAAAAGCGGCCCCCTATCCGAGAAGAAGTATATGATGCAGGCAACACCGGGGTTTGGGCTAAATAAAGGCTCATGGGCTCCAGGTTTCATGATTGGATCCTGTGCGTACGAGGCTAGCTGCCCAATCATATATATCGGTGTTCCCGTCGCGCCGCACTCGTGCATGTCCACCTCTTGCTTACCATGAGATGGTTAATGAGAAAATCAGGAGGCTGCTAGCCAGATTGAGGAGGTGGAGAATTAGTGCTATTGCTCGAAGATTTGTTCGGCTCACCTATCACCATTAGACAGCTACCATGAGCCAGGCTTCTTCCTCATCATGCGTTTCGCTCCCAAGCCTAAGCTTGGGTGACTCCCCGCCGTCCAATCGAATAACCCCGTCGACTACACTTAAGCAAGTAAGGGATGTCAAGAGGATGCGAAAGGAGAACCCTTTCAAATGGACAAAGTTTGAAGGTGTGGATCCTCGCTTTTTTTGGTCACGCCATAGTGATTATTATCACTATGTGTGTTTAGGGGGGAAACGGCACTACACTTCCCATTGTGCCGCACAAAGCTCCCACTCTCAAGTCCCTCGAAGAGCACAAGAACCGTGACATTGACAAGTTGATTGCAAAGCTAGAGGGAGTGGCGCATCTTGGGTCTCATGAACTTCAAGCACAAGCCGAACAGCGAGATCATTCTTCGGTTTGGGCCACTCTACATTGATGAGACAAACAAGGTACTTCACTGGATGACAGAGGGTTTACATTACCGTTGTGATTACCGTCAGTTTTCTCGTCTTCTTGGGCTCACTAGTGAAGATAGGGATGCACCTAGCTTGTATGAGCACTATATGCGTGGTGTTGGTCGAGCGGATTTCGTTGAGGCCGGTCTTTATCATGATCCCGCTCAAGCTAATGGCACCACTCACAACTTTGAAGACCTATTTTTTATGTGCTCAACAACTTGATTCGTGCCACCATTGATCCCAAGATTGGAGATGCCACCAAGTTGCAAAACCATGCTCCCGCTATTCTTGTGTGTTTTGGTCTTGACAAGAGGTTTAGTGTGACCGATCTCCTTTGGAGGAATATTGAGGATGTCTCGGCCGATCCACACAAGTCTTTGCCATATGCACCTTATCTCATGTATGTGATTGAGCAAGTGGTTGGATTCTCCTTCCACCATGATGTCATTCATAAGGCTTGGAAGGTGAAGAACATCCTGGCACCTACAGGCAAGGGCAAGGCTCCTATGGATAGTGTAGGTGGTGCTGCTCCTGAGGATGAGGACTTGGGTGGTGCCGAGGAGGAGGCTCCTCCCTGTGGACCCCTTCGGCGTGGTGCTACGGTGGTGGTGAGAGTAGCCGTGGCCGTGGCCGTGGTCGTGGTCGGTGGTCGTGGTGATGCTACTCGCCATGCTCTTCAGCGGTTCTTCTCCTATTTACGCTACACTCGAGAAGAAGACGACCCGCCGTCTTAAATCGCCTTGAGGAGAAGGCCGATCTCACTCCCGCATCTCCACTTCGAGATTTCCAGACCCATATGCTTTGAGTTTGATGCTATGCATGGTGGGCATGAGTTTGATGCAGGTGATCAGCCGGCGGCAGCAAGGACCCTTCCTTCACCGCTTATGATCCTTCTTTTTGGCGGTGGGCTTCCCCGCCGGTTACACCATGGAGGACACCGAAGCCGGGCGCCTCTTATCGGGACTTCTTTGGTGCAACATGACGTCACGAGGTCGTCTCTTTCTCGGTGCTCCCGCTTTTTGGTGGCGGCGATCCTGAGCCGGTCCTTCCTCGACCCATGGCTTCTTTGGCGGCCAGCGTAGTGCATGTTGCTTTGCCTCTTTTGCTTTCTCAGAAGCCTACCCTTTTGGCATTTGATGCCAAAGGGGGAGTGTTAGGCTTATTCATGATGTAATAGGGGAATTAGTTAAAATTAAAATTTCGTCCGTAATAACTCTTATCTCGTGTGGTGAACTATGTGGTAGAACTTGAACTATTTGTGTGTGGTGGATGATTGTAGGTTAAAACTCTTTATGTTTATCATCATGTGATGTTTTTTATGTGATATTGTGATGGTGATTGTGGTCTTTAGAATGGTTATGTTGGTTAAGTCACCACATAATCTAGAATGTTCCGTCGGGTTTAATCCCCGATAAACCACGATCACTCCGGGATCGATACTTACACAGACATCACAAAATTACAACGGTTTTCATATATAAATACCGTGTAGCGGAAGACTTACAATAACTTAATTTACAAACTTTTTACAAAACTTATACAAACCAGAAAGTGTTATTATTACAAACCAAATGGAAGTATCATTATATGACTTTATTACAGATCACACAACCAAAGTGCCCCGCCTGAGGGCCACTCAATTCACTCTTCATCGGTTACTTCTTCGACAACCGTCATGCAACAAGGGCCGTAGCACTCTTGTCCATGCGGTTCACCACAAGGGGGTGGAACAAACCCCGAGTACAAAAGTACTCCATAAGACTTACCCGACCAAAAAGTGGGGGAGAAGACTCGGGGATGCTTTGGCTAATAGGAATCAAGGTGAGGCTTTAGCAAGATCAAAAGACACCCTTTTTGCAAAAAGAGACTAAGCCGGTCCTTACTCTACAATCACTTATCAAACATATGCGGATTCAAAACTTGATTTCTCTCATTCTCGGACTTTCATTATTACTACGATGCCGGGACTCGGATCACGGCTCCCATATCGTGGAGCACCACGGCGATTCGAATCGCTTTATATACCCAAATTTGGGCTTCCTAGCCACACGATGTATGCAGGACTCAACATCTTACATACATCAACTCAACGCTTAGATTTCTCCATACTAGAACGGGTGTACAATACACACCCACCTCACTACGGACCGCTCGGTCACTTCGGTGCGCATCGTAGGATGGGTACACGCTACTATCCGTTCTAGTAACGAATAGTCCAAGTGGAGCTTACCGCCATTAGCATGCGACTAGTACTATCCAATAACCTCATGATCCCAAATACCAAACAACGGACGGTCCTTAACCGACACAAGTGGGCGACACTACACCAAGGCAATAGCCCCTCCCGATGCAAGTCACTCCACCGACGTCTCGAGTTACTCATCATCATGTTCTTGTTGTATACCATTGACCCCGTCGAACAAGGATAAACAACAAGCAACATCGGGTTTTAAATAAATTCCCTTCGGGGAGTATTGTTATCACCTTTTGAAACAATTTATCAAAACCTACACTAGTAGCAAGGCTAAAAGCGCAACTAAGCATTTCGAGATCAAAACAGGTGTCGGGGGTAATGTAACAAGGTACGATAAATTTATCAAAGTAGGATAGCACACAACTCCTACACCTAATGCATTATATCATCACATGAAATCATAAAAACTTTTCGAAATACAAGGACGGGTTTGAATGCATCCTGGGCTTGCCTTGGGGCTCGATGAAGCGAGGATCGACTACCCAATCACCAAGATCAGATCCAACCTCCTCACGACGATCACTTTCTTCGAGAACGGGAGTTGGATCAACCCCTTCCTCGAGGCAGAAACGGCTACACGACAAAAATGCATGATTACGATGCGGTTGAAACAAAAGACATGCGATAATGATGCAACGGTTATTAATCGATCTTGAGTACAACTTTCCTTCACGGTACCCTTGCATTAGGAAGGTATAACTAGCGTCGGCGGCGACACGGCGACGGACTAGCGATACACAATCAACATGAAATGCCGAAGGTCATTAGGGTTAATGACCTAGGGTCATCACTCAATCCCAAAATCAAGCAACCCTAATGGTGATTAGAGATGATTACTAATTTATTGACCATTTTACAGTCGTTGAAAGCCACTAATTAACTTACTAATTGAAGATTAATTAAACCTTAATTAAATTAAGGATTAACTAATTAAACATTAATTAATAAAGGGATTAATTAAGCATAATACAAAATTTAATCAAAACAGGATCAAACTTCATAATTAAGATCATCATACTCTAATTAGCACACAAAACAAATTTCATAATTTTTTGGACTTATATTTTAATTATTAAAAATCATGGAAGTTGTATTTATTAATTTAAAGAGCAAATTAAATCACAATGAAATTTTATAATAAAAACAAAGTTAGTATTTTTCATGAATAGAACACATCACATGGATCACACACATATTTTTCTCACATTTTTATTTGCCCAATAAAAATTAAAACAAAAAGATGAAATACAACATTTTAAAACATAAAAAGAAAAAAGAAAAACAAAACTCCTCCTCCGCGGGCCCCTTTGCGGCCCATCGGCATTAGGATGCGCAGCCAGCGACCCCACGGCCACCCGCTTCGCGCCCCTCTCTCTCTCTCTCCCGCCCGACAGGCCGGCCCCGCTTTGTCGGCGGCGCCTTCCTCTCTCCCCTTCTTTCCCTCGGCCCGGGGGGGCAGGCCTTGGATTACGGCTTTCTTCGCCCATTGATACTCCTCCAAGCGAAACTAATCCCACCGCCGGACTCCTTGCTTTCTACCGCCCCGGCGAGCGATTAAACGACCTCTCCTCTCCACCAACTCCACCGACTCCGACTCCTCTCCGTAGGACACACCACGGCCAACTCACGCTTTTTACGAAGCCAGGCTCGGCAACCGACTCGGCATCTTGACCATCAAACTTCGGCACACCACGAATCCAACGACTCGGCGCCAGACTAGCTTGACGACCGGGCGATCATGGCGATTGGGTAGTCGATCCTCACTCCTCGGTGCCCCGGCGTTCCGACCAACCCGTTGCGACTCAAACCCAACTAACGCCCTGGGCGTACTCGACAGGCTCACCACGACTTCAAAGCCACCGAGAGACGAGGTCGAGGGATGGTCGGAGGATGGTTGGCGGCGGAGATCTGCGGGGCCTAGGTTTTGGGCGCGAACCCGACGGTTGAGACGACGTCCTACTAGTCTAGGCTTTTGATAAAACAAAGAGGCCGACCATGACCAATGAGCCCAGCGAAGCTAGCAAAGCAAAAAGTTGACTTCGAGATGCTCAAACGAGCTGGGCGAGGGGCGAAGGCTCACTACGGCAGGTGGCACCACAAAACGGAGAAGATGACGTCGTCCCAGCGATGCGGACGGTCTCTCACGGAAAGGCTCGGGGCGTGCGCAAGTTTCAATGAGTTGGTGGCTAGGCGGGTGAATGGGGAGCTCGGGTGGAGCACGGTCGACGAGGAGGAAGGCGACGGTCGGCGGTGGGAAGAAGAAAAAAAAGTCGACCTTCTTGGCGACCCGTGGCTTTTTATAGGGCATGGGCCGGTCGGACAGTGGAAGGAAGCTCCGTGGACGACGTTGAGCTGGTTGGCGGCGTGAAAACCGGCGACGACGCGAAAGCCACGGCGGCCGGCAAGAACACCCATAGCCATGCATCCATCCTCAGGCGAGCAATCGCATGTAGCACCGAGACACCTATTTTTCCAATTTCAAAATTAATCCAAAAATTTGAACTGTTCACAAAAATCTTCCAAAATATCAATTGTGTAACTTTTTTTGTGCTCTACAATTTTGCTTAAAGGAGTTTGGTCAGAATCAAGCTAGTTTTTGAATTTGAGTTTCAAATTTGAAAAGGGACAAAACCCTAACTTTTGGGAATTTCAAAATTACTTTCAAATTTTGAATAAAAGATGAAAATCTCCAAAAATAAAAGTTGTCCCTTTTCTCAAGACCTACAACTTTCATTTAGGAAGTTTTTCATGAAATCAAATAATTTTTGAATTAAAGTTTAAAACTCAAAAGGGGCAATTCCCAATTCAAATAACTTTTGAAATTAATTCAAATTTTATTCAAAAACTTGAAAAACTTTATATACCAAAGTTGTAGAGCTCAAAGAGATACACAAACTGTATTTTTGGAGTTTTCCCAAATTTTGAATATTTTGAGGTGAAATTGAAAAGGGGCAAAAACACCTTGAAAATCTTCCTTTTTGAAAAGTTTTTCAAATTGGATCTTTGGGCAAATAAATTATGATGATGTGGCACTTTTCAAACCCAACCAATAGTACACTTGCAAAGTACAAAGTTCATACTTTGAAATAGTGCCATTGGTTAGCAACTTTTATTTATAAAATTAGTTATGGTTAGCTCACCAAATTTGAAAGTGATATTCAAAACCCAACACTTAGCCACTTGAGCTAGGGTTCGAATTTGAATTCCAAATTCAAATTTGATTCTTTCTTTTTTACACCAGTTGCTTTAGAAAACTTAGTCGATGTGTGAGTCGGGGTTAGGTAAACACTTGCAAGCATCGGGGTTGCTTTTAATTGATTGCTTTTATCATTAAAAGTACACATGTGAGTGAGATTTAAATTATCAACACATATACATGTGATATAAAAGAACTCAAACAACACCCTAGAATCATAAACTCATTTTAATTGTTTGAATTAGGGTTTTCTAATCATGGATGCTTATGCAATGATGATGATGACATGGCAGGTTTTGGTTAACGTAACACCGGGTGTTACATTATATTCCCCAAAAAGGAATCTCGTCCCCGAGATTCAAAGCTTAGGACTAAGTAATGGAAAAGGAAACGTGTCAAGAAAACACATCTTACATGGTTTCATAAGGGAGGTAGAAGGGTTCATATTACAAGTCTCATATTTTTCGAGAAAGTCACGATCGTTAGAAACCAATCATGACTTAGGAGAAGGAAGGAAGAAACTCAGGAAAGTGCTCATTCAAGAATTCCTCGATTCCCGTGGTTGCTTCATCCTCCGAATCTTGATCCCATTGAATTTTATAAAATCTTCTTATGTGCTGCGGGTGATCCGATCCTTTCGATCAAGAATTTTGACCGGATACTCAATACACTTCGGATCGGGTTCGACGCGGAGATCTTCAATGTCGGTGACTTTGTGCGGTACTTGCAAGCACTTTTTCGGTTGGGACACATGAAACACATTGTGCACCGGCGACAAGCTGCTCGAGGTAAATTCAAACGATATGCTACCTTCCCACATCTTTCCGTAATCTGAAACGGACCAATATATCGGGGTGCCAGTTTACCTTTTACCCCAAAACGGTCGACACCTTTACTTGGTGACACTTTCAGATATACATATTCTCCAATTTCAAACATCAATGGTCTTAGCCGCTTATCGGCGTAACTTTTACGTGCGGACTGAGCTACTCTTAAGTTTTCTTGAATCTGCTTTTACTTTAGCTTCAGTTTCTTTAACTAGATCAACACCGAAGAACCATCTCTCTCCGGGCTCGGACCGGTTGAGTGGAGTGCGACATCGGCGGCCATACAAGGCCTCAAATGGTGCCATCTTAATACTCTCTTGATAACTGTTGTTGTAAGTAAACTCAGCTAATGGCGGACATTGTTCCCAATCGATGAATATGTTAACACACAAGACCTTAACATATCTTCCGAATGCAGTTCGATCTTTCGATCGACCATCGGTTTTGATGATGATAAGCGATCTTTGTGCAACAAAAAGTAGTACCCATAGTTTCATGAAACCTTTGCCAGAAGTGAGCCATAAATTGAGTACCCCGATCGGTGACTATACTTCTTGGAATTCCATGCAGACACATTATTCGATCTATGTATATTTGAGCATACTTGAGGTGCTTTGCATACTTATCTTTTACGGAATAAAGTGGGCGGAGACTTGGTCAACCGATCAACGATAACCCGATTGAATTATAACCCTTGGCGTTTCTAGGCGGACCAACGATGAAATCCATACTAATATCCTCCCACTTCCAAGCTGGAATGGGTAAGGGTTGAAGTTCTCCAGCGGCTTTCAAATGCACGGCTTTGACTTTTTTGGCGTATCACACTATGCAACATATCGAGCTATCTCGATTTTCATTTTAGTCCACCGGAGAATCTACGCCTCGGGTCATGATACATCTTATTACTACACGGGTGAATCGAGAATCGGTTAAGTGAGCTTCGTCAAGAATCAACTGTCGGAGCTCAGGGACCTTCGGAACAACTAGACGATTTTTGAACCATAATACATTGTTGTCATCAAGGCGGAAGCAAGATGCTTGCCCTGATCTGACTTTCTCTCTAATGTGCTTGAGACCTTTGCTTTCTCGTTGAGCTGCAATAATTTTCTCTTGAATAGAAGAATGTAACGTGATATCATTCAAACTACCCTGAGGGATCATATCAATATTCAACCTTTCTAATTCTTGACACAAACTCAGATTCACTGGTGTAACAGCAAGACAATTGCATTGACTCTTTCGACTGAGAGCATCGGCAACTACATTGGCTTTACCAGGATGATAGTGCACTTCAAGATCATAATCCTTGATTAATTCTAGCCATCTCCTTTGCCTCATATTCAGCTCGGGACCGGGTAAAGATATATTTCAGACTTTTGTGATCACTATAGATATTGCATTTATTGCCCAACAAGTAGTGTCTCCATATTTTCGAGCATGCACAACCGCGGCTAACTCGAGATCATGAGTTGGATAATGCTCTTCATGTCGTTTCAACGTCTCGAAGCATAAGCAATAACCCGGCCTTCTTGCATCAATACACATCCGATGCCGATGCGGATGCATCACAATACACATCGAATGGCTTTTCAATATCTGGCCGAGCTAGGATTGGAGCAAAGAGTCGAAAGATCTTTCAACTTATGAAATGCTTGCTCACACTCGGAGGACCACCGGAATTTGGTTTGATTCTTTAGGAGTTCGGTAATTGGTTTAGCTATTTTGGAAAAGTCGGGGGATGAAACGACGGTAATATCCTGCCATTCCGAGGAAACTACGAACTTGGTGGACACTGATGGGTGGCTTCCAATTAAGAATATCTTGAACTTTGCTAGGATCCACTGCAACACCCTCGGCAGACAAAACATGACCAAGAAAGTTGACTTCACTAAGCCAAAACTCACATTTGCTAAGTTTGGCATAAAGCTGATGTTCTCGGAGACGAGACAAAACATACGGAGATGCTCCGCATGCTCTTCTTTATTTTTGGAATATATAAGGATATCGTCGATAAAGACCACGACGAAGCGGTCGAGCTCGGGCATAAACTCCGAGTTCATCAAATACATGAAATGGGCTGGAGCATTGGTAAGCCCGAATGACATGACAAGATATTCGTATAAGCCGTATCTGGTGGTGAAAGCGGTTTTAGGAATATCTTCGGGCCCGATTCGGATTTGATGATAACCAGACCTAAGATCGATCTTGGAGAACACCTTGGCTCCCGCAAGTTGATCAAAAATAAGATCTATACGAGGAAGCGGATATTTATTTTTGATGGTCACCTCGTTTAGTGGACGATAGTCCACACACATTCTCAGAGTGTGATCCTTCTTTTTCACAAAGATTGCAGGACAACCCCATGGTGATGAACTAGGTCTGATAAAACCTTTGTCCAACAATTCAGTCAACTGAGTTTTCAATTCAGCTAACTCTTTTTGGGGGCATTCTATAAGCTCTTCGGGATACCGTGCGTGCCTTGCTTTAACTCAATCACAAACTCAACGTCTCTTTTTCGGGTGGTAACCTGGGCAAATCCTCGGGAAACACATCCGGGAACTCACAAACCACGGGGATATTTTTGATGTTTTGCACTGAGGTGGCATTAACTGTCTGAACTGCCCTCTTGGGAATCGGAAATTGGATAAGGAGTGGGGGGATCGGTTATCGGGTAGCAACAAACTTAACATTTCTATTCGGTGTATCTAACACGGCGCCATAATGGCGTAACCAATTCATCCCTAGGATGACATCTATATCTTGATCCTTCAAGATTATCGATCCGTGGGATAAAGATACCCACCAAGAGATATAGGAATCGATATACCATTTCCGTGTACATATACGCCCTCCCGGTGATTGCACCAAAAACTCATCTTTAATTTCTTTTATGGGGATTTCATGCTTAGTAACAAAGGTGTGGTTGATAAATGTATGCGATGCACCGTAATCAAATAATGTAATTGCGGGGTGTCCGGCAATGTGGAACATACCCATTAAAACGGCTCTCCCTCCGTAACATTTCCAGTGGACTTGATATACACGTCCCAGTCTTCCTCCCGACACTTGGCCTTCGGGGCACGCCGCGGACCACCCTTGCCCCGACCACAGTGCTGGCCGATCGCTAGACCCTTGCTGAAGATTGGAGGTATTTCTTTTGGGGTATGGACAATTTCGGTAAAGATGTCCGGTTTGGTTGCAATTAAAGCACGGACCGAAACCGGTGGGGGCATTTTGGGAAGTGGGTGGGGTTGGGTTTCGAACACTTTGAGTGCTCGGCTGCTGGGGATAGGTTGCGGCAGCAGGACGAACGTACGTCTGTTGCCTTTGGGCTTGTTGCTGCTGGGGTGGATAACGATAAGGTTGGGGGCTTTGCTGGCGCTGGGGGTATTGGAATGGTGGACGGTTATGTTGAGTGGGATGGAAGATAACCCTCGGCGTTTTTGGATTCCGCCCGGATGGTCTAGGAAAAGCACGCCTCTCCTCACTCTTACTGTTTTTTGCAAAGATCTCTCATAGGATATGGCAATATCCACTGACTCATAGAAAGTGGCGTTAGGGTTTGCAGTGAGATGGGTTTCGATGTCATTTCTCAGACCCCTAATAAAACACCTCTTTTTTTTGCCATCCGTATCCACATGTTCAGGTGCGTACTGGGATAGATGACTGAATGCATTCACATATTGCACCACGGTTTGACCACCCTGCTTTAATGCTAGAAACTCTTCCAGCTTAGCTTGCATTACCCCGTCTGGAATAAAATATTGACGGAATGCATCTTTAAACATAGCCCAAGTAATTTGCTGATCGGCTGGCTGTCGTGCAAGGAAATTTGCCCACCACGCCGATGCAGGGCCTCTCAGCTGTTGGGCGGCAAACTTGGGTTTCAGCAAATCTGGACAACCCTCTAGTAGGTCAAACTTAAGATCTATGATACGAAGCCAATCATTAGCTTCTAAGGGTTCCTCAGCTCTGGTGAACACTGGCGGACGAGTCTCAGTGAAGTCCGCATATGTGATTTCGTCGTGATTACGGCGACCATGATTTTCATGTGGTGCATCACGATTTTGCCGACTTATCTCCCCGTAGCATACGGGCATTCTCGATGGTGGCATGGACTAAAAGCGCCACAAATCGTCGAAAGGATGGGGGTGCTTTGGTGGTGGGCTGCGGGGCCTCACCCCTCTCTTGCGAAAAACCGCACGAGGATGATCGGACATCTGTTATAAACAAGATTACATTTATTCACAAGCGGTTTTATTGAACTTTAAAACAAACAATACAAACTAGTCACACAGAGGGGTTCACTTATTTATATTACAAGTCCGCTCATAGGCCGGACATTCCCGGTGTTGACTATTTTACACCTATTTCTCTCTCAGACACTCGGATGTCGGACCCATGGTCCGCATCGGACTCATTGCCCGCAACGGACTCGTCGACCTCGGACTCCTCCAGCCGGTGCCGAGTGCACTTCCGGTGACTCCACGGCACCCAAGTCGTCCGCGGCCACACATTCTTTGGGTACAGAGGATCATGGAGATTATATTGATGATGGACTTCTTCATGGAGTGCTGCATTGTAAGCTTGGAGGTCGTCTATCCGAGCTGCGGCTCCTCAATATAATCGTACCCATCATTCCTCCGATGCATCGCGCCGTCCGGCTCATCTTGAAGACGAGCGATGGTTTCTTTGGAGCTTGGTGATGACTCGAAGATCCGATCGCTCCCCGCCTCGGTGACCCTCTAACTCGGGACTTCACTTCATCCCTTTCGGCAATTGCTATGCTACGCTCCTTGGTAGCGATAGCTAGCTCAGCCACAACAACTCGGCTATCTTACGCTTCTTGGTCTTCTTCTCCGGCTTTGGCTCGCTCGGTCCGGCCTCGGCATCGTTGCGACGGCGGTGCCGGTGGTGACGTGGCACACCCTTAGAACCGGTCATCTTTCGAAAGATGCGATGCTTGGTACAGGGCCATCCTGTAGAGAGCAAAGATAGATTCTATAAGATCGAGAACCTTAGAGTTAGCAAGAATAGGATTGATTCTACTTAGCCCAACCACTTTTTATCGGGGATTCAGTGTTAAACATATGAATTAAACATGATGCATGATCGAACCTACGGATCAAGCGAAAACTTTTAAACTAACATAAGCATACTTTTAGTGATATAGGGCAAAAGAAAAAAAACACATGATACTCCGCTTAAAACCCTCTTTTTAAATAACACCTAATAAGGCTATAAGAAAGAATTAAGACGGAGGCGAGAAGCAATTTGGACTAAAACCCATTTAACTTTTGGATCCAAAGCATTTTGAAATTTTTAAAAGGTAACACTTGTGAGTATCTTTGTAAGTACGCTCTGATACCCTCTCGTGGCGTAACCTTCTAAATTATATGGCCCATAAGCACCTGACATTGTCACTAAGACCTCTGTCAGCCGTAATTGTGCACCACAAAATCTAGAATGTTCCGTCGGGTGAATCCCGATAAACCACGATCACTCCAGGGATCGATACTTACGAGAGACATCACAAAGTATTACAACAGTTTTCATATACAAATACCGAGTAGCGGAAGACTTACAATAACTTAATTTACAAACTTTTTACAAAACTTATACAAACCAGAGTGTTATTATTACAAAACCAATGGAAGTATCATTATATGACTTTATTACAGATCACACAACCAAAGTGCCCCCCGCCTGAGGCCACTCAATTCACTCTTCATCGGTTACTTCTTCGACAACCGTCATGCAACAAGGGCCGTAGCACTCTTGTCCATGCGGTTCACACGCAATGGGGGTGGAACAAACCCTGAGTACAAAAGTACTCCGCAAGACTTACCCGACCAAAAAGTGGGGAGAAGACTCAGGGATGCTGGCTAATAGGAATCAAGGTGAGGCTTTAGCAAGATCAAAAGACACCCTTTTTGCAAAAAGAGACTAAGCCAGTCCTTACTCTACAATCACTTATCAAACATATGCCGGATTCAAAACTCTCATTCTCAGACTTTCATTATTACTACGATGCCGGGACTCGGATCACGGCTCCCATATCGTGGAGCACACGACGATTCGAATCGCTTTATATACCCAAATGGGGGCTTCCTAGCCACACGATGTATGCAGGACTCAACATCTTACATACATCAACTCAATGCTTAGATTTCTCCATACTAGAACGGGTGTACAGTACACCACCTCACTACGGCCGCTCGGTCACTTCGGCGGTGCGCATCGTAGGATGGGTACACGCTACTATCCGTTCTAGTAACGAATAGTCCAAGTGGAGCTTACCACCATTAGCATGCGACTAGTACTATCCAATAACCTCATGATCCCAGCGCCAAACAACGGACGGTCCTTAACCGACACAAGTGGATCGACACTACACCGGGGCAATAGCCCCTCCCCGATGCAAGTCACTCCACCGACGCGTCTCGAGTTACTCATCATCATGTTCTTGTTGTATACCATTGACCCCGTCGAACAAGGATAAACAACAAGCAACATCGGGTTTTAAATAAATTCCCTTCAGGGAGTATTGTTATCACCTTTTGAAACAATTTATCAAAACCTACACTAGTAGCAAGGCTAAGCGCAACTAAGCATTTCGAAATCAAAACAGGTGTACAGGGTAATGTAACAAGGTACGATAAATGCATCAAAGTAGGATAGCACACAACTCCTACACCTAATGCATTATATCATCACATGAAATCATAAAAACTTTCGAAATACAAGGACGGGTTTGAATGCATCCGGGGCTTGCCTTGGGGCTCGATGAAGCGAGGATCAACTACCCAATCACCAAGATCAGATCCAACCTCCTCACGACGATCACTTTCTTCGAGAACGGGAGTTGGATCAACCCCTTCCTCAGAGCCGACAGCTACACGACAAAAATGCATGATTACGATGCAGTGATAAAGACATGCGATAATGATGCAACGATTATTAATCGATCTTGAGTACAACTTTCCTTCACGGTACCCTTGCATTAGGAAGGTATAACTAGCGTCGACGACGATGGACTAGCGACACACAATCAACATGAAATGCCGAAGGTCATTAGGGTTAATGACCTAGGGTCATCACTCAATCCCAAAATCAAGCAACCCTAATGGTGATTAGAGATG
Source organism: Chrysopogon serrulatus (assembly GCA_015844335.1). Classification (NCBI taxonomy): domain Eukaryota; kingdom Viridiplantae; phylum Streptophyta; class Magnoliopsida; order Poales; family Poaceae; genus Chrysopogon; species Chrysopogon serrulatus. The sequence continues at coordinate 110,510 of JADLZL010005028.1, read as the reverse complement.
ATTACTAATTTATTGACCATTTTACACAGTCGTTGAAAGCCACTAATTAACTTACTAATTGAAGATTAATTAAACCTTAATTAAATAAAGGATTAACTAATTAAACATTAATTAATAAAGGGATTAATTAAGCATAATACAAAATCTAATCAAAACAGGATCAAACTTCATAATTAAGATCATCATACTCTAATTAGCACACAAAACAAATTTCATAATTTTTGGACTTATATTTTAATTATTAAAAATCATGGAAGTTGTATTTATTAATTTAAAGAGCAAATTAAATCACAATTAAATTTTATCATAAAAACAAAGTTAGTATTTTTCATGAACAGAACACATCACATGGATCACACACATATTTTTTTCACATTTTTATTTGCCCAATAAAAATTAAAACAAAAAGATGAAATACAACATTTTAAAACATAAAAAGAAAAAGAAAAACAAAACTCCTCCTCCGCGGGCCACCGTGCGGCCCATCGACGCCGCCGCAATGCGCAGCCGCGCCCGCCGCGGCCCACGTGCGCCTCGCGCCCTCTCTCTCTCTCTCGCGCGGCGACAGGCCGGCCCATCGTCGGCGCTTCCTCCTTCTCTCTCCTTCTTTCCCTCCGGCCGGCAGGGCAGGCGCGGCGGGACGGCTTGTTCTTCGCCGGTGATACTCCTCCAAATAAACTAATCCCACCGCCCGGACTCCTTGCTTTCACCGCACCCGACGAGCTGTTAAACGACCTCTCTCTCCACCTCGCTTCTCACCTGACGACTCCGGCTCGCCAGCGTAGGACACACCACGCCCGGACTCACGGGATTTTTACGGCCCAAGCCAGGCTCGGCAACCGGCTTCGGCATCTTGACGCGAGCTTCGGCACACCCGAAACGACTTCGGCGCCCGGACTAGCTACGCCGGCCCCGCGGCGCGGCCATGGCGGGCGGGCGGGAGCTCCTCTCGACGGCGTTCCGACCAACCCGTTACGACTCCGAAGCAACTAACGCCCTGGGCGTACTCAGAGGCTCACCACGACTTCAAAGCCACCGAGAGACGAGGTCGAGGATGGTCGGAGGATGGTTGGCAGCGGAGATCTGGCCGCGGGCGGCGCGAACCCGACGGGCGAGACGACGCCCCGACGCTGCCTAGGCTTCGACTGCAGAAACAAAGAGGCCGACCATGACCAATGAGCCCAGGCGAAGCTAGCAAAGCAAAAAGTTGACTTCGAGATGCTCAAACGAGCTCTGGCGAGGGGCGAAGGCTCACGGCGGCGGTCGTTGGCCGGAAACGGAGAAGATGACGTCGTCCCAGCGATGCAGACGGTCTCACGGCTCGATCAAAGGCTCGGGGCGTGCGCAAGTTAGTTGCGGAGTTGGTGGCTAGGCGAATTGAATGGGGAGCTCGGGTGGAGCACGAATTCGACAGAGGAAGGCGACGGTCGACGGCGAGCCGGGAAGAAGAAAAAGTCGACGGTGCCGGCGACCCGTGGCTTTTATAGGGCGAGTACCGGTCGGACAGGTGGAAGGAAGCCCGTGACGACGTTGAGCTGGTTGGCGGCGCTGCGAAAAACCGGGCGACGACGCGAAAGGCCACGGCGGCGGCAAAGAACACCGGCGGCCATGCCATCCCCTCGTATGAGCACTGTAGCACCGAGACACCTATTTTTCCAATTTCAAATTAATCCAAAAATTTGAACTGTTCACAAAAAAATCTTCCAAAATATCAATTGTGTAACTTTTTGTGCTCTACAATTTTGCTTAAAGGAGTTTGGTCAGAATCAAGCCAGTTTTTGAATTTGAGTTTCAAATTTGAAAAGGGACAAAACCCTAACTTTGGGAATTTCAAAATTACTTTCAAATTTTGAATAAAAGATGAAAATCTCCAAAAATAAAAGTTGTCCCTTTTCTCAAGACCTACAACTTTCATTTAGGAAGTTTTTCATGAAATCAAATAATTTTTGAATTAAAGTTTAAAACTCAAAAGGGGGCAATTCCCAATTCAAATAACTTTTAAAATTAATTCAAATTTTATTCAAAAACTTGAAAAACTTTATATACCAAAGTTGTAGAGCTCAAAGAGATACACAAACTGTATTTTTGGAGTTTTCCCAAATTTTGAATATTTTGAGGTGAAATTGAAAAGGGGCAAAAACACCTTGAAAATCTTCCTTTTTGAAAAGTTTTTCAAATTGGATCTTTGGGCAAATAAATTATGATGATGTGGCACTTTTCAAACCCAACCAATAGTACACTTGCAAAGTACAAAGTTCATACTTTGAAATAGTGCCATTGGTTAGCAACTTTTATTTATAAAATTAGTTATGGTTAGCTCACCAAATTTGAAAGTGATATTCAAAACCCAACACTTAGCCACTTGAGCTAGGGTTCGAATTTGAATTCTAAATTCAAATTTGATTCTTTCTTTTACACCAGTTGCTTTAGAAAACTTAGTCGATGTGTGAGTCGGGGTTAGGCAAACACTTGCAAGCATCGGGGTTGCTTTTAATTGATTGCTTTTATCATTAAAAGTACACATGTGAGTGAGATTTAAATTATCAACACATATACATGTGATATAAAAGAACTCAAACAACACCCTAGAATCATAAACTCATTTTAATTGTTTGAATTAGGGTTTTCTAATCATGGATGCTTATGCAATGATGATGATGACATGGCAGGTTTTGGTTAACGTAACACCGGGGTGTTACACTCCGATATGCAAGAGACCTTATCGTATGCCTCCCAATGAGCTAGCGAGTTGAAGAAATAGTTGTATGAGCTGAAGAAGTTGGGTTTCATCGGGCCAAGTACTTGAATGGGGTTGTCCAGCTTTGTTTGTGAAGAAGAAAGATCATTCCTTGAGGCTATGTGTTGATTATCGGCCGCTCAATGCCGTAACAATCAAGAACAAGTACCCTCTGCCGAGAATTGATATTCTGTTTGATCAGTTGTCTAAAGCTAAAGTGTTTTCCAAGATTGACTTGAGATCAGGGTATCATCAAATCAAGATTCATCCGGAAGATGTGCATAAGACTGCTTTCGTCACTAGGTACGGGTTGTATGAGTATCTCGTTATGTCTTTTGGCTTGACGAATGCTCCTGCATACTTTATGTATCTTATGAATTCAGTCTTTATGCCTGAATTGGATAAGTTCGTGATTGTATTCTTGGATGACATTCTGATATACTCTACAAATGAAGAAGAACACGCCCAGCATCTGAGAGTTGCGCTTACCAGACCAAGAGAACATAAGTTGTATGCCAAGTTCAGTAAATGCGAGTTTTGGTTAAAGGAAGTTGCTTTCCTTGGCCATATCATTTCCGAAAATGGCATATCAATCAACCCGTCAAAGGTGCAAGAAGTTATGGATTGGCAATCACCCACGTCTGTGCATGAAGTTTGGAGTTTTCTTGGAATGGCAGGGTATTATCGCCGTTTTATTCCAGATTTCTCTAAGATTGCCAAGCCAATGACAAGTCTGCTTTCTGAAAAAGAGCACAAGTTTGTCAGACAGAGGCATGTGAGGCAGCCTTTCGCACCTTGCTTGAGAGTTGCTAACCATCGCTCCTGTCTTGGCACAGCCAGACATCGAGAAGCCGTTTGATGTGTACTGTGATGCATCGAAGACTGGTTTGGGTTGTGTGCTGATGCAAGAAGGCCGAGTGATTGCTTATGCTTCACATCAGTTGAGGAAGCATGAAGTCAACTATCCCACGCATGATTTGGAGTTAGCTGCAGTTGTGCATGTCTTGAAGATATGGAGGCATTATCTACTGGGAAATGTGTGTCATATCTACACCGATCACAAAAGTCTCAAGTACATTTTACCCGGCCGAGCTCAACATGAGGCAAAGATGGTTAGAGTTGATCAAGGACTATGATTTGTAAGTGCACTATCATCCTGGCAAAGCAAACGTAGTTGCAGACGCCTTGAGTCGCAAGTCGCATCATCATACCATGAAGCCGTTGTTTGAAGAGAAGTTCAATCTGATGCATCCTGCAGTCCTGCATGATATCCAAGTTCGGTGTTCTCTCGACCAACAGATCATTGAAGGGCAAAAGACGATCCCGGCATCTACCACCTCAAAGAAAGAATGAAGAAGGAATCAATCCCGCATTTCAGATTGGATGACAATGGTGTACTTTGGTTCGACACTTCGCCTTGTCGTGCCAAAGGATCGAGAACTCAAGAATAAGATAATGGATGAGGCTCACCTTTCCAAGCTATCCATTCACCCCGGAAGCAACAAAATGTATCATGATCTGAGACCTCGGTATTGGTGGACCAAGATGAAGAAAGAAATAGCAGCATATGTGGCTCGATGCGATACTTGTTGTCGTGTCAAGGCCATTCACATGAAGCCGGCAGGTTTGCTGAAACCTATACCGGTTCTGCTTGGAAGTGGGATGATATCGATATGGATTTCATCATAGGTTTGCCAACTACACAAAAAGGGAAATGATTCAATCGGGTGATCGTTGATCGATTAACCAAGTCGACTCACTTCTTACCTGTCAAGATAACCTCTGAGACCACCTCAATATGCTGACCTCTACATTGAAGAGATTGTCCGCTTGCATGGGGTGCCCAAGACCATCGTATCGATAGAGGATCACGGTTCACTTTGCTCACTTCGGACCCGTTTGCATGAAGGAATGGGAACTAAGTTGTTGCATAGCACCGCTTATCATCCTCAGACTTCAGGTCAGACTGAAAGACTTAATCAAGTTCTTGAAGATATGTTGAGAGCGTGTGTGTTATCTGCTAAGGGTTCGTGGGAATCTTGGCTACCTTTGGCCGAATTCTCCTACAACAATAGTTATCAATAAAGTATCAAGATGGCACCGTTTGAAGCTTTGTATGGCAGAAAGTGTAGAACTCCTTTGAATTGGGTAGAAGCAGGAGAAAGAAGGTACTACGGTATTGACTTTGTTCCCGAAGCTAAAGAGAAGGTTCGAACTATCCAAGAGCACATGAAAGCCGCATCCCCGACAAAAAAGAGTTATCTTGACAATCGAAGAAGATCTTTGATGTTTGAAGTAGGTGACTATGTCTACCTCGAGTTTCACCGATAAAGGGTACACAAAGATTTGGAGCCAAGAGGAAGCTTGCACCAAGATATGTGGGTCCGTACAAGATTCTCGAAAGAAGAGGTGAAGTTGCTTACAAGTTGCAGTTGCCCGAGTCTATGAGTTCTATCTTTCCGATCTTTCACGTCTCTCAATTGAAGAAGTGTTTGTGTGTGCCCGAAGAAAGAGTCGATGAACAAGATTTAAAGCTAGCAGCTGATCTGGTCTATAAAGAAGATCCTGTAAGAATTGTTGATAGCAAGGAAAGAGTTACTCGAGAATCGGTTGGTGCGTACTTACAAGGTCGTAGGAGCTACCCCGATGATAGAGATGCATCATGGGAAACCGAGGATTACCCGAAAGAAGTTTATCCCGAATTACAAGGGGGTAGGGCTGTAACACCTCGGTGTTAAGCATTACATTAGGCTTTGATTAATTAACCCTAATCATCAATGAGCATGGCATATAGCATCATCAAGCATTTAATCCCCAAATGCATTTGTCATTTTATGTGTTGCATTTGTTTGGTTAATTAATTGCTTGATCAATGGTTTAGTTAATTATTGTCTTGCAAATGACTTGATCAAGACTGGATCCACTTGCCCAAAGATTCTAAAATGTTTTATCAAATTTTTATTGCAAAAGATTTGGTGGAATTTGGAGCAAAAGAAATTTAATTAGAAAAATCCCTTTTATGCCCTAAGTTCAAAATGAATTTGTATTTCAAAATTTATTGAGAATTTTGAGTTGAGCCTTAAATGAAAGTTGTCCAGTTTTAAATTCTCTACAACTTTTATTTTGGGCACTTTTCATGAAAATGCTGTTAAATTTGCCAAATGGTTGCATTTAAGTTTAAATTCAAATTTTCAAAAAAAGAAGGCACTGGCACAAAACGGCCGGGCGTTTTCGCCTGCCCACGCCCATGGCCCGCCGCGCCGTCAAGACGCTACGGCGCCCGTGGCCACAGGCCGCCCGCGGGCCGCTTTGCCGCCGCGCCCGTGCCGTCCCGCGCCGGCGTGGCGGCGAGCGTGGCCGGGCGGGCCCCACCATGGCGACTACACCCCGAAATGGAAACGCCCGCGCTCCATTTCGCTCGCTTCCTCGCTTCGTTGCTCTCTGCCTCGCTCTCCTTCGCACCAAGCCCGCAGGCGCCCCGCGTCGCCGTCGCCTTCTGCGGCGAGCGCCCCGTTCCACCAGCACCACCGCCCTTGCACCTCACCACCGCCGCGCGCGGGCTCCGCCTCGACGTGCGCCACCCCCCGCCATAGCTCTAACCGTCGCCATCGGCCGTTGGTAAGGGCCAATTTGGCCATCTTCATCCCACGGGCGCGAGCTCAAAAGCCCGAGTGTGCACCGCGCCACCTTATTCTCGTCATCCCTCCTCCTTCCTTCTCTTCGTGAGCGGAGGAGCGGCTAGGGTTAGGGTTAGGCTGGGGCGAGCTTGGTTGGGGCCAATTTGGAGCCTAGCTCCGCCCGCGCCAAACGCGCCCGCCGCCGTTCGCCGCCCGCCACAGACCACCATTGCCGCTCAATCCGGGGCTGCGGGTTGCCAATAGGGCCAACCAAACCCCACGGTTAGCTCCGTCGCGCACTCGTGGAGCTCACGCAGCGGCCCCCCCGCCATCGCCATCACCGGAATAGTCACCGGCGGTGACATGCCCGCTTACCCCGCCGCGGGCCGTGGCCAGGGAGCACCTCCGCCCGCGCGTCGACGCGTCACCGAAGCGCCTCGCCGCACTGAAAGCACGACGGTGCCCTCGGTTGAGCCGGGGAGCTCACCGCCGGCGAGCTCGCCGCCGGTGCACCGCCCTCGGCCGACCGCCCGGTGGGGCCGTGGACACGGGGTCCCGCCTGGCAAGGGGCTCACGGTCCACTAGGACCGGTCCGGCCCAGCGGCGGCTTCGGTTTTCGTTTTAAAATGATTTCCGAAAATTTGTTTAAATGAGTTTGAATTTGTTGCTGGTGCAAATGGAATCCAAATCTGGTGAAACTTGTTTTGTTAGGCTTCTACTGAGTAGATCTATCCAGTAAAAATATGTGATGCAATTTTTGTGGTACTTTACTGTGTAGATTTATTTAAATGCTTAAATGGCTGAAATCTGAGTAAATGCATGATAAATTGTAGATTGCTCTAAAAAATGTGATTCTTGTTTTGTTAGACTTGTTATGTGATGTAGTTTCTGGGAAAAATAGGTGTCATGCAATTCCTGTACAAAAATATTAGAATATGATTTAATTTTATTTCTGGGCTGATTCTTAAATGATTTTTAATAAATTAATTATGAGGAATTATGCCTTGATAATTTTTGATGACTGCTCTTGTGCTAAGAAGTTCTAGAGAAAAATATTAAATCTATTGTTTGATACTTTTCACAGTACAAAGTTATTAAATGTGCATTTCTGGCCTGCTGTTTATCTTTTTGTGTAGGCTGTTGTACTGGATGAAATGTCATGAAAATTTTATCATGGTCTTGCTATAGCATGATGTAGCTCCTGCAATTTTTATAGATTTTTCTGAACTGTTTAGACAGAGGTCACAGTTCAAACCTATTTATTCACATGAAATGATAAAGCTTTGAATTAGTGGTTTTAGCATGTTCTATATTACTTCTTGTGCACTTTTAATTATGTTATGCTTGCTGGTGATGTAATACCGCATCATAACTGAAATGTGATGGTTGGCTATGAATAGTAGTACTTCTCTTTATTCAAGTGATGTGTGTGTGTGCCTACACACCACTCTTCTTTATGCACTTCTCTAAGTGTTTAGAGAAGAGGTATGCACATACTCAGTAAATGAGTTAAGTTATTAGTAGAGAGGAGATATGCACTTACTCTGTCAAATGATCTGTTAATCATCTTCATTCATGAGCATCATACGTGTACTTATGCATGTGCATGTGCATCGCATCATACTGAGGTTCGCAGGAGGACCTCCGGTTTTCGAGATCGAGCAGATCACCGGGGAGGAGCCCCAAAGGGGAGGTTCCACAAGAAGGAGAGGAGGTCGAAGCAGAGGATCTACCGGAGTGTCCCAATCACAGGGCTAGTGACTTCGTTCGAGGCAAGCACCGAAGCATTTCCTTACCTATGCTTTCTAACAGTCTAATTATGCTTTATGATTGTTGCATTAAGTATAGGAGTTGTGTGAGACCGTTGATGCATTATATCCTTGCTTTACCATTGATTATCCCACCTTCATATACCCTGCTAGTCTAGGGCGAGTATTATGCTTAGCTTGCTTAGACGGTAGAAGTCGGGTGATTTTCTGTCATCCGCGAGTATAGGTGGTTACTTGTGATTGATGGAAAGCTTATATTGATATCATCTGGTTGATGGTTATGGTCGAGATAATTGGAGACCGGACGGAGTCTTGTGGGGTTGTTGGACCATAGTGAATCCGTCTGTGCCGATTAAGGACCGTACCGTTGATGTACCCCAAGTCATGTTGAACGCATGCCTCATACTTAGCTGGCCGGATAAGCACTTCTGGCCGGGCCGGTTCTCGATCCGTTCGCACCGTATTGGAGATGGATGGGGACCACAGGGGGCGAAAGAGTAAGTCCGAGGTCCAAATGGCTAGCTAAGGCGCCGGGCGGTCCCCGGATACGGTGGTTCTATGCGAGTCCGCGTACTTTTTTTCCCCGGATACGTGCCACGGTGATCTGTAGCTCACTTCGGCGTGAGTGTGGTTTGTATGAGGAATACCCCCGAGCTCGGTAGTAATCGATTCGAATCGCCATCGTTCTGGACAAAGGAACACTTGACTTGAGCTGCACCATCGTAGTAATGATTATGGAATGTGATTAATGATGATGATGGGTTAAGCTGATGATTATTCTTATGGCTACTACTTGCTTGCTTAATCATGATTAATATACTATAATGATGTATAGTACAGGTGCTTACCTAGCATAAATAGGAATGATTAAGCTAAGCAATCACTTTTAATGTTACTACCGCTTTTCCGCCAAAAAGAGTCAAGCTATCCCCTGATAAAGCCTGTCATTACTCCTTGGAGTCTTTTATTTTGAGTCAGTCGGGTAAGTCTAGCTGAGTACCTTCTCGTACTCAGGGTTTTTCCCGCTTGTTGTTTGTGCAGATGGCCATACCTACCACGGGTATTGTGAGACCTGCTTTTATCCAGAGGATTAAAGTACCAAGGGCTTGGTCGTTCTTAATATTCTCCCCACTTGCTTTTGTGGATTGGCTATCGAGCTGGCACTGTATTAAACCTAAGTTTGTGTGTGTGGGTTGAGCTCTTAAAACTATCTTGTTTCCGCTACTTGGATTTGAAGAACTTGGTTTGTAATAACTCTATTTCCGCACTCTGATGTTGTCGAACTATTTGTGAAATGTTGTAACGTGCGAATGGTGACGCTAAACCTATACGATCTTGGTTGATGGTGTTTGGTTTGAAATCCTTCGAGATTTCCGGACTACCGGGTTTATAACGGCTTAAGTGTGACAATTGCTTGCTTAGCGAGTGATTTTTCATTTATGCTTTTATAAATTGGTCGGTTCTGTTACAGAGGAGCAGGACCACCACCCATGTTCTTGCAACGTGCCATGACTGCTGAATCAGAAACACACTGCCACAAGCAAGAACCAACTGCCACTGACAAGATCCACTGTCAAGAACCACTGATCAACTACAATGCCAACTGTCGAGAACCACTGTCAAACCAGAAACTCCCCCTGACTGTTAGAACAACTGTCACTACTCAAGATCAACTGTCACTAACACTCAAGAGGCTTGGCCTCAGTCCATACTCACGGGCTTGGCTCCGAGTTCAACTGTCACTGCCGCTGTCAAACTGACAAACCAAGTGAATCGAGCACACGACTCGCTGCAGAGATAGAATAGGAGGATATAAATAAGCATATACAATAGCTAGGGAAGCGAGGACCTAATAGAAGCAAGCAATGAGGTGAGAGAGGAATGAACGAGGCTTGCTACCTTAGGTCAAACGGAGATCCTGCGAAGAAGATGAGTGACACGACACGGCAGGGGCACAACGGCAAAGAGTGAATCATTGCAATGTCAAAGGAAGGGAGTTGACACGCGAATTGCAGTGAAAAGAGTAAGGTTGATCATATGGGCATTTTGTCGAACAGTAGGCGGGCAAGGCGTAGACTCACCACCAGGGAAGGATCCCGGCCAAGGACAGCAGGAGAGAGGACTGCCGGGGTCGAAAAGGAGACGAAGAGCAACTTCCCGGTGGCAAGGAGGCATGGTGGCGCTGAGCAGGACGGCGGCAGCGCTGGGCGCTAGGGTTTGATGGGTTGAGTGCGAGCGCGAAAGCGAGGAGAGCGGGGCGCGGGCGAAGCGGCGCACGCACGGCGCGGCGGTGGCGGCGAGCAAAGACGGCAAGACGCCGGGCGAGGGCACGGCGGAGGAGGCGCGGTGGGCGAGGGAAAGCAAGGCGGCGGGTCGGCGCCGAGCACGGCAGGAAAGGGAACCGGCGGCGCGCGGGCGAACTGAATGAGGGAGGAAAGGAAACCGCGGGCCCCACGTGTCATAAGTGGAATTCACTGGCCGTCTAAATGGCGACCGGACGCGTCCTCTGGTCGACCGGACGCCATAATGATCGCGTCCGGTCGGCCAGCAGAGAGCTCCAAATCGGCCAAATATTGACTGGACGCGTCCGTTGCTCGTGACCGGACGCACCTCAGAGTCCGGTGAGCTCCCCCAATCGACCGGACGCTCAGCTTTCCCAAACGACCGGACGGTCCGGTGCCAAAAATCCATTTTGAACTGACCGGACGCGCTGATCTGGAGTCCGGTCCAGCGTCTGTCCAAATGTCCTGTGCTCCTCGAGTCTTTGTTTCTTTGCCGATTTCTTCGCGCCGAATTTTCCCAACCTTGTCCCAACTTTGTAAGATCCAAATAAACACCAAATTAGGACTGGTGTGGGATGCCTCTCTCAAACCCTCAAATTTGAAAATATTTTGCCTTAGGCTATATGCATTTTAACGAAAATAGACGATAAGACCGAACAAGGAGACATCGTATGGCCACCAAATAGAGTATGTAACCAATAAAAGCGTCAAATGCTCCCCCTATCGGTGGACAAACACAGCGGATGCTCAAGCTTAACCGAAAAGAAACGACAAAAGAAACACACATGCATATGCAATGCATTACTTGAATTTGAATCTAGTCGCTTGTCAAGTTTGTCCTTGGTTAAGCTTCTTCACACGCTTTGGGGCGGTTATCTTAACCAAGTCAGTCAAGCTCTACATGCAATACACAATTTAAATATGTTTATATTACAAATGCAATGCGACCGACAACACAAGCTCATCTTTTAGAGAAGTTGCTTAGATCAAGAACATTAAGCTCATTCCTCAACTTGCAAAACCACGCTTCATCTAAAGGTTTTATGAAGATATCCACCAATTGATCTTCCGTCCTTACTCCCTCTAAAGATATATCTCCTTTTGCAACATGATCTCTAAGGAAGTGATGATGGATATCGATGTGCTTGGTGCGAGAGTGTTGAACCGGATTGTTAGCAAGTTTTACGGCACTCTCATTATCACACAACAAAGGTACACCTTTTAGAACTACACCATAGTCTAGAAGGGTTTGCATCATATAAAGGATTTGTGCACAACAAGCTCCCGCGACTATGTACTCCGCCTCGGCGGTTGACAATGCCATACTATTTTATTTCTTTGAGGACCAAGACACTAGTGATCTACCAAGCAAATGGCACCCTCCGGATGTGCTTTTCGTATCAATTTTGCAACCGGCATAATCCGAATCGGAATAGCCCACAAGGTTAAAACTAGCTTCTTTGGGATACCAAAGGCCAATGCTTAGTGTGTGCTTGAGGTACCTAAGGATTCTTTTCGTGGCAACTAAGTGAGTCTCCTTAGGGTTAGCTTGGAATCTAGCACATATACACACGCTAAACATAATATCGGGCCTAGATGCGGTCAAGTATAACAAACTACCAATCATAGAACGGTAGAGAGTTTGGTCAACCGGGTTACCTCCCTCATCTAGGTCGAGATATCCATTTGATGGTATTAGAGTCTTGATAGGCTTACATTCATCCATATTAAACCCCTTGAGAAGATCCTTGGTATACTTTTCTTGAGAGATGAAATTCTCTTTTCTCATTTGCTTCACTTGAAAACCAAGAAAGAATGTAAGCTCCCCAATCATAGACATCTCGAATTCTTTCGACATCAAATCACCAAATTCTTTGCAATAGTCTTCATTTGTAGAGCCAAATATGATATCATCAACATAGACTTGACAAATGAAGATATCTCCATTAAGCTTCTTGGTGAATAGTGTGGTGTCCACCGTCCCGATCTTGAAACCCTTCTCAATAAAGAAGTCCCGAAGGCGCTCATACCAAGCTCTTGTGGCTTGCTTTAGCCCATATAATGCCTTGGACAACCTATAAACATGATTAGAATATCTAGGGTCTTCAAACCCGGGAGGTTGATCAACATAGACTAGTTCATTTATGAAGCCATTTAAAAATACACTTTTCACATCCATTTGAAAGAGTTTAATGTTGTGATTAGATGCATATGCAAGAAGGATACGAATGGCTTCAAGTCTTGCAACCGGTGTAAAGGTCTCTTCAAAATCCAAGCCTTCAACTTGAGAGAACCCCTTTGTAACTAGTCTTGCCTTGTTCCTCACAATTATACATTGATCATCTTGCTTGTTGCGGAACACCCACTTTGTTCCAATGACTCTTGCACCCTTGGGTCGCTCTTCAAGTGTCCACACTTGGTTGCGGGTGAAGTTGTTCAACTCTTCGTGCATGGCATTCACCCAATCCGGATCTTAAAGAGCTTCATCTATGCTAGTAGGCTCAATGCAAGAGACAAAAGAGTGATGTTCAATAAATGATGCATATTTTTGAGAGCGAGTCATTACACCCCTTGTCGGACTTCCGATGATAAGATCTTGTGGATGTGCTTGAAGTAGAGGAGTTGTTCTTCTATCAACCACTTGGGGAGGAGGTTGTTGAGCATCAACATCTTGAGCTTGTGCCACTCTTACTTCATGGGAGATTGAAGTGTCTTCATTTGGATTTCTCCCATCTTTATCATCATCTTGTGGCACACGGGATGAAGAGGGTTGATCTATCACTTGCACTTTATCTTTATCCTCCTTTGGCTTGATGTCTCCGGTTGGAATGTTCTTCATAGCCTCCCTCAATGGTTCATCACCTACATCATCAAGATTCTCATGTGCTCCTTGGGGGCCGTTAGATTCATCGAACTCCACATCATATTTTTCTTCTACCAAACCGATGGTATGGTTGAATACTCGATATGCTTTGAACTTCAATGAGTAACCAACAAGAAATCCAATATCACAACGTCTTTAAAACTTCCCTAGGTGTTGCCGCTTCTTGTAGATGTAGCATTTGCAACCAAACACCCGGAAGAAAGAGATATCCGGCTTCTTCCTATTGAGCAACTCATACGGAGTCTTGTTGAACCACCGGTGAGGAAATAATCTATTGGCCGCATAACATGCGGTGTTGATAGCTTCGGCCCAAAACCTCTCCGGTGTGTTGTACTCATCAAACATTGTTCTTGCAAGGGTGATTAGTGTCCGGTTCTTTCTCTCTACTACACCATTTTGTTGCGGAGTGTAAGTTGAGGAGACTTCATGCTTGATCCCAACTTCATCATAATATTCTTTAATGTTTGTGTTGTCAAACTCTTTTCCATTGTCACTTCTTATCTTCTTGATCTTGGTCTCAAACTCATTTTGTGCTCTCTTGGCAAACTTCTTGAATGATGGAGTGGCTTCGGATTTGTCATGAAGAAAGAATACCCATGTGTATCTTGAATAGTCATCAATAATCACTAGACAATATAGGTTGCCTCCCAAGCTCTTGTAGGTTGTAGGTCCAAATAAATCCATGTAAAGTAGCTCTAGCACTTTGGATGTTGACATGAATGCTTTGGAGGGATGAGTGTTGGCAACTTGCTTGCCGGCTTGACATGCACTACAAAGCTTGTCCTTCTCAAATACAACATTTTTCAAACCTCTAACCATTTTCTTCTTCAATAGCTTCTTGAGAGTGTTCATTCCAACATGAGCAAGCCTCCTATGCCATAACCAACCAAGTGATGTCTTCGTGAATAGGCAAGTCTTCAAATTTGCATCTTCGGAGGAGAAATCAACTAGATAGAGATTATTTTATCTAAAACCCTTGAATATCACTTGATGATCATCTTTCTTTGACACTACCACTTCTTTCTCGGTGAATAAACATTCAAAGCCAAGATCACACAATTGACCAACAGATAGCAAGTTGAAGCTCAAAGATGCAACAAGAAGCACATTTGATATTGAATGATTATTTGATATAGCAATCTTCCCCAACCCTTGTACTTTGCCTTTTGAGTTGTCTCTAAATATAATCTTCTCTTGATTGTCAACTCCTTCATCTAGTGAGGTGAACATACGAGGATCACCGGTCATATGTTGAGTGTAACCACTATCAATAACCCAATGACTTCCACCGGTCTTGTAGTTCACCTACACACATTAGAGATCAAGCTTGTTGTTTAGGGACCCAAACTTGAGAGGGGCCCTTAACTTTCTCAACTAGTGACTTTGCAACCCAAATTTGCTTAGGCCTATTCTTATTGGGAGGACCTAAGAATGTGACTTGAACTTTTTCACTTTCTTTCTTTCTAAGAATATAGTGAGCATTGAAGATAAAGGGTCTAGCATGCTTGGGCAAGGGTTATGGTGGTGGAGTTTCACACTCATGAGCAAAGTGACCTTCTTGACCACACTCAAAGCATCTTTTTGGCTTAGGCTTTGGATTGTAATATTATTGAGCTTTGACTTTCTTCTCTTGTTGAGCCAAAAAACCAATGCCACTTCTATCCATCTTCATGACGGTGTTCATGAGTAGCTCACTTTGAAGATAGTTGCCTCGAGAGAGCTTTGCAATCCAATTTTTATGTGATCCTTCTCTAACTTGAGTTGCTTATTTTCCTCTTTTAGCTTCTGTACATCATGATCAACTCTTGTAGCACCAAATGCACAACTCTTCTCAAAGTTGAGCCTTTTGATCTCCTCTTTGAGTGACTCAATCTCTTGATCAATCTCATTGTTGCATTCTTGAGTTTCAATGACAATGGTGTTGGTGGATGAGAGCTTCTCAAGATCTTGTTTTAGTTTTGCATTCTCATTCTTGATCTTGACATAGTCATCATAATGCTCGGCCACAACAACTTGCTTGCCTTTGCCACTAGAACCTTGCTCAATGCTCTCAACAATCAAATCATCACATGATATGGCTATGTCAATCTTAACAACATTGTTAGTAGCATCATGTGTTTCATCGGATAAAAGATCATATGAAAGCACAAGGTTATCATGGTTAACTTTGAGAGTTGTATACTCTTCCTTAAGCAAGTTGTATCTAGTGTTGAGCTCATTGTGTATCTCCTCAAGTTTATCATGTTTTGCTCTAAGCTCTTTTAGGGATTGTTTGAACTCCTTGAGAGAGGATGACACAACCTTATTTTCTTCTCTAAGCTCATCACTAGCTTTTTCGGCTATGTCATATTTAGCAAGAAGAGACTCATTCTCAAGTTTTAGCTTTTCATTTTTAGCTCTTGTCTTTCTAATGATTTTAGAGTAATCATTAAGCAAGATGACAAGTTCATCATATGAAGGTGCTTCAAATTCATTGTCACTATCACTACCACAATCATCATCACTATCATCATTGGAGTTTGTAACTTCCGGTCACCTTTGGCCATAAGGCATAGGTGTGTAGGGGATGATGGTGGTGAAGGTAGTGGGGGTAGTGAAGTCCCAATAACAAGAGCAGCCACCTTCTCTTTCTCATCATCACTATCGTCGGATGATCCACCACTTGATGATTCAATGTCGGTGAGCCAATCACCCACGATATAAGCCTTGCCACCCTTCTTCTTGTGGAACTTGTTCTTCTTCCAATCTTTCTTCTTGTATGGCTTATCTTTCTTCTTCTCATCATCATCATCATCACTTGAATCATCCTTCTTGCCCTTGAACTTGTTCTTGTGCTTGTCTTTCTTGGGCTTCGGACATTGATGAGCAAGATGGCCAAGTTCACCGCAATTGTAGCAATCCATCTCGGAGATAGGCTTTCTCTTACTACTTGTGAAGAACTTCTTTTTCTTAGAGTCAAACTTGACGCCACTCTTGTTAAGCCTCTTAAGCATCTTTGTGGTCTTCCTCACCATGAGTGCAATGTTTGCATCATCATCTTCATCATCACTTGAGCTTGCAAGAACAATCTCAATTGTTTTGCCCTTGCTTTTCTTCTCTTGGTTGGCCTTGAATGCCAAATCTTTCTTCTTAGCGGAAGAAGAGCTTTCTTGCGGAATGATGTGCATGTACATCTCATGTGCATTGATCTTCCCCAAGACTTGGGTTGGTGTAGCGGTGGAAAGATCACCTTGATGGAACACCGTTACAATGTGGCCATACTTGTCAATTGGAAGGACACACAAGATCTTTCTCACAACATCGGATGGTGACATTTGTGTGAGTCCAAGTCCATTGAGCTCCTCTACAATGACATTCAAGCGAGAGTACATTTCATTAGCATTCTCATGAGGAAGCATGGCAAATGAATTAAGCTTTTGCATAACAAGATGATAGCGTTCCTCACGCTCACTCTTGGTTCTCTCATGGAGCGCATAAATATTTTCCTAAAGATCATGGGCATTTTTGTGGTTCCGGATTCGGTTGAACACATATTTGCAAAAAGCTCTAAAGATGATGTTTTTGGCCTTTGCATTCCACTTCTCATTGGTTTCATCATCTTGTGTGAGGTGTACGGCATCTCTAGGTCTTAGAAAACCTTGAGTAGCGGCTCGAAGCGCATTAAGATCTTCGGCCTCAAGATACGCCTCCATGCGAATCTTCCAATACCGAAAGTCATCGCCCTCGAACATGGGAGAAGGTCCATTCCCTCCGGTCATCTTTTCTCTAGGCGGTTAAGCCTAAATTAAGAGTACGAGGCTTTGATACCAATTGAAAGGATCAAGATGCCCAAGAGGGGGGGTGAATTGGGCTTTTCTAAATTTAATCGCAACGGTAAAAGCCTAACGCTTAGCCCATTTCACCCCTAGTGCCTAAATGTGTTCTCTATGATTTTAGGACACAAAAGTTATGCTCCCTAGGTTCCAAACCCTACTCTAGCATGGCAATTCTAGCAATGTAAATACAAGAAGTAAATGCGAGAATGTAAATGCTCAAAGTAAAGAGAGGGAGAGGAACACGACGATGTTTTTCCGAGATATCGGAGAGTCGGCACTCTCCACTAGTCCTCGTTGGAGCACCCGTGCAAGGGTGTAGCTCCCCCTTGATCCGCGCAAGGATCAAGTGCTCTCTACGGGATGATTCTTCGTCACTCCGACGTGGTGAATCCCCCAAAACCGCTCACAAGATGAGATGGGCCATCCACAATCACCACGGATGATCACCATGCTCCAAATCGCCACCGAGCCGTCTAGGTGATGCCGATCACCAAGAGTAATAAGCAAGAACTCTCACTTGACCAAGACTAGCCTAATGAGATGAGTGGATGCACACTTGCTACTCTTTTTCCACTAATGAGGTCCTAAGCAATGGATTAGCAAATCTCTCAACCTCACTAAGGCTCTTGCAATCTCAAGCACTCACAAGGTGTTCTTCAGCTGTTGGAATGAGCAAGAGACCTCAATTGAATGAGGTAAGGGAGTATATATACCCCCCCACACAAACCCCACACGAAGAGGTATTTCAGTGCAGTTTTAAGGTCGACCGGACGCCGTCGGACGGGACCCGTCCGGCCGTCTGTTAACGGCTAACTGTACTGCTGGACGTCACACCGACCGGACGCGTATCGAGTCCGGTCCACCATGACCGGACGCGTCCGGCCAGATTTTTTCCTCTCTCGACCTCTCTCGAGTAGTGACCGGACGCCTCGACCCCGGCGTTCGGTTTCACCGATCGCGTCCGGTCCAAAGCATGGACCGCGAAGCCGATGGCACCGGAAAGCGTCCGGTCCATCGCCGGGGTAGGGTCCGATCACTCTAGCACCCCACATGCACCGACCGGACGCGTCCGGCCAAGATCATCTGCCGTCCCGGTCAAGCCAAAATGGCTCGAAAGACTTCCGTTTTCGTGACCTCTCGCATGGCTTTGACTCTACTGATCTTTGGACCAATTCTAGGGCTGCCTAGAACTAGAATGAATAAGTGTGCACCACACCTAACTCACTAGACTCACCTAGGTCAAGTTACCCATTCAAACCCTTCTTAATAGTACGGCCAAAGGTAAAAACAAAGTCCTAGCTACTCTAAGTGTCTCTCCAACGCCAAACGACACTTAGAACTAGCCGTCCTTAACTTTGTCGTCCATCCTTTGAAAACCGAAAACGATCTCGATCGTCGGGGCATGAATACCATTGACTGCCCAATCAACCACCATTATCATGACCTAACTCAAATGGTTTCTGCAAAACACACGTTAGTCATAATAATCTTACGTTGTCATTAATCACCGAAACCCACTAGGGGCCTAGATGCTTTCATCCATCTTCTCGGGACATGCTCCAACTTGGGCCAGGGTCCCAAGTGTGAATATCAAGTCCATGACGATGATGTAGCTCCTGACAGCAATAGCGACAGAATGTCTTGATGATTTGGAGGCCTTGTCAACGTGATATTGAGATGGGACCTGATTTACTTGAAAGCTTATCAAATAAGCTTTCCATCAAGTACTCATTGACCTCAATCGCACCTTGGATAGTTGAGTTATGGCCTTCCCAATGAGGTACTATCGGGTCACCGACGAATCTTGATTGCCCTGCACTTTGAGAAATATTTGTAACTATAAACAAATAGGAACATATATATGTGGAACCAAGTGAGTTGCACCAAAAATCACCAAACAATCTCACCTTATAATCAATGGTTGTATCTGAATGTGTAATGTCCTCATCACAACATCTACCACCACACCAATTGTGGGTCGCCGAAGCAAGGCGAAGAAAATAGCCACCACAGTTGTGGCAAGAATCAAAACTGAAAAAATCTTCAATTGCCACCGTCTATGCGCAAACCAAACATCAACCATTTTCTATGGCAGTTGCATGCGTGGCGTGGCAAATAGCGGCTGGGAACCATAGACAATGCCCTTGCCTTCGTGCTTCGATGATACAGGAAACTGATAATCTTGCTAGCCAAGTGAGGCAATTCAGCCTCTCACATACAGGAACAAGAAAGAAAATTAGCCCACTGGAACTTCAAGACATTAAGGCAAAGCCAACCAAACAGTATCCCAACAGGGTACCCTTGCTCGACAAGCCAGCACGGTAACAAACATTTAGTGACTAATTTGGTCATCTTTTATGAACCTATAGCTGAAAAGGGGTTTGCATAGTGTGGATTGTTAGATTGTCACAAACTGAAAATCTAGATGGTATAGTGGATGTTGACAACATAAGTCGAGTCTGTAGTGGAAACAAATGTGGCCTATGCCATACCCTAGACAAGAAATGCAGATCTGCTGAGTCTGTGAAGGTGCTCAGTGATGTATGGCTTATGTGTATGTGTTATGTGTTAATAGGAGTATACGTGTGCGAGTATCTGCGTTGTTCGTTGTAATATAAAAAAAATATAAAACAAAGGATTCAAATGATCAGGCTGCTATAGTAGATTAGAATCGGTTACCGAAGTATGCTGTATAGATAATACTTTCTTTGTTTTAAATTGTAAGTTGTTTTACTCTTTTTTTAAAATAATATTCCACTTTTGCTTATGCATCTAGAATATATGCATGCTATGTAGATACATAGAAAAAAACTACGTGCAAAGAGAATCAAAACAATTTATAATTTAGAATGAAATAATCGAATGAGTAGAAGATTTTTGGGTTCAGACATCATTTTAACAAGGATGTACCATGTCACGGCTATTACAAAGGAATAGCGTAACTCTAAACAATAAAACTTGTACTCCTTTCATCTACTATATCTAAATAGAAGGAACCCACTAACAGAATTCTCTGCGATATCGTAAAATCACGTCATTAGCCAGGACCCACATCTGTCCTCCTCCATTCTGCATCTTCTGCCGCCAACTGCCAGCACTAGAACGTCAATACAAAGCTAATTGACACAGCCTTTATTATCCACCATGGGTAAGGCACCAACGCACAAAAATCTCAAGTCCAAAGGGCACCCCCTCTGCTCCCCTTCCCATTCCCATTAGCTGCCATTAAAACATCCATGCAGTGATGATATAAAATGGAGAGTTGGAGCCAAAGGAGGGCGCACAAGACCACACGGTTGATTCATGATATATATTCTTTCCTTCGTGCATCTGTTGGACACAAACTCTCTAATCGCATGGCCTTAGGTACGCCCTTCATCTCTCTTCCCAAGCCTTCTCCAGTAGTGGACGAACCGAGGCAGCGGTGTCCTCCACGCCGTTCGTCTCCCCTCCCCAAGCTTTCTCTAGTGGTGGACGGCTAGGCGCATCGAGGCGGCGGCGTCCTCAGCCTACTTGATTGCATCTGTGGGAGGCGAAAGAGCTGTGCAAGAAGCTAACTCCGGCAACAAGGAAATGTGCAAGATGGCTGTGGAAGGCTGTGGTGGTCGTGAGGATGAGCGATATGTCGTTGTTCCTTTCTTTTGTTACTCGAATGATTTGTTACAGGTATATGTATACGATAGAAAAGGAAAGGGTGTATGTATACGATAGAAAAGGAAAGGGACTCAGGGAATGAAGAAGTCACGAGCTTGCTCTGTGTGTGGAAATAATTTTGGATTTTTTTCCCTGATTGCCCAGCATGTCGGTCTTTCTGTTGCGCAAAAAACTTTTTTGTGTGTACCAAAAAAAAAAACTCATTAGGGCGTGGACGCTAATTGTTGGGTGCCAATGCCAACCGTGTGTCGCAACTGCTGGGGATAAAGTCTGTGACCGTGGCCCAACCTGCCCAACAGTATTGGTGCATGGTGAATATTGCACATGTATCTCCTCCGTGTCCCATTATATTTCATATTCTTTTATTTCTTAGTGTTATCGTGGCTATACAAAAGAGTTTTATATAGCACCTTTCGATTCAATTTACTAATTAGTATTTACGAGAATAGAACAATGATTTTTATATTGATGATAGTTTTCCTAATTAATTAACTCGATCCTTTAAATCATAAACGTTATGTAGTCCGCCTACCAATATCAAGATAGTGCAATCATATTATGACATTCTAAAACAAAGCCCTATAACTTTTACTCTAAAAAATTCCATTATTACCAAAAAAATTAAAAGATTTCTGCAGCAACGCGCGGGGTATCTTCTAGTTATTCTAAAATAACTGCACACCTTGTTTTTCAATGAATCAATGTTTCAGGGTACTTTGGTAGGGTTTTACAAGTTTGCTGATTAAGCTGGAACGATTGATTTTCTCTAAAAGAAAAACATTGTTAAAATGGTCAATAAGCTGATACGAACTGGACCATATATAAAATACATTTTTTGTAATAAACATATTAGATAACATAAATATTGCTAATTTTTGTTTATAAATTTAGCTATAGCAACGGTGGGCGGAGTAGAAAAAGACTTGTATGCAACTGCTCAAACAATGATTTTGGTCCAAACAAGCCGTCGCGCTGTCAGCACGTCCAAAACACAGCAATCACACCCGTGCCTACACTGCTCAAATCAACAGCGCGCGTACAACTTCGCCATGAAAACACTAGTCTCTCTCCGGCTTTTTGCCCGATTTGACGTTGGAAATGACGGCCACCAGACCTCTCGCCTCTCCTTTCTTTTCCTACTTCCCCAGTCTGCCCTACCTAAGCTCTATGCGGATCACGATGCGATCTTACCACAACCACTCGAATCGCAGAGCCTGTGGACCAGCTCCACTGTTCCTGTTCCGTCCTCCTTTTTTATCCCCAAATTCCTCTTTACTAGTATACTGTAGTACTGCAAAAGATCTCTATCTCAAAGCCGAAGCAAAAGATCTCTCATGCTTAGCCGGTTAGCCCTAGCTAAGCTATAGCTGCCCTTTTCTTCTCTCCTCTCCGTCCGTCTTCGTTACCCAGATCACGAAACCTAGCTAATTACTGATGATGGAGGATCTCTCGGATCTTGGAGGTCTCGGCCACCTTGGTGCTGCCAGGCGGCCGGCGCCGCCATCGTTGCCGCCGTCCTCCTCTAAAGTCTCCGTGCAAGTCTACACCGTCCCGAGCTCATCAGCTGCCGGCGGTGAAGCAGGAGGTGTTGCACCCATGATCCATGCGGCGTCTAGCAGCGCCAGTGGCCATGGCGGCCGCGCTGCTGTTGCTGATCTAGACCCCCTCAAGGCCAAGATCGTCTCCCACCCTCGCTACCACCGCCTGCTCGCCGCCTTCTTGGACTGCCACAAGGCACGTGTTGCTGCTAACTGCTGTCCTTCGTAGAATACGTACTACATGTGTTCAAATCATTCCTGTTGTTGCATGTGTTCACCGGCCTTCACCGTACTCAGGTGGGCTGCCCGCCGGAAGCGGCGGAGGAGATCGAGGCGGCGGCGCGGGAGCGCGAGGCCTGGCAGCGTGCAGCCGCGGGCGATGCGCACACGAGGCCGGACCCGGAGCTCGACCAGTTCATGGTGGAGTACCAAACATGCATGCATGCTTGTACTGCTTGTACATGACACACACCCAGCGGCCTCTCAGATACATCAGGATCCGGGATCTTGAAGAAAGCTAATAGTGTTGTGATATTATTCGGTTAAATGTATGTTTGGCCTTTGATATGTGAAAGTCTGTGTTGTGACATGCATGTATCAGGAGTCTTACTGTGAGCTGCTTGTGGCGTGGAAGGAGGAGCTGACCCGGCCGCTCCGGGAGGCCAAGGAGTTCCTGACGTCGGTGGAGTTGCAGCTCAACTCCATTGCTAACACCGGTCTACTACCCATGGAAGCTCTCATCTCTGCAGGTGATGCCTTCAGCTTGTCTGTTAACTGTCTAAATCCATCGGCCAATCACCGGTTAGGTCCATATTAATTACCTCGTCATCTCAACAAAATAGTCACCACAGTAGCGGATAGCATAGATTAACAGACTTTCCTTTGTTCTTTTCATGATCAAGCGAATAGATTGTCAAACGTTTGTTCTTGTGATGACTACATGCCTAGTAGCTAGGTACGTAGCTAGCACAAATAAAGTTTTCTTTTTCATGTTGCTAACATACTAGTTTTCCAAATCGCTGAAGCTATAGATACCACGCAGCCAGCTGCTGCTAGCTTTGTACTACATGAAACTGTACTGTGAGAGGATTCAACGAACAGGCCACTAGTATTTCTAAAGTCACTGTTGGACCAGCTTAAGCGGACTGTTGGAAAAACACACTTGGAGTCCATAAATCTTACTTAGATTTGGTCAAATTAAATGTTTTTTTATGAATAATAAAACTTATTTTTCTAAGAACTTATATAAAGATATAAATATTGATAATATTTTCCAGTTAACTTAGTCCAAACCTAGAATCATATTCCTTCTTGAGATTTGCTATTTATTGTGTAATTCACAAAATAAAATAGAAAAATTGCTTAGGCGCAGTAGTAGTGCTCCTTCCATTCAAAATGGAAATCTTGTTCTCAAGAAGTCAAATAATCTTATGTTTCATTTACTATATATAACAGTTATGATGTGTAAAAAGAAATATTACTACATTAATTATAAATATATTTTTATAATAAATCTGTTTTTGAAGATATAAATATTGATATAATTTTCTAAAAAAAATTAGTTAAATCTTATATTGTTTGACTTCACTGAAAACGAGATTTTTTTTATTATTCGGACGGAGGAGTACTCGTAGCTTAATAAAGTTGGTGAACAGGGCATCACTAGTCTACATATGCTAGCTATATATGGCTATGTATAGTCTTGCGCACATGTCTGGTCTCATATACTGGTCCTGACGTTAAAGTTTTGCTGGGATTATAAATGTGAAGGAAACCGGCTGCATTCCCTTTGGCCTGTGGGGCAAATCTTGTGCTTGGATTCTTACTGGGATTTAGGGGGTGTTTGGATGGTGTGGAAAAAGTTTTGCCTGTGTCACATCGAAATGTCGGAGGGATGTCGGAAGGGGGTTTCAAATACTAATAAAAAAACAAATTACAGAACTCGTCAGGAAACGATGAGACAAATTTTTTAAGTATAATTAATCCGTCATTAGCGAATGTTTACTGTAGCACCACATTGTCAAATCATGGACTAATTAGGCTTAAAAGATTCGTCTCACAAAGTTATCGCAATCTGTGTAATTAATTATTTTTTTAGACTATATTTATTACTTCGTATATATGTGACTAGATTCGATGGGACGGGGCAAAAAATTTGCCAGGAGAATCCAAACGCCCCCTTAGTAGGGCGCAGGTCTTGGGACAGTAGTGCTACTTTAGCTTGAGTATCTCCCTCTAAAAAAAATAGTCAAACTGCTGTAGCTCATGCAATGTGCAACCGCTGGATTTTCAATCTTATCTACTCCCTCTGTCCCTTTTTATTTGTCGCCGTGGGATGCGTGCCACAAGTTTGACTTGATTTATAAAAAATACGTACAATATTTATATCTCCAAATAATTTTGTTAAAAAACTAGATCCAAAGATCTTTCCGATGATATTAAATATGATACTAATCGATGATATGTATTATTTATTAAAATTGCCGGCATTTGTGTCTCCGAAAAGCGGCGACAAATAAAAAGGGACGGAGGGAGTAGCTAGCATAAAATCATCTAGTCTGATGAGCTAGGTCACACCAGATAGAAAAATTAGTGAAACAAAGTTCATCAAAACCTAAAGGGACGTGAATGATTATTTCCATGTAATGTCCGTGATGACTATCCCCTCGCTGTCTCTCTAGCAAAGTGTATATTGTTAACAATATAACTGCTTGAGTTAAAAAAAAACAATATAACTGCTTTATCCAGTTTGGATTTGGCTCACAGTAGCACATGTACTATATGTTGATGTGTTGTGGGATTTAATCATACCTTGATTATTGAGAGGTGGATCGATTAGACTAACATGTAATGCTTCTAGGCTAGAGTCTATATCACTATCTTCGAATTAACCCTTTTAAGCAAAGCAACAACGAAAAAGTAAGTGGGTTGATGGTACTATGGATTTTACTCACCGTGAAAAGTGGTTTTGAGCCATTTGTACTTTGGGAGCCAATCTTCGCCAACACAGACACACAATTGTGTGTGGATCATGGATACTCTAGATACACAATCAAATATGCTTGGACAAGGACATCTCAGGCCCCTTTGAGGGGGAAGGGGTTGTATGTGGATATCCGACCCAATTCGAATTTGGTCTATAGTGACCCTATGTTGATGTGATATTATGGGGTTTAATCCCACCTTATTTGTTAACCGCGGGTTACATCAACATATGAGGCTTCTAGAAACTAGAGTCCATACCATCATCCCTGGTTTAACCCTTGTACGCGAAGTGAGGATGGAAACGTAAATAATTTTGTGGTAGTGTGTGTGGTTTACTCAATGTGCAGAGTGAATTGAACTCATTTGGATTTGGATTTGGATTGGACTATGGGGTATTTGGAATATAAGATAGGATTCATGAAGGATTGTAAACCTATAGGATTTTTTTTCCTACGTGGCCCTTTAATTTTGAACAAAGGATTGCCATCTTAAAATTCTATAGAATATATATGGAGGTAATGACACAAACTATAGGAATTTTGAAGGAAATCTAACATGAGATGTCTATGTCTCTCTTTCTAATTCATTTGTTTCTCCTGTTCTATATTTCTTCTATTGTATCCAAAGGTCTATATGACTACAAGTGACATGCAACTTTGAAATCCTAAGTTTCTATTATTCCTATATTTTAGATATCCTATGTTCTAGTGAGCCTGTCCTGTCTTGTTTTTCTTGTAAATAAAGTAAGTGTGTGCCGGGTATTAAGGCTCGACATGTAAGATCTCAACATCTCTTGTCCCACTGTTAGTTGATCTGTTGATAAATCCCTAGTCATGTAGGTCTATTATAAGGTGCATAATATCTTTTTGGAATTTGAATGGGAAACAACGAACCACTAACATGGTTATATAAGTAATGGAAAAAGTCTATCTAACCCCCTGACCTATTGCAACTTGACTACTTCACCCCCCGACCTATAAAACTAGGTATTTAACCCCCTCACCTTTGCAAAACCGTTCAAATAACCCCCTATGGTGGTTTTGCATAGCAGTCAATAGCAGTTTTGCCACGTGATCGTGCTGATGTGGAGGACTGACAAGTGGACCACACTTGTAAGTGGCACTTCTTCTCTCAGCATATGGTGGTCCCCACTCGTCATCCCCTACCTCCATCTCCTTCTGCAGGGACCCTGGTGGACTTGGCGTGGGTGTGCTGCAGGTGAAACCGCGGCTCTTGTAACAGGTGCGGTAGCGCTGGTGCACGCAGTCTTGGCCTGGTTGCTGCAGTCCTGGGTCCTGGAAGCTAACCCCGCCGTGCTGCTTGCCCCGCCGCCCCTCATGCCGCATGACGACAACGACGACGCGGCGCTCATGAGCAAGTGCGCGCTGCCCGGCGAGTCATTGGAGAAGCAGATGTTGTTGGAGGTGTTGAATAGCAGAACAGGTGCAATGCTGCTACATGCTCATGCTGCAGTCTTGCCCCGCGGGCGCGGCGTAGGCGTCGGAAGGATGCACCACCGTGAAGGACGGCACGGGGGGTCGGAGGCCTCGCGACTGGCCTCCTCCACCTAGAGGGAACCCCGCCATGCGCCCAAATCCATAGGTCGTCGTGCTGTGGCTGCTGCTGATAGTAGAGAGAGAGAGAGAGAGAGAGAGAGAGAGAGAGAGAGCACGTTGCGAGAGAAGAGTCGGAAAAGAAACGAGGGTACAGTCACCCAATAGAATACTGGGGGCAACGTGATGATGGTGGCGTGCTCTAGAATTCACTATTTAATCCTTGCCTCTGCCTCTGCATGACTGCATGCTTGTTTGTATCTGCTTTGCTTGCCCCAATCTCTCGTCCCTGATGATCAATGCAATATACAAAGCTTGAGAGCCATCAGAACAGAGAAAATTCAGCTGCAAAAACGTTGTTATTTATCATCGTATATATCCGTCCGAACGCCCTGCGCTGCGTTGTTTGCTTGCGCCTTAACGCGTCCCACTCTGATCCGGCACGGTGGCGCGGGCGCGGCCCCAGCACGCACATGCACACCGCCGCCCTGGTCCACCTGCGGCACTAACCGGTGGATGCTGATCCCTCGCCCGCCATGGACTGGAAAGCAGAAAGAGCTGGAGGTAAGGGATGACGAGTGGAGACCACCATTCAGCGAGAGAAGAGTCGAACTTACAAACAGGGCCCACTTGTCAATCGTCCACATCAGCAGGTCCACATAGCAAAACCGCTATGTAAACCACCATAGGGGGTTATTTGAACGGTTTTACAAAGTTGAGGGGGTTAAATACCTGGTTTTATAGGTTAGGGGGTGAAGTAGTCGAGCTGCAATAGGTGAGGGGGTTATATAGACTTTTTTCTATAAGTAATAGATGACCTTTATTCTGCTTTCATTTTTTATGAATTACAGTAGTATTATATACATTAATAATATTAAACAACTTATATGTATTGTTTGGCTTGCTTAGTGTAAAATCAGCCTCGGTGCATGGCAATAATGTAGAGGATGGATTGTTGGGACCTGTTTGTATCTATATCTACAAATCATATAAAAACAAACTCAATTTTCAATCTTATTAAGTATCACATCACCCCCCACTAAGTACAATTACTATTCTTTGTGGAAGCATGCATATGTGCCAAGCATTCTTGCAAGTCTAGACTAGGGGTATATATTACCTTCTAAAGTATTATTTTCTAAAAAGGTTTCAGAGTTCAACATAACACCTATATATTCCTCCAATTTATTTGGCACCTGAGAACAAAGCAAGCTACTCGTATGCTGAACTTATTCTCGGAGGGGCTTTGTGTGTATTACTGATTGAACTTGAATAAACACTGAGGCATGCTGTACAGCTCAATTATTAAACATATCATCGTATTGTTAGCTAAATATAATATTAGCTCCATATACATCATCAAACTACTATGAATTTGTATTTAAGTTGTGAAATGTGATTTGTATTTTGATGCAACTGGATGATCGAGGTTCCTATAAAAAATCATAATTTCACAAATACTTAAGTCTAAAATTAATGAATGAGAAGGTCAGGACTGTTAATGCGTGGTAAATGATTATATGGTTCAATATATGACCAACTTACCACGCCAAAAGGAATCTGCATAGTTTCCATATAAATATATAACATATATTTTATAATATATCGTTTCTCCTTTATCCTATTGTAGGTCACCTTTTTTTACTACCTCCAGTTAGTACTTGAATATTAAAAACCTCACTTCTGTATATATATAGTCAAACATCTTTTGACTTGAGCAGCTTTAAACATACTATTTATGAAGTAGGATGATTAATGAATTTTTGAAATGTAGAAATGGGGTCACGTCTAGTCGTCTAGCCATATTCCCAGTCCCGTTCATGATCTATATATACGAAAAGATCATAAAATTCTTAATGTTAATGTAGTTGTTTCATCGTTTGTATCGTGCATTTGATCTACAGAAGGATAGATTCACAAAGAGATCAAGTTGATGTGCTGGTGTTGGACTAGGCATATTTGGTTATCACCAATTATTTTTGGCATAAAACTTTACCTATGGTTAGTCCTGCCACACTTTTGTGGCAAGAAAATCTTCTAATCTTAGGAAAAAATTGGCAAAAAAAAAAGTTTCAATAACAGGTGGGTTATGCCACTGTAATCGTTTCTCCAGTGCTGTTGATATTGTTATGTGAGTCCTAAGTAAATGCTACTGTATTTAACATTTGGCTGTAGCAGAAGGTAAAACTGGAATCGATATGTCCGACGACGATGAGCAAGAAGAAGACAGCGGAGGCATGGAGGCAGAAGCAGCCCTCGCCCTTGGCATCGACCCTTGCTCCGATGACAAGGAGCTCAAGAGGCAGCTCCTCAGGAAATACAGCGGGTGCTTGGGCAGCCTGAGAAAGGAGCTGTGCAAGAAGAGGAAAAAAGGCAAGCTCCCCAAGGAGGCCCGGCAGAAGCTGCTCAGCTGGTGGGAGCTGCACTATCGATGGCCCTACCCCTCGGTAAGCCCACACATATATAGCTAAATGGTTTCATGCATGCACATATATATGTATGTTTGTGTGTTATGAGATGGATGATGGAGCGACGGTGGTGCCGGCCGGCCGCGCCATTGTTGCATGCTACGCATGTGCAGGAGATGGAGAAGATGGCACTGGCGGAGTCGACGGGGCTGGAGCAGAAGCAGATCAACAACTGGTTCATCAACCAGCGGAAGCGGCACTGGAAGCCACCGGAGGAGATGCAGTTCGCGGTCATGGATGGGTTCCACCCGGCGCTGCCGAACGCCGCCGCGCTCTACGTCGACGCACGTCTCGTGGGAGCAACGCCGGCGATGTTTTTTGCCCGGCCGGAGCATGGGGCTCATCATGGCCTCTGGCACAACTGATTATATATTAAGCCATGGTACCATGCAGTTTTGCAGTGTGCGCCTGCAACCTGCATGCCTCGGCTTAGTCTATGATGAATATGAAGGATATGCGACTGAACTGAAGATCAAGGAAGACACCTGCAAGGCTGCTACTGTATTAAATACTGTACCGCCGTTGCACCAAGAAACTTTACATGTAATGGACAGCAAAGAGCGTGCCTCCTGCTTAGTGTTACAGGTTTGCAGCATTTTGCGTATATAATGCTCGTTAAGTTAATTTCTGATGGATCAGTTATGATTAGACATATAGCTAGCTGAATCCATATGAAAACCAAATTGTAGAACTGTCAAGTGACCCGATTCTAGATGCTTGAATAGGCTGCAAAGACCGTTGGTTGCTTGATATAGGCGGCAACTGGAGTGCATGCTGTTGGTGTTGGCCTTCAACCTTGCATGGATCGGTATCGTTGGGGATTGTGGCGGTTTTTCCGCCTAGTTTTGTTCATGCATGGCCTTGGCCATTGCCAAGTTCCTGCTCGGCTGCACTTCCGCAGCAGTGGCTTGCAGCTGTTGTTGCTTGCATGGTTAGTTTGTATTGTTGATGATTATTAGTGGTGCTGATGCAGCAAGCATTTCTGATCGTAGCGTTCTTCGAGCGCACGGCAACGCAACGCCAGCGATTTGCACGTGCTCAACGCACCTGCACCTCTGCGCCGTGCGCCCGTTCTACGCCGTGCGGCCCTGCGGTGGACTAGCTAGTGCAACACAGGTCCTGTTTGGGTTCAGAATTCGGAACAAAAAAAATTACCTGTGTTAACGCACCTGCAGAATCCACGCTCACTATAAATTTGCAATCAAGTCCTACAGAAACACTATTATGCTGCCACATGGAGTGGCTACTGCAAAACATTCTGCATTTTACATTAAGAAAGAACAACTGATCATTATTTTCGTGTTCGGGGTCAGCAGGAAGGTTTTCTAGAGCCATACATGTGCAAATCAGTGCAGGAGCTCTAACTAAACTCTCCGAGCTTCATTGATGTTAAAACTAGTGCCGCACCACAAATGTGTTGGTGCTGTGCACAGACAGACACGGTTATAACTTGAGACGCTACAGCAAAACAAACTGAATTTCAGACACATTTGACCTATCTACAAACATGTGTGTATACTGTATTTACCCAGGACCTACTAATCATCCCTTGAAGTTTCTTTGCACATGCTGTCAGCAGCTAGATCATATGATTCAGGACTCTTGTTTTGGGTCAAGTGAACCGCTACCTTCTGCCTCCGTTCTAGCAGGCATGAAAGGTTGAACAGATGATCGTAGGCTTTCCGGTCCTTCTGCAGCAATTCTCTTGCACAATGCATCACAGTTGCTTATGACTTCAGTTAACCTGCCCTTCAACTCACCAACTTCGATCTGCAGAGGATGAACTGCAACATTGAAGAGGGGAATGTCAGCATGCAATCAGATACTCCCATGGTATTCTAAACCATTCGGAAGAGGTAGTGATAACAGCACAAGCTAACGTTGCTAGTTGTGCTCGCTTTGCCTCAATTAAGCTTAGAGCTAAAATGCCCAATAAAGTGATGGATGGCATCCTTTCATATACAGATGAGGACCTACTTAAGAAATAAAATTGCATCATTACCTTCAGCAAGATTGTGGGAGGTGGATCTCATGGAAGTAAGAGAATAGCTGAACCGCTGCAGAAGCTTAACTGCCAATGCATCAGCTGTTTCTATCTTGTTTTCTATCTCCTCCTACCCAAAACGTTCCATGTTAGAGCTCCTTATCATAATCTAGCCGATAAACAAAAATAAAGGAGTTGCTGAGCTATTACAGCGGCAATGCTAAATCTCCTACATCAGAATTCAAAGATATGTTCTATAGGTATCCAAGTACTGCTTGAATATTTACGTCAAACATTCTGAATTCATAGTTAAGTTATCCATCATACTTTAAGTGTAGACTGCATATCTACTGTAAGCAATGCAGTTCAACAATGACGGGAATACGTGATGACCAATATTGGTCAAAACAATAGAACCAAAAGAAAACACAGAAAAAAGGTGCAAATATTCATAACAATGAATATCGAATCTTCTCTTCCAAAATTCATGCAACTAAACTCAGAAGGCAATGTCTAGATTGAAATAACAACTGGTTTTCAGCCACTAAATTGATATTTACTAGCACAAAACCCTGTTTCACATTAATTCACGAGATCTTGTGACCAACAGAACAAGCAAAACAGTTACACAGCACGGAAAGAATATCTGCAAAAAAAATGAAGCAAGGGTACTGTATTCGTAACTGCAAACAGGTAGGAAAGCATACTGTAGGCCTTAAACTAGTAACTCGAACCACAATATCATATCCTGATTGACCCCCCTCAGTAATTGATAGAGAGAGCTCTTACAAGAATTCCACCTACCTGCTTTTGGCTAATTTTCTTGGCATTCTCTTCTTGCCATTCGCGGTACATGGAGAAAAGCTCAGCTAGGACATTTGGGTTCAGATTTCCTACAAATAAATAATCGTGACACCATAAGCTTCAACAAGAATAATGGACATCCAACAACGTTTGATGCATACTATTTCGAGTACTACGTGTCCAATTAGTCAATTATATACATTCCCAGACACCACTATCTAGAATCTCGCCTGCATAGTACCAATACACAGACTAACGAAAATAGCATCCTGGCAACCAGCCACTCACCAGATGTGGCTGAGGAGATAGAGGGCTTCCGGACGAGGATATCGGTGAGGCTGCTCTCCGCCTCCGCTTCAGATTGAGAGCTCAATAGCGGCGGAGCCTACAAATCCCCAACAGCATAACCCAACCAAGTCAAAAGCGTTAATACGAAGGGCCTCTCAGCATGGGCATCAGCAGGGAGAGTCAGAAGACAAGAGAGTTCAGGCCTTACCATAGTGAGAGACCGGATGCGGCGGACGAGGGGATCGGCGTCGGCGTCGTCGCGCCGGCCCTCGGACACCGTCGTGATCTCATCCGCCCACTGCGGCCGCGGCTGCGACAGCTGCTGCCTAGATAGGAGAGATTCGGACGCCCCCATGAGACGGAGCCCTAGCGCTGTCGGGGATTGACGGAGGACGGCGGCGGGGAACCGCCGGAGCTGCCCGGATGCGGCTGCCGGAACAGGATGCAGGCGAGAGGCAACGGTTCTACTGGCTGCCTTTATCAGTTGGGCCTTTTAGCTGGGACAACTGTGTAGATTGAGTTGGGCCGAAAAGTTAACTTACTGGAACCAACCAAATGTCTCGTCTCAGATCCAGCCCACACTTGTTTGTGGTAGATACTTTGCCAAATGGGGAGTTTTCTGGGTGAGATTTAAAAAAAAAAAAAAATCGAAAAAATTATTTTGATCCCCTTGACTTTTGCCATGTTAGATTTTCCGGGCATCATTTATAAAAACAGGATTTTAGTCATTCTCAACTTTTAAAAACATTGTTTCTTTTACTATAGTGGTTTAAACAATGGTTCTGTCCAATATACCGCCACCTTAGTTGACACGAGAGTATACTGAACTATGTCGACGGTTAGAAGGTCAAATAAAACTACTATTGCTTTTCAAAAAAAAAATATTTCTAATATTATGCAATTGTAAATCCTAATAAAGTCTACTTTCACCTTAGACTATTTATAGAAAGTTTGGTTTATTAAGTCAAATATGCAACTAGTTTTGAAGTTATTTAAAACCATACTTACCTTCTAGCACATTGTGATGAGTTAGTTTAACATTTTTAGTTCTATTTTAGTGTTTATTTTACTAATAAATGCTCTTGCTATCTATCATAATTAGTTGAGCGACCCAGACTATGTAGAAGAAAAGTGATTCTGACAACAACACTCCGTGCTTTGTATGCTAACATGATTACGATAAAGATCATGATACTTACATGATCAAGTGGCAGTTGTGTTCATACTAAATAGGTTATTCAAGAGGTGGTTATATGACATTTGTGTTGTCGTCAACGTCACTTGGAACTTTTACATAAGTCATCCACATTCACTAATTGTAGTGGGGAACAAAAATAATCTTATGAGCAAATAACCAACAAACGGACTCCATAGAAGATTCTAATAATTTCAAGCTAGGCACCATAGGGAAGAACATGATCTTAGGAAAGATGTTGAGCTGGTTTCATAGTTTTTTAGAGCTAAAAGAAATTCTCTATATATTTTATAATATTAAACTAGATTTTAGGAATTTAAATCATTTTTATAAAAAAAATAGTTGTATAAGTTTGTGAAAATTCTTTTTAGTCTGATTTGCCCCTGAATTATCAACGTAGTTTGATTACCCATCTGCCAATTGACATAGAGTCTGTTAGACAGAACCATCGAAGTACTAAACTACCCAAGACGCAAAAAAAACTATTTTATTAACACTAAGAGGGACCAAAATTAAGTTTTTACTGAGGGTCAATCAATGGGACAACCACGAAAGTTGAGAAGATTAAAGGTTTTTTCCTTTTATTTCCAGACATTTGAGTTTGTTGTTCACAACTATCACATGGCACAAGCCTAAAGTATTTTGTTTTGATTAGCGAAAAATTTGTACTAGGGTAGCAATGTTGAATGTTGGGTGGAACAGGCGATATATGGTCGAACAACTCAATTTTTTGTTTGGGTATAGTAATTATTAATTAACAACAAAATAGCCTTAGTAAGAGGGGATCTTGTTCGGCTAATTGTTGATATTAACCTGGCCCCGTTACCATTGAGGCATCAAAATAAGATTTACCTGGTCCGTTCTATCCACTGTCTTCAGCCAATGCACCCAAAAAAAAAAAAAAACTTGGGCTCTCGTCTCCTCTTTTTCAACGTCATCTACTGAACCAAATATATATATACCTGAATAAACATTGAAAAAGATTGTCAGTCATGTGACAATATCACTAGGTCACCATCCGGCCCGCCATTAAAATAGATATGCAAACTAAACAAACGTAAACAATATTATGCGCAGTCTGATTCAAGGGACGAAAAAACTTCTTCAGCTTACAGATTTGGAAGGCAGAGGATTGTTCTTTTGTCGACCCCACATCGAAGGAAGTCCAAGCTAGTCCTCGTCGATGAGCTTTGAGATGCTGAGATCAATAAGCGTGTAACTGAATATAATAAATTAAATTTGTTGTCTGTTAGTGTTAGAAAATAATCGATACTTATATGCTCAGATCAATAAACGTAGTAGCACATAGATAAAATGCTAGTCAAATGAACCATAGTGATCCTAAAAAGATCGTTGTTTTTCATTTTTATGCCACAAATTTAACTAGATTTATACAAAAAAATATATAACCTTTTTCTCTCCAAATCTAGAAGCTTAGTTTAATGAACCATACTCCCTCCATCCTAGAAGATAAGTTTAATGACCTAAAACGGTACTTTTAGTTAGGGACTGGAATGACATCCCCACCAAGTTCAAAGATGTTCATAATTTTTTGCTCCATATATGATTTGCGCTAACTATCAAGTCATCATATATATTGTTATGTTATAATTAGCGGGATGCCCTATCTATACTCCCTCCGCTCCAGAATTATAGTCGTTTTGGATGTGCGTACTATAAGTTTGATTCAATTTATAGAAAATACATGTAATATTTATATTTTTAAATAAAATTATTAAAAAACTATGGTAAAAAAACTAATTGATTAAAATTGTCGGCATTTGTCCATCCTAGACTAGCTGTTCATGATTATTTAGGGGCTTCTATTGTTTTATCTATTATGATCATTGTTTGCAGTGGCAGCAGTGCATGCAGTACGTACATAGTATCAGCTTGTAAAACAAAAGGAGCATATTATTATTATTATTATTATTATTATTATTATTATTATTATTATTATTATTATTATTATTATTGCTCTTGCAAAGTATATACTCTAGGGATGCGTAGAGGTTGTACTACGCTTCCATGAGGATAGAACTTTAGGGGACACATTAGCAAACATGAGGTGTGTGGACAAAGCGTCATGTCAAAATAATCCACTTAGATTCTTCACCATCATCATGTCCCCCAGCTTTATTCCCGTCCCTTCCGATTCCCCTCGGCCTCGCCATACATCCCATCCTCATCCCCTGGTATCCTATACCTGCACGGCCCGCCTACGTAACGTAACGTAGTAGTACTGCGTACTAGTACATCTTGACACCGCCCGGTTTATTCGACACGTCTTGCTTGTTTTTTATTTTGTTTGCTCTTCAAGATCGACACGACGATCCACTCCCGGATCGGATGCATATGAACATCCTCTTAATCCATGAAGACATGGTTCCGTTAGAATGCAAGAATTCCTCCTTTTTCCCCCCACAAATCAAGCGATATGCATGGCTGTAACGTCTGTCCCTGGATTAAAAAAGTACAAGAACTACTCGTCAGAATGTTTATCTGGATAATTTATTTTGATTATCATCAGTAACCTTTATCCTCTAAACTTTCTACGTGATGCTGCTCCGATCCCCTTTATCTCTCCATTCAAGGCTAGGAGTACTTAGGAGAGACAAACCTCTGTGACTGATCCGATAGTTAGATCGTCCTAAGGCGGCTAAAAGTCTTCTAAAGTTGGGTTGTGCTTAGCTAACTACAATAGTAATTGCTTAAAGACGAGCTTGTCATGTGATGTGCTCACAGTCACTTCAGAATAAAGCAATAGCACATATATATAGTGCATGCACAGTGCTGCATAACACTTTTTTTTTTGTCTAATGCAACAGATAAAGTACAGCTTTACTAAAGAAAAGATAAAGTACAGCTTGTGGCTAGGAGAGGCTTGTTTTCCATATTGACAGTTAGTAGGAACATAAATATAATTCTTTTATAAGTTTGAGAATAGTGACACTACTGTCGGCAGGCAGAGGATGACGTTTTAGGTGTTCATACCACACGTTTGATTTGATTTGCAGAAAATATATATAATATTTATATCTCTAAATAAATTTGTTAAAAAACTAGATCTAAAGATCTTTCCGACAATACTAATTATGATACTAATCGATGATATTTATTATTTTTAAAAATTACCAGCAATCGTTTCTCGGGAAGCGAGAACGTCATTCTTTTTGAGACGGAGGGAGTATACACATGTTTGAAATGCCAGATTTTCAAGAAAACAGTATAGATCTGTCTGAAAAATATAAAATGTTAATATTTGTCAGTCGTTCTATCGAATTATCTTATCAACCGGCTTATATGATCAACTATGAACATCCCCATTACTAGTACGATAGTACCTCCAGTGTTGCCAAGGTTAGACGTGCTAGCTTAGTAAGTTTTGCTTCAACATACAACACCATATGCAAAGATCCATAGTACTAAATAAACAAAACAAAAATATTTCTTTTCCCTTCGCCACATGAGCCACTTATTTCTCTCTCTCTTCTTAACCTATCCAAAGTTGGGCACCAGGTGCAAAGAATTTTGTCTCGCACCTCTAGTCTCCAATGCATGCTACCCTCCACATCTCTCTCTCTCTCTCTCTCTCTCTCTCTCTCTATATATATATATATATATATATATACACACACACACACACACACACACACACCCTGAAAAATACATATTATAGCTACCCTAAGGTGGCATTTGAACGACTAAGATTAAATAGGGTGAAAAGAATGAATGGCTAGAATATAATATAACCTTTTAGAGAGTATGGCATGATTTTCCTATCCCACTACCCAAACAAGTCTTTAAGTGTTTGTGTCGTTAAATTATTGTTTCAGAAACACAGGTGAGCTTAGATCTACCTCTAAAGTTAGCTTCGAGATTTCTGTTGCAAAACGTAGTACCAGATTACTTTTGCTTTATCATAAGTCAACTCATCTAGCTACTCACTGTATTGTAAATTATAAATCGTTTGATTCTCTAGATACATAACTTTTATGATTAGGCATAACATATATTAATATACGTAGTAAAAGCTATATATACATAAAAAAGCCAAAACACAACTAATAATTTATAACATAGGTAGGAAAACACACAAATTAAAAATTTACAACATATACCAAACAACAATTCTAGGGTAACGTAACACACAAATTAAAATTTACAACATATATCAAACAATTCTAGATACAACATGAGATATATTTATTTATTTGTAAATTTGGTCAAGTCAGATAAGTTCACATTACTAATAAAAACCTTAAATTTTGAAACTGTGAGAGTAGCTAGACACGTGAGCAAGCTCAAGGTGAAGAGGTAAATAAGGACAAAATCATCCCCACTAATCCCAAGGCCAGCTCATCATCATCGTCGCATGCATGACATCTAGTACTGATGATTCATTCGTGAGAGGACGTTTGACATTAACCCCTCTCTACTCGCGTTGGCGCACTAATATTATATTGGGCAATATTATTGGCGCCTTTGTGATAGTATAGCATCGAGCATGCTTTTGTCCGCTAAATGTGCTTTTTGATATGGACTAATGTTGCCTTGATATGGTACATACGAGTCAGCATCGGATTAGCAGGTCGCGCCAGTGGGCCATCCTGTCGTGCTCCTATTGGCTGACCCGGCCTTGTCGTTGCACGTTGGATTAGCTTGTGCAAGCAACACTACATGAACTTGGCAAGAGTTTGCCAAAATTCACTTGAAAAAATCTTGTGATTTGGCAACTCTCTAAAATATATAGAAAGTGAAAAAAAAATCCCTCTCTAATAGTTTGGCATAGTTCACTTGCCAAACACAGATCAAACTTACATCAGAAATCCCGAGACAGAAACAAAATTATATTTATATCCTTCCACCTCTTGAAAACTTACATCAGGAACCCTGAAGCAAAAACAAAATTATTTTTTCACCCTTCCACCTCTTCTAAAAGCTCGATGGCAAGTCGCGTCCGCGCGGATATATCCGCGTGCGGGAGGAAAGAATAGCAACTTGGGATAAATGAGGAGTTGATTTGAGGAGTTGTTGGAGAGGGTTTTTTGTGATTTTGCCAAGAAAATAAAGATAGCAAGTTAAAATATTAAGTTGTTGGAGATGCTCTTACAATATTTATTTACAAAGTATGTACTCTACTTCTTTTGTTTATTTGCACATCGTATTAGGTTTGTTCTGAGTTAAAATATTTTTTTAGTTATTTTAACCATTACTTTATAACACTACAAAATTGAGCTAGTTTTAGGTATTGGTTGTTTTTCCTTTTTAAAAATTACAGTATAACGTAAACGCTCACAACACGCACGCACACTCATCATTTGAGCTTATTTGCTAGGATGGTCAGCTATAGTTGTTTTAGATCGATCTTCTTCAGCACTAGAAGTGTGTTGTTTGTACATTTAAAATCTTTTTATTAATACAATGATACGGAAGTCTTTTATATATTTAAATAATGGATTATGTTTTTAGATTCGTATAAGAAATACTTTTATGATATATTTATGGTTTACATGTCGTGAAATTATATAGATATTTTGAAGTTAAGACAAACCTAATACGAAAACGCTGGGGAGTATATACTCCCTCCATCCTAGGATATAAGGCACGCACGTATTTTAAAATTCAAACTTTGTTATCTTTGACCAATAATTAGTTTAATAATATAATAATTTTATAGTACAATAGTAGTAACATGAGATTCATGTTTAGGAATACTTTCTAAAGATATTTTTGTTATTGCCATAACTTATATATAATAGTATAAATTAATAGATAAAGTATAATCTTGAAGACTGCACTAAATTAAATCGCGCCTTATATCTTAAGGCGGAGGGAGTATATAGCACTACTCCTTTCTGGTGGTTTGCATAATTAATGTAGTGCACACTATTTTGGATCAAGTATATTGCGTTGTCAATACTAATACTAGTAACCTGCAGGGTTTTCTGTTGGTATAGCAGTCCGTGTCTTTGAGACTAGTGAGAGAGCATAACGTAACGACAGTCCGGCCAGGTACGTACGTACAAAGATAGTACTGGTGCTTCTTTACCAAACAAAACCACTAGTAGCTCCTGGCTGATCATTGGTTGGTAACTCGTGAAAAAGTTCGTGGTAACAGCAGCGGCTAGCAGTCCGATGCCATGCATGAAAATAAATAAATACTATATTCATTGAGATTCTGCTGCTCACAGGATTCAACACACGCAAGTTCCTGTTTTTGAGTTGGGAAAGGTCATGCGCTGAAGCTTGAAGGTGATGGAGTCAAGAATTCGATTTGGGGTCCAGGTATTTTGCTCGAAGGACACAGTAGTTTTCTTTACCTCTCAAAAGAATTTTTCTTCACCTTTCTATATACAACAAAAAACACTTCCTACATCCTTAAAAAACTGCAATTCTAGATGTTAAATTTAATTTATTTGACTCTTAAGTTGAGAACCACATTGGGTACCGGTACTACCACTTGTTAAAAACCTAGTACCTCGTATCAATAGGTGTTCACAGAATCAAGAAAAAGAAACTAAAACATCAAGCAATATTAAGGCATGGCTTATGCTAATGAGTCAGAGGATCCAGCGCAAATATTTTAGGAAGTTTTATAATGAATAGTGTGAACTCATTTAGGAAGCCTTCATCTATTCACCCACTACTACACTCAGCATTTTTAAGGGCGAATCAAGAGCATTTGTAGGAGCGGTTGAGCTACCCGCCCTTACCCAAGCACCCTTACAAATTATCAATTTGTAAGGGCGGTTCCGCAACCGCCCTTACAAATAGCATTTGTAAAGGAGGTTGGTGATTAAACCACCCTTACAAATACACCAACCACCCTTACAAATGCTATTTATAAGAGCGGGTGACTAGCTGGGGTCCGGCACGCCACTGTAAGAATGGTTGAGACATAAACCGTCCTTACAAATAAAAGCCAAGTGTCCCTACAAATCAATTTCTACGTAGTGACCTCCTCTGTCCAAGCCAAAGCCCTCAATATGAAAACCATATTTTAAGGTTTAACTTCTCTGAGCGATAGCTCAGCTGGTTGGGTTCCTTGTGGTGGAACCTGCCCACCCGGGTTCAAGTCTCAGACTTGACACGGGTGCTCGCATTTTCCTGGATTTATCCAGGATTTAACGGCGCTATGCTTTCAGTGGTAGGCGACGTGCCCGTCGGCGAGAGGCGCCTATGGTGACTTCGTCAATCTTGAGATTTGCCGGTCCATCTCGGTTCTTGAAGGTGCTCATAGGGGTAGGGTGTGCATGCGTGTGTTCATAGGGGTAAATGTGCGCTCATGTATATGAGTGTCTGAATCTGTAACTGGGTCTTCGCAAAAAAATAGGTTTAACTTCTCTTTTGAAAAGGGCTCCGGCTCCTCCCATCCATCTCAGCAGAAGCGCTTCTCACAAGTGCTACGTTTGGTGCAGCTCCGGGTGTTATGTGTGTGTCTTGTTCCATCGAATCTTCGACACATGTATATAAACTTAAAAAAATAAATAATTAAATAGATTATAGTTTTAAAAAAATAAAAATAATTAAACAGATTATGACTATTTTATGAGACAAATTTTTTAATCATAATTAGTTTATAATTTGATAATGTGGTGCTACAGTAAACATATACTAATGATAGATTAATTAGTATAGAAATTGCTCATGATTTGTTGATGAATTCTATAATTTGTTTTTTTATTAATATCTAAAAACTTCTTTCGATATCTCATCTAATATCTAATGTGATATAGAAAAAACTTTTGCCACCACATCAACCATCCCCTACAGACACCGAAGCTATATGTAACTCGTCGACTGCCGCTGCAACTTGTAATTTCTCCTCCGAATGCTCTAAGGATTTGAGGAGCAGACATGACAAACAAACCCCACCGGGCCTCCGTATGTTCGCACGATGTACTAGGTCCTCGACGTCGTCGATCTTGCTGCAATGCTGCGCATCATGGCGTGGAGTCTGTAGCTTGCTGCAAGTCAAAAAAGCCCTGGCAGCAGTAGAGCACAGGAACCTTTTCCACTATGGAACGATGCGTTTGTTGACCACGGCGTGCATGGGGAATGATCGATCTCCGGGTTAGGAGTATTTAAAACCAGGGGCAGACGGGCAGTCTCTCCTTCCCTTCCCAAGAAGATACAATACAAACCAGCAGCAACAAGCCCACAGTCAGTCCTTGTCAGACCCACGCCCTGCCGGTATGTGCAGTACTGTACTGCTGCTTTCTTTTTATTTGTCGCTTCGCTTCCCGAGATATAAATACCGGCAATTTTAATAAATAATAAATATCATCAATTAGTATCATAATTAATATCGTCGGAAAGATCTTTGAATCTAGTTTTTTAATAAAATTATTTGGAGATATAAATATTGTACGTATTTTCTATAAATCAAGTCAAATTTGTGGCACGCATCCTACGGCGACAAATAAAAAGGACAGAGGGACTATTCTGCTCGGCTTGGATACCCTACATTGTCCAGCCTTGGAGTCACATGTTGTGCTGGT
Source organism: Chrysopogon serrulatus (assembly GCA_015844335.1). NCBI lineage: Eukaryota > Viridiplantae > Streptophyta > Magnoliopsida > Poales > Poaceae > Chrysopogon > Chrysopogon serrulatus. Next base: position 68,433 of record JADLZL010005028.1, on the reverse strand, counting down.
ACTAGTAGTGGCACTGTTTACTTGTTCGGCATGAGCATGGCTGTACAGATAGATGCTTGCAACTGGTTCGCTTAGTTAAAAAATTGTTTTAGTTTATACTAAGTTAGAGCTTGTTTAGATTGTGTAAAAGAGAGGAAAAATTTTAACTTTGTAACTGTAGCACGTTTTATTTGTATGTGGCAAATATTATCCAATTGTGGACCAACTAAACTCAAAAGATTCGTCTCATGATGTACAACTAAACTGTGTAATTAGTTATTTTTTTTACTTATATTTAATGCTCCATATATGCGGGTTAAAATTTGATGTGATGGAGAGAGTGAAAAATCTAAAATCTAAACAAGGTCTTAATATAATAGTATTTTTTTCTCACAGAAAATCAACTGTTACTATAGTGTTTTGGCTTATCAACCGGTTTATAAATCCTGCTGAGTCATCTCTCCACACCCATATTTCGCTTTATCTCCTCTCTATAGCTTATGCGTGCTAAATGAAGCTTATTGTTAAGAAATTCTTAGATATAAACATGGCAAAATTTGGTCAAGAAAACCGAAAGAATAACAGGCAGGTCATTTGTAACAAACTGTGGCTTGCCATAAATCGACGTAAGCAACCAAACAATTATATGAGGAACTGTGACATGATTAGGGCCGGTTTGTTTTAACATCGGATAGCGGAATGTAAACCACTACGTGCATTACTGATGATGGAAACTAAGCCCAGATGAGACAAGTGTGTTTGGTTGCCTTGCTGCCCTCAGTTTGCAGGCATGAGCTATATATCAAACTACGTGGGCATTGCATGTTTGGTTGTTTGTATAGGCTATCCAGTTTTCACAAGCTGATGCAATTGTATAGGGTGGATGTAAGCTGGCGGGGTACGTTTAGATTGAGCTTCACTCCCGTACCTGAGTCGATCAATGCAAAATGAAAGTTCGATCAATCAATCAATAGTTCAATACAAATGAAAGTAGCGGACACACACCTCAGTCTCACAATACATATAGGTTGCATCTACTTATTTAGGCAACCAAAAGCATCTTATGTTTCTTTTGGCGTTCGATCTACTCATACTTCACCAAACAGGCCAGTCTCTTTTTCCTAAAATTTGGTTTCGCTCAGCTGCTATGTGATGCAACATTCATTCGACAACCACACACACCCCAATAGATGGTAGCTACTTGACTTTTAGATAAACCACATCGTTATTTGTTAGTAAGAGCTCTACCAGGCACCATTCAAGCTAAAATTATCTTCTTTTCTTCGGTAAAGATAATACTGAAATTATATATTACTTTGGTTTTCCATAGTCCCTCTCCAATTAAATTTCTGTGGTTTAATCGTATGTTTTTTCTTAACCCATATGGTTCGAAATGTTAAGGCATTTTGTTCTTTAAAAGAGGTAGATAGGGATTCTGTCGCAGCTAATGAGACTACTAGAGACGGAGAACATGATTAGAAACTACTATCGGTTTGTTTGGTTCACATCTAAATTTTGTCATGCCAAAAAATTGGCAAGCTAAAAGTTGGACAAAAAAATTTATCATAGATTTGGCAAGCCAAATAGGAGAATTTAGCATGTTTTGGTAGCGATTCAAATATTAGCTAAAATTTTAACTTACCAAATTTTCAGCATAGCAAATTTTAGATACGAACCAATCATACTGTACGAGTAAACGGTAGAGAGCACTGGTACAAGCATCGCGCTGGGCCCAATTCCGCGCGACTAGCTGTCCTGGTGGAGTGCCGCCGTGCCGGACACCCATCCACATGCGTGCGCCTGGCCCTTGCCTGCATGTGCTATCGTCGCAGCCTCTCGCAGGGCTACTACCTGCCTGCCTGCCTGCTGTCTACTGTCTACTGTACGTCTACCACTACTGGGCAACGCAACGCAAGCGAGCTGCTAGTAGCCTAACAACCTACTATCTACTGTAGATGCCTATACAGTGCCTCTCGCGACAATGCCCGGCCCGTTCAGTCGGTCACCAGCACATGACGACGGAGCACGAGCCTTGGCAGACCCACTCGACCACTCGGCTCGGCCGGCGCATCTCCACTCCACTGCGCACGAGCCTTGGCAGACCCACTCGACCACTCGGCTCGGCCGGCGCATCTCCACTCCACTGCGCCTGCGCTGTGCACTGCACTGCTCGTCTGCTCCGGGTTTTCGGGCGCGAAATACCATCACTCACCGGGCGTCAGGCCATCACCGTACCCCACCAGACCAGCCAGCTGCGGAAGCTCTGCGAGCGCCGAGCGGACGTACGCGGGCGGGATCCCCTGAGATCACCTTCGGTTCCTTCACCTAACTAGGGCCTTTTTTTTTGGTTTTTTTTTTTTGACTGCCTCTCATCTGGGTACAGCTGTAGTATCTGTTCATACACACACGCACACCCACACTACACACGCACACCACACTCACACCACTCGTATACAAAATAGACCTACAACTATACACAGACTGAAGAACGCGTCCTTCCTGAGATCACCGGAGTCCTCCGTAGGCGACGGGCGCGTCGCATTCCCTTTGTGGCATCACGCGTGAGAGGCATACGCTTGGAAACTGTCCAAGCGGATTATTGGTGGGAAATCAGAAAATCAGCTCCCGTGGGAGTTCGATCTCTGACCGCCAGCCTCCCAACCGGAGGTGCTGGCCACCTGAGCTAGCGCCAGGCGGAGAAGAGAGAGATTGAAAAGTCCTGTAGCAGTTCGTTTATATTTGGTAAATATTATCCAATCATGGCCTAACTAGGCTCAAAAGATTCGTCTCGTGATTTACAACCAAACCATGCAATTAGTTATTTTTTTACTAACATTTAATGCTCCATATATAGGGTAGAAATTGATGTGATGGAGAGAGATTGAAAAGTCCTGTAGCATTTCGTTTGTATGTGGCAAATATTGTCCAATCGTGGACCAACTAGGCTCAAAAGATTCATCTTGTGATGTACAACTAAACTATGTAATTAGTTATTTTTTTTACTTATATTTAATACTCTTTACATGCGGGTACAAATTGATGTGATGGAGAGAGAGTGAAAAAACTTGGAAGTTAGGAGGTAATCTAAACAAGCCCTAGGTATGTCTAGGGTTGTAGCCTGTACGTATATGTAGTAGCCCTCTCAGGGTAATTAATTACTACAAGATGGGTTGAAGGAATTCAATTCCGATGAAATGGAAGTTTCAGAGATTTGTAACATGTGTTTTATTCCATGCCGTTAACGGCGCGGCACTATATGGGCATGATTGGTTGTAAAGAGGATGGGGAACCGGGATGAAGAGCCAGTCTGGGACAGAAGGATGCATGTTTAAATTATACATGTAGTTGTGTTTGGTTGTATTTGTTGTTGGTCCTGTATAAGATGAGATCTTGTTTGATTACCTACATGCATCAAAGTTGTGAGTGTCTTTCACATGGACCTATGCATCATACCTACATAATGTCGTCCTGTATCGCGGGGAAGGTGAGATTGAGAAGACAAAGTCATGCGGGATGGTGGAGGGCAGATGAACGAAACGATACAAGTAAAACGTGCGAGGAGGCAAACAAGCACAGTGGCAGCAAACGAGATGAAGCAGAAAAAACGTGCGAGGACAGCCTGGTTCGAGCCAACCAATCACCCCCTATATGGACCTTGATACTGTTTTGCTCAATCACACCGTTCATTTGCTTGTTGCTAGTGAGGGTAGGGTAGACGGGTACAGCTCAGCTTCACCAATGATTAGGCGTTGTTTGGATCTTATAAACTGGTAACTAGTTGACTAACAATTAATTTATAAGTATCCAAATAGGTGAACTAGTGGATAAACTAATGACTAATTTAAGGCTCAACTAATTATTAGTTCACTAGTCTTTAAAACCTAACTATTTGAACTAGTTGTTAGTTCGTTAGATCCAAACAAGCCCTTAGTCTTTATTAGTTTTGACTACAAAAGCAGACCTATTGGTGAAGTCAAATTTGCTTTGCTAAACCGTTTAACAAAACAATTGGATTGGTAGAAAGATTGAATACCCATAATTTGCCTTTTCTTTTTTTCTCGTTTTTTTTATCTTCCTCTATCAGACTTTATTGTATCGTGCACTCGTCGCCTCCTTATCCTAGCTTGGTTTCACTTGAGTTACTTTTTGGAATCTCTCGCAGGGTGGGCACAAAATCCATCGTAATAACCAACAATTATAGGCGACAACAATCACCAAGAGCCCCTCAAGGATCGCTACTCCTCAAGCACCAATCAAATGATTGCCCTCAAGCACCAAGCCGGCTAGGCGACAACAATCGCTAAGAACAATAATAAATCCCGAATCGCAAGCATCAACTAGAGACATCAAATGCAATTCTTCACATGCAATGCATCATAGGCCTTTCTATCTCTCACAAATGTGATCACTTAGTCAACAGAGTGAGCGGGAGGCTTTGCTCAGCTCTTAGGGGTGTATGCACTTCAACATATGGAGAGGGGGAGCAGATAGAGCTGTTGCCACCCCTAATATATAGGTTTTGTGTGCTCTGGTTGTGACCAGTAGGGGCCCAATAGTCAAACTAAAGCCCTAATGGCTTTGGACACTCGTAGCTGATGAGGACATCCCACGCTACCGTGCATGCTAATCAAGGGCCACTTACAAGAAGCCGTGACAAGAAACTGCTTAAGCGGGTGAATTCATTCCTAATTGACTTAATGTCAATATTTTTTAAGAATATTATACTACCAAGTGTTCAATCTAGATGTTGCTTAGGTTTACACGTGAAGATGTGCAAGACACAGTGCTACAAACAGACTATCAAGTTCAAACAAGCACGGTGGAAAATAGACCATCAAGTTCGTACCGCTACAGTGAAAAACAGACCATCAGTTTGGACCCCTATAGTTAAAATGAACTAGTAGCAAGAAATATTAATAACATGTGATACCCTAAAGTTTTGGAGGTTAATGAGGATATTTTTGAAAGCATATCAAGTCTATTTTTCAATACAACAAATCCCACTTCGATCATTTGGATTTCACAATAAAGATTGCTCAGCTCAATAGTCTTGTAAGACAGAATGTTCTTACCACTTCCAACACAAAACTATACCATTCTACAATGTTTTGTGATGCAAGTTGCACATGGGTGAAAAACTTATTTATTTTCGCACCTAACAAACTGCTCTGATGATACGAAAGAAACTGTGCGGTATCTCTATTTTTAGTTCCTTAAGTATAACACGCTAGTTCTGCCTCATCCTTTGGTCTCCCTGGGTAAGTATTTTCCATAGTTCATCAAAACAGGATTTCATAGTTACCTTTGTTTTCTTGATTAGCGCGACATGGTGCATCTGGAATGGACAAGATGCTCAGATTTTCAATGGCACACCTTCCTACTTGGCCCGTGGAAGCATATGGCCCGTCTATAATGAATTGGATCGATCTTTTGTGAGTTGTGTTTCTCCCTGGCCACCTTGTTTTGATTGTCCTACTTTTTTCTTTGGCTGATAAAGTGTTGGGGAGTCATAGCTAATAAGAGACAGAGACTAACTTGTGCTGAGCTAGCTATGCATGTTATTTGTCTCCCAAAGGCAGCTCAAGCCTTTTGATTTAATAAAACTTAAAAATTGTTTGACTTAAATAAAAGGAGAAACATATTATTTTAGGCCTTGTTTACTTTGCAATTCTAGATTAATTAGACTCAAAAGATTTATTTCATGATTTACAACTAAACTGTATAAAAATTGATGTTGGATTTTTTGGGGGTAAACTAACAAATTTAATACCGATGCGTGCCACATTATAGAAAATACGGTTAAATATCTCCAAATAATTTTGTTAAAAAACTAGATCCAAAGATCTTTCCGAGATACTAATTATGAAAGAAAAATATTTATAAAAATTGTCGGCATTTGGGGGTAAACTAGTAGTGAACAAGACCTTAGAGTAATGTGAGTAGAAAATAGAAACTCCCCGCAAATCCACCACAAACCTTTTGATTTGATCTGAAAAAGAAGCCCCCACAAACACCACTCCACACTACTGCACTGTCTCTCTCCAAAGGTAGCTTAGCTAGCCGCAGTGTGGCCTCCATCCAGCCTTTTCCCTACTGTGCCGCGCGCCCTCCCTTTAGCTAATGATAGCATAGAGAGAAGGCATACTTGGAGGCATCCTCCTCCCCTCTCCTTCCCCAAACCCTTTTCCTCTTTCCCTCGCCCCAAGAACTTCAGGCGTCCCTTTTGCGCTTGCGCAGGAGCTCGCGGGGACAGTGGGTGGAGAGCTCGATCGCTGCACCACTACTTCACTGGAGATCCACCCACTCCCATGGAGGAGCTCACCCACCACTTTGGGGTTGGCGCAAGCGGCCACGGCCACGGCCACGGCCAGCACCACCACCACCACCACCCGTGGGCATCCTCCCTCAGCGCCGTCGTTGCGCCGCCGCCGTGCGCAGGCCTGCCGCTCACCCTGAACACGGTGGCGGCCACTGGAAACAGCGGCGGTGCTAGCGGCAACCCGGTGCTGCAGCTTGCCAACGGCGGCAGCCTCCTCGACGCATGCGTCAAGGCGAAGGAGCCCTCGTCGTCGTCGCCCTACGCAGGCGACCTCGAGGCCATCAAGGCCAAGATCATCTCGCACCCACACTACTACTCCCTCCTCGCCGCCTACCTCGAGTGCAAGAAGGCAAGCAAGACCTGTACTAGCAGCAGTCTAACAGTAGCGCACTGGCGCTCCTGCTTCCGGTTTCTGCTAGAGAAGTTTCGCCACATCTGATGTCAAGCATGGCGCTTGTTGCATATACTTTCTGCTTGCTTTTACATGGGCATACTATAGTTTATGCATGCTGTTCGGCTCATGTAGACATGTGCATCCCAGAACTCTCTCAAACGGCCGTGTGGGTGTTTGCAGGTTGGGGCACCACCGGAGGTGTCGGCGAGGCTGACGGCGATGGCGCAGGAGCTGGAGGCGCGGCAGCGCACGGCGCTCGGCGGCCTGGGCGCTGCGACGGAGCCGGAGCTGGACCAGTTCATGGTGAGCTATCTTTCTGTGTTTCGTTCTGGAGGTTTATTTACACACGGTGGCATTAGTCTTTGTTTTCAACTCGGATTTAATTTGCATGTAGGAGGCGTACCATGAGATGCTGGTGAAGTTCAGGGAGGAGCTGACAAGGCCGCTGCAGGAGGCGATGGAGTTCATGCGAAGGGTGGAGTCGCAGCTCAGCTCGCTTTCCATCTCCGGAAGATCGCTGCGCAATATCCTTTCCTCTGGTACTCAAATTGCTGCGGCTCATGCTCCTCTTATATTAGATGATTTCTTGGATCGGCTGTCTCCTCCATGCAGTGATGTGTCCTCTTGTTGAGATCTTGCTGTCCTCTTGGTTGCCCTTGTTCATCTTGCTGTCCTCTTTCTTGGTTGAGCATATGTTGTTGATTTTTTTTTCATCTAAAAAAGAGAAAAATTTATGTGGTTTCTCAGCAATTTGGCATCTATATAGTTCCCTTTTTAAGAGCATCTTGTTATGCATGCATGTTTTGAGTATAGCTACCTGCGCAGCGCAGATGAATGTCTTGTCTGTGCTTGATGTTTTAATGCGGCAGCATTCCTTAATCAGGGTTTCCAAAAGAATCTTCTCCCTACTTGCTTTTCCTGGCCATGCATCTGTGAGATTCTTCTCTCTGGCTTCCATCGATCTTTGCTTCTGCTGGAAAGGAATAGTCCTCACACATGTGCAGCAGTGCAGCTCAATCTAGCACGCATGAAAGCTCCGATTCTTTTCATCCACTCCATCCAGCCCATTCCTTCCTTGCGTGTTAAACTGCATATATAGCGATTATTAGGATGAATTCACCTGTGTTTTATTACTAGTACTACTGTACTACTTTGGCTCTTCTCATGGATTATGCCTGGTTCGTCGTCCATTGATTGATTCCATTTCCAGTGGAATATGTGCATGTGTCCTGCGACTGCGAGTAGTTCCCGGTTCAGGCAGCCATCTTTTCCCATGATGGGAACCCCAGGGAATTACGGAGATGGCCCTTCCCTTGTTCTAGGGTTTGGGGGTACTGCGGCGTGCCGTGGCATTGTGCAAGCAACAGTCCACGGCCGAGGAGTCTCACTGGCGTATGTCAGTGAAACACAAGAACACACACGTAGTATGCCGTGAATATAGAGAGGAGCCAGGAGAGAGAGAGAGAGAGAGAGAGAAAGAGAGATGGGGAGTCATCCCCCATCTGTCACGCAAGCTAGCCAGAACATTCTTGTCATCTTTCTACCCCTCAAGAGATGTATGGGGATGACGTTATGGGATGCATCCCCCAGATTTGTAGACTGTATTTTCATCTCCAAATAAATTTGTTAAAAAACTAGACTTAAAGATCAGAATACATTCTTAGCATAAATATTTATATATTTTAATATTTTGTCTACCCCTCAAGAGATGTAGCTACCTGTTGTCCTAGAATCTTTAGTGTTGTGGTGTGGTCTTCCAGATGTGCTGGTTGTGCATGATGCGTTCCCAGCACAGGACACAGATCTGGCCATCTGCTTCCTAGTAGTCTTTGCTAATTTTAAAATGAACACATCAGGTCGATCGAGACGATCCATGGCAGGGCCCTTTCTAATGGCCTATCACGAGGCTATAGTAACAACTCGTACTACCACAGTTACTTCCAGCCCAGAGTTTTTCACTTCGGTTCTGGAAGGCTGGAGCACTGCCTAGTTACAACAGCAACACGCCAACACGCACACACACAACAATCACTTCATTATTGGAGCATGTTAGCGAAGAAGCTGCCATCCGATGTAGAATGCTGCAAAAATGGTCTGGGAAGCCAAGAATGCTGCAAAAATTGAATGTTCAGATATGTATAGGCAGCCAAATGAGTGAATGGAGAATCATATGCGGCTCAGTTCTTTGTGTTCTGACCAGTGCAGTGGACAAAATGGTCTGTGCATGCCTCGAGAACCATAGAAACAGTTAGGCTAGTGCATGAACGCGAACCATAGAAACAGTTAGGCTAGTGCATGAACGCTGAACGGCCCCATTATTTGATGTGAGATCTCTCTAGCAATTGGATGTGTGATAGGCTTATATTATAGTATGCGTCTACTAGTACTTCTGTTGTCCCTGTATTTTGTGACAGACTTCTCCCCGTGCACTCTCTCTCATAAATAATGACGGTCAAGGAACATTGGATGCTTTCCGAGGCGAGTCCAAGTTCAATGTTTGTATTTTTCAGCTGTCAACTCAGATTTCTTCTCAGCTCCATGTTCTTTGACCTTCTTGGTGGACTTTTTTTTTTGAAAGAAACTATTGTACATCTCATGCATTGTCTAAACATTATGGTCTCATTTGGTTATGAGGCCTAGGGCCACACACATAAGCTATTGAGTTAATCGCAAAACAACACTGCGTTTTCTGACTGATGTTGCACATGTACTCCAAGATTCTTGGCTGCATACATTCTTTCAAGGTCATGCAAAAGCAGGGACACACACATATCACGAGTTTCCGTTTGTCTCGAGGTAAGACCAAAAAAGATACCAGAAGCAAACAACATAAAACAAGGATGAAAAAGATCCAACGGATTTTGCACTGGAACGCCAGTGGAAAAGACAACGCGACTGGAGGAAAGGAACAATCTGGCACGTCCATCTGTGTGAAATCTTCCATATGATCTGCATCTCATGCATGTTTGTATTCTTGGTTACTGGAGCCAGGTGCATTCGTTCGTATTTTCATTTTGAGATTGACCGGATTTTGATTCTCGTCACTTCTGTTGTTTTTGTCATTTTCATGGATTTTTTTTTTTGTGGTCCATGTTCTGTTCTCTACAACCCCCCCCCCCCCCCAAAAAAAAAAGTATGACATACAACGTTGTGATTGGAGTTCTTCATCACATACCATTTTTTTTCAGTTTCATAACAGTGGATCTGCAAACCATTAATAAAATTTTTAAAGCCACCAGCTTTTTTAAAAAAAAATGTAGAACATTATTTACCTTAAAACCCAGCTGTCAGGAACAAGGGAAAGAAACTAAGGGCTTTAAATGTATTGAAATGAGCAACTAGGAAAGTGCTTCAAAAACATTTGGAATCGCCATGAAACAGCTCCTAAAGTTTCCTTTGTCAAGACTTTCATAAGTGTATCATGAAATCTTTTCGCCGAGTTTTTTAATTTGCTGTAACATGTACAAGCTTTGATGCTCTCTGTTTTTTTGTTGCTTTTCCACATTTTCAACAAGGCCACCAATTTTTTCCATGTTCTTATTCCCGTAATACCCCCAAAACAATTTCATGGGATTCTACATCCATATTCTGTAATGATGTTTTACTGAGCAAATGGTTCGTTATTGCTTCATTTCAAAGACAGCAGACACATTTGGCATAAGTTTTGATTGGTCATTAAATATTTGTGGTTGTTTATTGTCAGTTGTGTGTTGTGACCTCACACTGCTTTAATTTGTCCCAATTAAAAGCATGACAGAACAGAGTCTCATGTCGGGTCACATGCTCAAAAGTCATTTTGAAAATAAAAATAATATTTTCACTGTTGCTTCTGTCAGAATGCACAAACACAATATTCATTTCTTTTATGCAAAATATGTGAATGTGGAGCAATAAAAAGATATTAATACAGTTAAGGAGGGTCCTGTTATTCTTTTTTTCAAACATATATATCTGATATTTTCTCAACTTTCCAGGCTAAATAGTCCTGCATAGTAGCATGCTCACAAATGACTGAAAGTGTTTGACCAAGGACTTGCATGCCATGCATGAAGGAGAACTGAATGGGGAACAATATATTCACAAGTTTTGACTGCTCATGGATGCCTAATGATCAATATGTGGTCTTTTCCTTAGATTAAGCATTCCTCAAAAAAAAGTGTAGATTAAGCTAACTTTTACAATTTCGAGGTCCAAAACCCAGCTCACTTTTCTAAATGAATGGATGCTGTAGCCTTTGTTCACAAAAAACAAAGGTTTTTTTGGTTGTATGTAAAATTGCCCCCTCCGCTACTAACACCCACCCCCCCCCTCCCCCCACAAAACACACCAAAGGGCAAAAAACAGTATATAACATGTGCTGTATGAAACTAAAATAAGGTTGATAGCCTGCCTCATGTTTTCAGAACTTGGGTTGTTAATTTCTACTTGATCTTTTCTAAAGATAACTAAGGGTTTGATTTTAGTATGTGCAGCAGGGTTTCACCCTTGCTTCCTTTACCTGCTGTGCTCCTGGGCTAGGCACCGGATGTGTTGAAACAACACAAGCAGAGTTGTTTTCTTAAAGCAAAAATTGTAACTTAACATTGGAGAATATAATCTGTTTTCCATATATGTTAGGGTGTTCTTACGTAGGCAAACATTTTATTCAAGTCTTAAACCTGCGTTCCTTTGCTTATTTCTATATAGCTTCCAAATAAGTTGTCTTCAAGATGGATATAGATAATTTGCGAAACAAAAGTGTACATGGGTCATTTATGCCTATTCTGAAAAGCATAAGTTAAATATTATAGGAAAACAAATGCAGTGTTGACTGTTGAGAAAAGACCAGGGTGTGCACATGCAGTTGCAATATAAATCTTTTTACCCACACAATAAAAATGACAAAATATCACACAAAGTAATATGTGCAGAAACATCCATACTTTTTATATTTGTGTTTGGAATGCACCAGGTTCACAAACTAAAATGGTGCAAATGCAACTCGCAAATTCTCCAATACCGAGCTCACGCAGGAGTTAGATCATTTTTTTGGGGGTGGGGGATAGAAGCATATATTGCTGTGCTACTTAACTTAGAGCATCACACTTCACATTCATAAAATCATAATTGTGTTCACTTAAAGCATCACACTTCACACACACTATTCATTGCTTTGCTTGTATGAAACATGTATTTTAGATTTTTAGTAAATATAAGTTCAGTACTTGTGCTTTGCCAGCCAAATGTTTTCACTAATCTGGCTAATGGCTATGAATGCTGCTTGATCGCTTTTTTTCTGGATGGGTTGGTCACTTCTTTTTGTCATAGTTAACAGTTCCATCTGTTATGCTTGAAGGCTCTTCCGAGGAGGATCAAGAAGGTAGCGGAGGAGAGACAGATCTCCCTGAAGTTGATGCACATGGTGTAGACCAAGAGCTGAAGCACCATCTCCTGAAGAAATACAGTGGCTATCTAAGCTCGCTCAAGCAAGAACTGTCAAAGAAGAAGAAGAAAGGGAAACTCCCTAAGGAAGCTCGTCAGCAGCTCCTTAGCTGGTGGGATCTGCACTACAAATGGCCTTACCCCTCAGTACGTCTTCTTTTTATTCTTCCATTTTATTAATTGTTGGTGACGCATGATTTAGAAGCCAAGTCTCAATGAACTTTTTATAGCCAGTATGCCAGTACTGATTGCACATGGTAATTCAAGGGGATGCCAAGTCTTTGATCTTCCATGGTTGCCTGTTGTTCTCTACTTTGCATTTTAGCATGTAATGAGTGAGTCAAAATATGCCAGTCTAATATTGATCAGGGAGCGGCAGGTGATTATTGGTATCATTAACCTTATTTAAGGTATTCTGAAACTTCTACAGCGTTCTTGCATGCTAAATACCATAAATTTTAAGAAACTCAATTTATTCGAAGAAATATGAAGCTTCTCTCAAATTCAAATTAGAGAGTTTCCATTGGTTTCACTTGGGAACTGCATGGCTGAACAGAAAACTATAGTGCCCTGAAGTATTGATACTTCCAAGATCCTAATACGCAATTTTCAAGTTTAGGGTTCTTTGTGAAACAAGTATTAAGTCCAGGAGCTTACAATGACCTGTTTTTTTTTTTTTTTCAAATCTTCTTTTTGTTGGATGATTTGAATACTGCATAGCATGTTTTTCCCTATTGAATATGTATTAACTCTTCATATGGGTGAGCAGGAGACTCAGAAGGTGGCACTGGCTGAGTCTACCGGGCTTGACCTGAAGCAGATCAACAACTGGTTCATCAACCAGCGGAAGCGGCACTGGAAGCCGTCTGAGGAAATGCACCACCTGATGATGGACGGGTACCACACTACCAACGCCTTCTACATGGATGGCCATTTCATCAATGATGGGCTGTACCGGCTCGGCTAGACACCAGTATCACTTCCATTTCACACCACGACCTAGCTAAAGACTAATGGTCTCAAGTGTCTGAAGTACTGAAGACAGGACTAGCTATCTAATGTTGTGTGCTGCATGCATGAGCTGTAAGGAGGCCATGCATAATTATTTTGTTACCATTGCTACTCTATCTATGCGCCTATGCTTCCGTGCATGAACTATGATTTAGGTGCTGCTCCACAATGTGGTGGTGTGCTTTTGCTTTTGTGTGGTTGTATGCGTAACCTGTCAGATGGTCGCTGATTGCTACATATTTGAATAATTTGCATGATCTAGCTAGTTTGTGCCTAATCTAATGATACTGATCAGGTTTCCCCATTTCTTTGGTGTGCATTTTATTTACAAGATATTCTAGTTCTAGTATCAGTTGGCTTTGTTATATGGTTTTTTCCACTTAGAACATAGAATAGCATTTTACTGGTCTGATACTCTACTTCTAGTATCAGACCCATTGGGGAACACGAAAGTTTCACGTGAATCTATGAAAAAGTTTATTTTCACAGTAGAGGGGCTTCAGTTGGCTTCATTCGTTTCTATCTTTCCACATTAGAGGATAGAACGGCATTTTACACTACACCCATGAATCGTCTATGCAAGTTGCTTCAAGAATAAAAGAGGACATTGAACAGAGGAGAAGTGCCTTATCTTGGAGAGGGTAATGTAATCTTATAGTAAAACTGTGGGGGCATTCTTTTTGGCGGCAGGCTTTGACGTACCCATCTGTAAGGGGGTGTTTGGATTCTCAGGGCAAAAGTTTTGCCCCGTGTCCCATCGAATCTTGTCACATATATATGGAGTATTAAATGCGGATTACATAACTTTTACGGCAAATTTATAAGCCTAATTAGTCTATAATTTGACAATATTGTGCCATCATTTGCTAATGATGGATTAATTATACTTAAAAATTTGTCTCATGGTTTCCTCTGAGTTCTGTAATTTATTTTTTATTAGTATTCGCCCCTTCCGACATCCCTCCGAACACGCACAAAACTTTTTTCACACCATCCAAACACCTTAAATATACTTCTTTTCCTCTAAAGCTTTCAAAAAAAGAACGGCATTTTATCCAAACCTATTTTCATCTTCAGTTCTCAAAAGAGCTTAACTCTGCGGCCTTACCATGATGTTGACTTATTGATCCCCTTGACTTTGAATCTACAACTTTTTCTCGTTTGATCCATACTATACAATGGCCTTCCAAGAGCTGATGATAGGGAACTGCAAATGGCCACATGGGTCCTATTGAGTTTTATTTTTACGTGTGATCAATGATGATATGAACGATTAATTGTGAAAAAGTCAGTAACAGTGGCGAAACTACAGGAAATTAGAGGGAGTGCACTTGGCTTGTGGGTGTATAGACCTATATTTTTGGGGTGTAAATATAGTGAAAATTTAGAAAATAACATAGTTTTCACAAATTTTGGGGGGTGCATTTGAACCCCTCCAAACTAGCTAGCTTCGCCCCTCAGTAATATGGACGCCATATAGATAAAATTAAACAGAATAGCACTAATCAGAGATCCACTGCCGATGTACTTTACTCTTCAAAAACATACTCCCTCCGTCTCTTTTTAAATGTCGCCGTGAGAGATCGTGCCACAAGTTTGACTTAATTTATAAAAATACGTATAATATTTATATCTCCAAATAATTTTGTTAAAAAACTAGATCCAAAGAAGGGCGATACGATTCTGGACGCACCATAAAAAGCGGAATATAGGAGTAAGGAAGGGGTTCTGGACGCACCATGCAATTCAATCAGGTCCCTCAGCAGCACCAGCACCACGCCATGCCACTCCACTCCACCACCAGAATATGCTCGACAAGGAGACGAGACGAGGCTGGGTTGTGCTTACTTACGAGTTACGCGATCGGGAGCGGTGCCACCGTCGGCCGCCGGCCGGCCTTGAAGGGGTTAGTGTCGCCTCTCCGTGACTCAATAGCGGGCGGCGGAGAGGGTCACTGGCGGCGTGACTTGGGTTGGGGCGGCGGCGGTCAACTGTCTGGTCGACTGGGCCGTGCGCATGTACGCTCTCTGTGACTGATATGGGCCGTTTGCCTCGGACTTTCTTGAGCCCAGGGAAATCTGGGCCTTTTAATCGTCGTCACCCAGCTCTCGGTTACCGGGCCTGCGTGACCCCATCTTCGTGTGCTTCAGCCGTCAGTATCGCACTGGAGTGGAACAACTCCCATCCTTGGCGCCGGTTAGGAATGGAGTTGCCGGCTACGCTCTCGCGCGCGAGCGAGGCCGCTTACACGGATGGTCGGCAGGATGCGCAGGCGGAAACGGGGCCACCTCCCCGTCGGCCGGCCGCGTTCTACAGCTCCGTGTTCAAGCAGGTACACCAGCCGCTCGACGAAATGCCTGAGCCGACAGACAGATGCCGCAAGGGAATCGGTTTTAATTGTTTTGTGGGTTTTTTTTTTTCTTCCCATGTGGATAGTTGGTGACATCGCTTTCGTTTTCTATTTGGACGTTGGCGCGTGCAGATCGAAGAGATCGGGTGGGAGCAGCTGGTGAGCGCTACGGGGGACGATGGGGTGTCCTGTCTCACCTTCCGCGTTGTGTAAGGATTCGTCTCATTTGCTGTCAATCGGCATTGAGCTATTTTATATATATTTATTTATACTATATGATTGCTTGGATAAAATATCTACTGTCGTACTGAAGTTTGTCAGTTTGATAGTTGTTCGAAATGGTTGTATCAGCGTTTACTGACATTGTAATGCATATGAACAACAATCACAAGTGTAGCAGCGTTTCTTTGGGCATCTCTTTAATTCTATTCTATTGTCTGAAATTATGGCTTGTGTTTCTACCAGGGATGAACCAGGACGGATTCATTTACTGGAGATCACACTGCCCATGGGCTATCCTGAAAGTCCTCCTTCAATCTCTGCTGTTAGTCTCTGTCCTGGTATTTCCATAAGCTAGGCGTGTTTTTATTATATTCTGCAGTTACATGAAATTTCAGAACCTGTATGATTGAACTTGTCCCATTAACAGGACATACCATATCTCCCAAAAATACGGTGGTCAAAAAGCTCAAGACTGAAAGATGTTATTTGCCAGTTCCATGCGGTAGGTGAACTTCTTTCTTTTATTGCTTGAATCATATGGTTGTCCTTTTCATTGGTTGTTATGTTTTGTCGTGCTATGTTACTGGGTTCACGCAATTAGCACCTGAAGATCTTACAAGAGTTCTGGTCTACAATGGACGAGATTGATAAGGCCCTTTGGATTGTTGATCCAACAAAGCCATCCTATGCTATGTCTCATCGTCGTATATCATTAGGTAATTTCCCTTATTCATCTGGATTGCCTTCCCCTTATTTATGTTTACTTAAATTACTATTTGTGCCTGAAATCACTAGGTGACGATTGCTACATTTTGTTACATGTTGATGCACGCAAGCCCAACTCATTACCAGAGTAAGGTCAGATTTTAGGACTCTATTTTGAAGCCAACCATTATTTGATCCCATGCATCACCATTTCTTCCAGGTGTCGCTTCTTGGGCACAGATGGCAAACTTGATAGGCTGATAACAAATTGGAGAAAGAATCGTAAAAAATGGTATACTCACATATTTTCTGCATTGTATTGTACACATTTTTGTATATACTGATGTAGATGTGCTATTGTATTTTTCATTAAAATATACTTAACTTGCCTATGTAATGTGCTAAACATAAACTCTGTTTCACCTGCTAAACATAAACTCTGTTTCACCTGTATCTTCTTTCCTGCAAATCTAATGTCTACTGGTTCATACCAGTAGTAGATCAGATAACTGAAATTTCTCTAGAGTTACATTAAAGTCCATGTAAAAAGTTGCAATTAAAACTTATATAATCTTTTCTCTATCACTAGGGATGCAAAGAAAAAATTTCACGAGAATTTGTCAACTGTCTTGGACTTTGCACTGCCTGCACCCCCTTCGGTCGGTGGTAATGTCAAAGATGACGAGCAAGCTGATTGTGGGATATGCTATGCCAAGCACCTGCCAGTCGGTGAGCGAATTTATCATGTGTCTCTACTACGCAACCCCTTTTGCTCTCAGCTTGGTCCCTGAATCTTGATCACAGTGCTTGCTTCTCTGATCCTCCAGATGACGAACTCGGCGCTCACAGCGGGTGTGTGACGGACTACACCTGCGAGAACCCCAGCTGCAGCAGAGCCTTCCATTCCGTGTGCCTGAGAGACTGGCTGCGCTCCATCACCACGACCAGGCAGTACGTCTGAACGAACTGAAGTTACCAAATCCTCAGTTTGATGTTGCTGCTGTTTTCATATTCTGATTATTTTGTCACGAGCCTGGTGTCTGTCTTCCTCGTGTTGGCAGGTCGTTCGATGTCCTGTTCGGGAACTGCCCCTACTGCAGCGATCCCGTCGCCGTCAAGATCGCCGACCACTAACACCAAACCATGGTCAGCGTTTACAAAGTCAGGCAGGCTATCATAACCACATTTTAAGCTTCACTTGAGTTTCACGTCACAGAAGTGGGGGAGATAGACTAGTTTTGGACTTTTGGTTCCTGCTTACATGTACAGTGGCCAAGTGTCACCTGCGGATACGTTGTCTATTCTCAGTTTCCTTTCAGAAAGGTCGAGATCGCTGGGTCTAGGTGGATGCGTTCCGCATTCGTCAGGTTTAGCGGAGCTGCAACTGCAATAGGTCGAAATTTGCCGCCGGCTTCTAGAGAGCAAACATATAATAGTGTCTTCTCTAGAAGAGAGAAAGAGAGGGGTTAGCAGCTTCCCATAGCCAATCGGTCAGACTTTTTAACGTCGCCTTTGTTCTGGAACATGCCCTTCTAGATTTGGATTAGGAACAACGATTATTCTGACTAACGCTGGTGCCTGTAATCCTTAGGGACGGTCGCGATCAAGGTAGCTTACCATTACCTACCAAAGACGGTGGACAGATGCTCCTTGATTCTGACGGTGGTGATAGCAGCCAATGATTTCAGTGGACTGAAATAGGTCGCCAAGAACGACACGAACGCCTGGTGAATCACTCACTCTGTAGTGTGGGTGCACTCACACTGGCAACCAAACCCCGGGTGCTACGTTGCGTGGCCCATGGTCTGCTTTGGAGTCGGAATTATTAGTACCGTCAGGTGACGATGCATTTGGAATTTTGGAGGAGTGTGTCTTGTGGGCTCACAGCCTCACACAGTTATGGAAGTGCCGTGCGTGAAAATGCAGCAGGCATGGAAAGGCAGCAAGCGGATGACTCACATCAGGACATCACATGGATCTAGGGCGCCTAGTATAGTGTACTGGCGGTACACGTAACAAAAGACGTTCACCATGCCTAGCCAAAAAACAGAATCCAGATCCATCCCAATGTCTTCGTCGCGTATGCGAATGCGATGACTCGACGATGACGACGCGTCACTCGTCACTCACTGCGGATGGAGAGGAAAGCGTCGGAGCGGTGTGGAGTGGCCTCTGGAGAACAAAGCGCAAAACCCACATGGGCAAGGGCAACTACCGAACGAAAGGCCTCCGGAACCGGGAAGCCTCGGGCCGCGACGGCACGGCAGCCAGGCCGCAATGGAAGTGCTGCAGAGAGGAGAGAGAGCAGAAGCGTCAGTTCAATTCTCCGCGCCACGCCCACGCCTCGGCAGCCAAGAAGCACCCTCCCTCTCGCGAGCAGCGACCGACCGCAGTCCGCAGCGCTGAATAGAAACACAGACACCTGCTGCCTGCGCAAGTCCTGGTCTTGGTCTGGACCGCCGGCTTCCAGAATCCAGAATCCCAGCACGCGCCTATAAAACAAATCCGGGCCCCAACGCCGCCCGCGGCCGAGTCAGAGCATCAGAGAGTCAGAGGGAGGGAAAAATGGCGAGCGGGGAGGGCGGGGACGACAAGAAGCAGAGGAGGAGGGGGAGGCGGAGGCGGCTGTGGGCGGCGTGCCTCCCGCGGCCGGGGTGCTTCACGGTGTCCGCCGCCGACGAGGGCGTGTCGGCTCCCGGCGCCGGCGAGGGGCAGAGCGAGCCCAAGCCGACGCATCTGGTCGTCACTGTCAACGGGATCGTCGGAAGGTACTGCCTTTCTTCGCTTTCTTCCTTTATTCAGTTATTCTGTTTTATCTGTTTTGCTACTTTTCCCTTATTGACGAGCTGAAGCTCGATTCGTAGCCAAACCAAGTTAGCAGTCGGTACAGACGTACAGTCTTTGTGCGCATCATTGGCTCTGTCTTGAACTCCCATTCTGAAACTCTGCTTTGGCTTTACTCAAAGCTTCAGTTGTAGCAGTGGTGAACATCTGCGTCTGCAGGTATAGTCTACCAAATTTTGTTGCCTTGCAATATGGGAAAAGGCATGGCACCTTGATCGTGGGACTACTGGTGGCAGACTGGCAGTAGTCCTGAATCCATTGGAACACGAGGAACTACTGTTCAGCAACATGAGCACAGCAGCTTTAGCCTAATATGCTCATTCAAGGATTGTGATCCATGTACAATATTGTTTTTCTCTTTTTCGAAATGAGAATGAGTTTCTTTTATTCAAGTAAAAACACTAAACACTGTTATATGTCATCCTTGAGTAACAATCTGACGCCTATGCTGGAACGTTGGCACATGTTCCTCGGAGCATCCAAACAGCCTTCCAGAGTGCTAGTGATGGTCATTGTGGTCATACTCAATGCCTTCAATTTGAACGGTAGGGTTATGCATGCAGTTTGCAATGGTGAATGCATCTTCTAATAGATTAAAATCTCTACTGCACCTTATCATAGTTCTAACTGAAGAAGTTACTTCAGTGATTTTGACATATCATTGCTGGGTGACACCCATTTCCACCTTTTATAAACATGTGTCCCTTCAATTATGCAGTGCGGAAAATTGGCGTTTTGCGGCAAAACACTTCATCAAGAAACACCCTGAAGATGTGGTTGTTCACAGTGAGTTAAACAGCAATGCAAAAAACACTACTTTTAACCCCAAAAACTTATCCAACATCCAAACAAGCACCCTTCTATCCGTTTTTGTTCTGCTTAGCTTGGCTATATAATGGCAATTTTTATGTGGTGGCACAGGCAGTGGGTGCAACTCAGCGGCTCGAACCTTTGATGGAGTTGATGTGATGGGAAGAAGATTGGCAGAGGAGGTAAGTGCAAATGAACTAACATTGAAAGAGTATTATGTTACAAAGCTAATCAAGAATGAACATTCTATAATTCAATTAATGGACATTTTCTGCTCTTCTTTCATTATTAACTCCTTTATCGAATATCAGCAGCAGCACCTATTACTTCTTGTACATTTTTCTTTGAATTAACTGTTGCTTTTCTGTATGAAGGTGACTTCTGTTGTTGACAGTAGACCAGAGCTTCGCAAGATTTCCTTCGTTGCACATTCGTTGGGTGGACTAATTGCAAGATACGCTATTGCATTATTATATGAGAGTGAGACACAAAAAGATTCTCATGAAAAGTGTGAGAAACATGTTGACTATTCTAGTAACCAGCATAGCATTGGAGGGAAAATTGCTGGTTTGGAGCCTATTAACTTCATCACTTTTGCAACACCACACCTCGGTACAAGATCACACAAACAGGTCAGGTTAAAAAGATTCAGCCACTGTTAGTTTTGGAATTTGATGCTGAATTACTTTCTCAGTTATCCTACCTGTTGCAGTGTAGAACCCCTGTTGAATTTTTAGGATTTTGTATAATATTATCAGTCCAATTTTATACAGGGGAGTAGGCACTAATTATAAACTGAGTTTTATAAACAAATGTAATCAGTTAAATGATGTTCTCGTTTTCTTTTATTTGACTTGCATGATTGCTTGCTAGAACTCACATATGATTGCTCTACTGTACATCTGTACTAAATGCATGTACTTATTTCCTCATATTCATACTAGTACCCAGTGTTCCTTCTTGATACGTGACACATAATACAAGTCTTTATTTGTACCTTTACAGTACCAAATGCTAAGAGATTAACCATGGTTTTTATATTAATATGCTAAAGACAATGTCATTTATACTCTGTGACTTCCAAAGAAAAACCTAAGAAGGCCCGTGTATAACATTACCGGGTCTCATGGCTGCATCTGTTGTAGCCATGAAGAATCCGCATAGAATCCACATATTTGACTGATTCGATTTCTGATCTGAACTAGCAGATACCACTTCTTCGTGGTTCCAAAAAATTAGAAAAGATGGCATATCGTTTGTCTTGGATTGCTGGGAAAAGTGGAAAACATCTGTTCTTGAAAGATATTGAAGATGAGAAACCACCACTTCTTCTACAGATGGTTACTGATTATGGTGGTCTCCATTTCATGTACGCAATAAAAATAATTCTACTTGTTTCACAAAAGTGGAAGTTACTGCTGATGTTACAACATGCACTTTTCTTATGCTGCAGGTCAGCTCTCCGCTCTTTCAAGCGGCATGTTGCTTACTCCAATGTCTGCAATGACTGTATCCTTATTGTAAATGCTTCCGATTTTCACAACATATAAGCCTATTGGTTTAGTTATTGGGTAACTATCAACTACCTTGATCCAAAAAAAAAAAAAAAAAAAATCAACTACCAAAACTTTGGCCTTAACTAATAAACTAGTTATCGTTGGTTGGAGGACATCTTCAATTCGACGTCAACACGAGCTTCCTAAGGTACTATATTCACTATAAAGTCATTTTGGTATTTAAGCTGGGTTCCTGAATCTGAAAATTCCTGTGTGCATCAACCCAGAGTTTTATAAACAACGATAGATATCCACACATTGTATATGTGGAAGGACCAAAGGTTGAGGATGTTGATTTTTCAGATGCGATGATTTATCAGGCAAAAAGTACTGCTGAAATGGAAGGTATGATGCAAAGTTCTTTTACTTTTGCTGGAATGAAGAAACTGCATGTTCATACATAATTTCTTTTTTATGTTGAGCCATTGATCCATAACTAGAAATTTGACCTCCTTTTGTGTCTGCTAAATTAATTGTTCTGTGTTTTTTTTTATTATTTTTGAGATTCTTTTTCTCTTAACCGGACTACCTTTTGACTTCAGAGGTGATGCTCAAAGGTCTGAATAGACTTTCATGGGAAAGGGTAGATGTTAGCTTCAAGAAAAGTAGACAAAGGTTTTTTGCTCATAGCACCATTCAGGTATGTGATTAACCCCTTGGCAATCAGTTAATGTGTTAGAAATACTGTTTTATTAAGTGGAAAGATAAGTTACTCAGTGTATGAGCATTGATCCATTCTTTTCATTTCTTACTTTTTGTGTTGCAGGTCAAGACCTATTTCTTGAATTCTGATGGAGCTGACGTGATCTTCCACATGATTGACCATTTTATTTATTAAGATGGGTGTACTAAGAAAGATGGTGGCAGGTTCTTCTCTTTGTGGATCGATTTCTCGGCCAAAGAGGAACATGTGGGAAATATTCTTGGTCTGAAGACAGGATTAGAGTTATACTACTGGAAGCATAGAACCCACTGTAAAGGGGTGTCGGGTCTCTACCCTTCCTGCAAATTTTGGGCCGTCTAGGTTTTTCTTTTCCTTTACAGGCTTCAGAATCTCTGTTGTACATGTACTACTGATGTATACTGGACCAAAATCTGTTCTCCAAATGCAATGAAATTTGGTGCGTACTTGCTTCTCCCAACAATGATCTCTGGACCAACGTGACCAGCCCACCAAAGAGGAGAGTGATAGACCGTCGTAGTAAATGATGCGGACGGCCCATTGGTAACTTTATTCTACCCTCTCCATTCCTAAAAGAACTAATTTCTAGAGTTGTGTTAAATCAAATTTTTTTTGAATTTTAACTAATTTTTTAAAAAATTTAAGATTTATATTATTAAATTAATATTATTAGATTTATTATAAGATATATTTTTATAATATATCTATTTTATATTATAAATATTATTAAATTTTTTATAAAGCTAATTAAATTTAAAAAATTTAAATGACACGATTTGTGGGATAGATAGTATTCCTGTCGCGTACATATGGTTTCCAGCGATTCTAGAATCGCAATAAAACGAAAAAATGCTGTTGTGGAATGCCTTCTTCGGCTGTCGTGCCGAGAACCCATGCATGGCGGCAATTACGACTATTGACTTCCTGTCGCGTACATATGAGTATTATGACGCTGCTTTTCTAGTGCCGTAGCAGGTTTTTTCAGCTTGACCTGAGCCTAGGCCTTTAAATTCTTCCTCTGTTTTACGCTTGCGACCCCATTCCCCAGTGTAGCACTGTACTGTTCTTTGACTACCTTTGTCTGACTGTTTATATACTACCAAAAGTAACTATAGGATGCAGAATCCAAAAGTTTAATACTAGTAAAACCGAAGAAAAAACTTTGTGGAAAACTGGAATTATGTTTTGGCACCTGGCTATCCGCAGGATGATGATCAAGGGTAGTGGCAGGCGTGAAGGAATGCTACTAGCCAATTAGTACTACTCTACTACTAGTACTACTTTTTCTTTCTCCAGTGCCATTCATCAGCTGTCCATTGAATTCTTGGACCTCTCTGTGATCTCTTTCGGCAGGGGGAGAATCTGAACAGGACACGACCCGTGGCCCCTTCTTTTGGCAGCAAAGCTAGTTCCATGTAAAGCCGCTTCGCTCTCGCTTGCATCTCCCCTGCTTGGCTGCTTCGCTTTCTCTGAGGCTTCACACACTGATCAGTTCATTAGCGTGTGCCGAGAATGGCAAAAATGTTCTGTTTCATGGAGCGGCGCCGGTTGCTTCATGAAGGAAGGACCACAGCAATCCGTGCCCCCTGATCGTGCAATTGGCTCATGTCGTTTTTGCCATGCCATCTCTCGTCTGGCTGCACCACCCCACCACTTCAGCTTTTGTGCTCGCTGCTGGCGAACAGCCTCGCAATGGCCGGCGAAAGTCTTTATGGCCTCAGCGCATTCAATGACCTGATCCGTGGTAGTACTAGTACACTGCTGTAGTACATCACCCCCTCTCTCTCTCGTATTGATTCTGAACACCACAGGCGCAAGGAACCCCTGCCCATGTGAACAGTGAGCTGGGAGCATGTTGGCACTGTAGCGTGCGTCCTCTGATCGATATAAACGGTGCGCACCCTACTACCTCATTCATCAGTGGCTAGCTAGATGTTCAGTCAAGCTCGAGCTCTCATGGAACTCCAGCTCTACTACTCCACGTCCCTGCTGCTGCTTCTCCTCCTGCTATCCTCTTCCTCTCACGGCCTGCGCTCTGCCGACGGTAAGGGGAAAAAAATCATCTTTTGCCTGCCTAAAACCTAGCCCCACCCCTATCCCCTCATCTCTCTCACTCTGCCTTCGATTCGTAGACGTTTATGCAAGTGCGTCGGTTTCTTGATTTGATTGCAGGTACTAGAGCGCCGCATTACCAGCTCATGGATCCGCATCCACCGAAGGTCAGTGACATCTTCCCTTCCCATGGTACGATAGTACTTGTGATTGTGAACCCGCCCGCCCAACCAACCGATTGCTTGTGCTGTTGGGCAATGTCGAGTGCAGGTCGGCGAGGGGGCGGCGGCGGCGGTGAAGGCGGCGGCGGAGTCGCTGATCGGTTCGAGGCCGCCGCAGTGCGACGGCAAGTGCGCGCCGTGCGGGCGGTGCGAGGCGGTGCAGGTGCCGGTGGCTCCTCGGGTCGACAGCCGCGGGGGCGAGGAGAGGGAGAGCTACACCGACTACAAGCCTCTCAACTGGAGGTGCAGGTGCGCGGACCGGCGAGCCCTGGATCCGTGATCCGGCTTGTTGCCATCTGGTCTCCAGCTGCTGCTGATGAGCCCATGGTCTACACTACTCTACGTGTTTTCAGTTGATCCATGGTCAAGATGGTTGGTTTAGTTTGGCAAACGTTCTCATCACTATTCAGTAGCTAGGTTTTGGACTTCTGGTAGTGGCAGGTAACTAGGCGTATAGGGAAAGATGCTTGTAGTTCGGCTTCGGCTCTTTTACTGGTGATCAATCGCTTGAAAACTTGCTTCGAGCTTGTGCTGTGGTGTAATTATTTACTCCATGTAAAATCTGACGCTTGAGGCTGTCCTCATTTATTATCCTCTATTTTCATTCTCGCTCATCAAGATTCTCTTCTCTATACTCAATTCATCCACACCCATTCATCCTCTATATCATCTTCTATCCACTATAGGGTCCACTTATCACTTTATCTAAATATATCCATGTGGAATCTAGTTTTAAAGGATTTATTGAAACGACTTCAATGGTGTAATCGGAATTTAATTTATTTAGTAGTTTGTTGGTTTATGAGTTATAACATTATTTAGTTATCTAAAGTAGTGGGACCCGCTGCATACTTTTCACCCCTTTCTCCTCTCTCTCAGCCGGTATAACGGCAAATATGGCGGACGCGAGCATGCAGAGAAAGCGATACCGGACCTCGCTGTAGGCTGTTTTCTCCTCTATATGCTCATCCGTGTCATCTACAGGATGCTATATATGCACCGCTGCAGACGGCCTGAGTATGTGTTCTCGAGTACTCCCTCTGTTATCTTTTGTTAGGCGTGAAGTACTCCCTCTATTATCTTTTGTAAGGCGTGAAGGTCAGTTTTACAGATACCAAGAAATTTTAAAGAGCCAGATAGAGAATTAATTAAAAGGATTAACATTTCAGTAAATGCTGCAATACAGTAAATGCTGACGGTTGCTTTTCAAATCCTTATAGCCACGCCTAACTTAACGTCAAAATTGAAAAATCACTGTATGCCTAATAATTGATAACGGAGGCAGTACTTATTTAGAGCAAGCGTCAGTAGCGTAGCATTAACATTTCGATTCTTGAGAAGGGCTCCATGTAAAATCTGACGCTTGGGTATGTGTCATGCGGAATACTCCCTCCGTCCCTAAATATTTGTCGCTTAAACTTCCTGAGAAGCAAATGCCGGCAAATTAATGCTATAAATCAAGTTTTTTCACAAAATTATTTGGAGATATAAATTTTTTAACAAAATTATTTTCTATAAATCAAGTCAAACTTTCTGGCACGCATCCCACGGCGACGTATAAATAGGGACGGAGGGAGTACTCCCTGTCCCTAACTTTTTAAATATTGTGTATGACCATTCGTCTTATTTAAAAATTAATATATTATAAAATAAATAAATTATTATTAAAATATCTCTAATGATAAAATACTCCCTCTCGTCCCTAAATAAGTGTCATCATGGGATGCGTGCAACAAGTTTGACTTGATTTGTAGAAAATACATGCAATATTTATATCTTCAAATAATTTTATTAAAAAACTAGATCCAAAGATCTTTCTGATGATACTAATTATGATACTAATTGATGATATTTATTATTTATTAAAATTACCGGCATTTGTTTCTTGGGAAGCGAAAACGACAGCTTATTTAGGGAGGGGGAGTAAGTTTTAACAAGATATATGATATTTATAAAAAATTTAAATAAGATAAATAGTCAAAACGATGCCATAGAAATTTAAAACTACACTCCACGCACACGCAGAAATGGCCAACGTTAGTTGACTTGATGTGCATGACAAGGTTCAATTGTGTACGGCCACCACCAAGTAGTAACCACCCTGAGTGAGTCAGGATTTAGTAATTTATTAACATCACCTGCAATACTTTGCCACCACCCTAAGTGAGTCAGAATC
This sequence comes from Chrysopogon serrulatus, assembly GCA_015844335.1. NCBI lineage: Eukaryota > Viridiplantae > Streptophyta > Magnoliopsida > Poales > Poaceae > Chrysopogon > Chrysopogon serrulatus. The sequence goes on along the minus strand of JADLZL010005028.1, from coordinate 41,691 downwards.
TAGTAATTTATTAACATCACCCGCAGTACTTTGCCACCTTGGTAGCATTAGCAAGGGAGAATTGTTGGAAGGAAAGGTTTAGCAAGGGAGAATTGTTGGAAGGAAAGGTCTGAAATAGTAGGACAAAGCACTTTTTCGACCTTGGAGGTACGCGCATCATTGCTCGCCTGTCTTTTTTCTCTTGAAGAACCTGTACCGTAAGCATTTGATACGGAGCAGGGCAGCAGATGTCCTGTGTGGGCTGTCCAGGAATCGGCTTCTTTCGATGGCAAGTCAGTCTGGCTCACAGCCATCATGGCAAAACAGATGCAGCGATCTCGTTGCATGCATAAACACTGTAGTACAATGCAATGCTCCACACGTCTTCAGTAGCAGTAGTACTAGCTATGCTTACGCCAAGAACAAAACAAGGCGCAAAGAAGTTACTAAACTGGAATCAAGCATTCAGAACTTGCAAATTAGTCTCAGCTCTGAATTGGTATGTACAACGCCGTCTCTATCCCTGAATTGGGTATGTTGTATCTGTGTATCTGGAATGATATAGAGGTATACTGTATCTGTGCAATGCATTGCTACTTGAATATCAACTGAAGCGTTTCAGTTTGATTTGGGGCAGCTTGCTTTTGGTTCTGATTGCCAAATCCAACCATTCCTTACATATACATCTATTTAAGAATCTTCGTATTTCTCTTAAGTTATATGTAGTGAATGTGCCATGAAACATGATCAAACTGTAAACTCCAGGATGAAACATGACCAAACATGAAACTCATCTATTCAGATAATATGTATATGTTGTCATTGCTGATTTGAGTTTACACTCTGAATTGTATATGTTGTCACATGATATTTTGATCCGTTATCGTGTAAATGTTGTTAGTGTGAATTGTAAATATCAATATAATAGTACACATATCAACCTAATGGTACACAAAATGGTATTCATGATTGATCTTGGCAAACATATAGTACTAAATAGCTCTCAAATGACCTCTGTTTATGGGTTATATAATCTATCTTTTAAATTGTCTGTACGTCTAATTCAAAATTCTTGTGGATGACCTATCGTTTGTGAAATGTACATGCTCATCCATGTAACGCTCAGATGGTAATCATAATTATGGTGTGTGAGTGACTACTGCATTCAGATGCATTGACGCGGGAGGAGACGAATCTTTCGTTGCCTTGCCCACCTGGGCAAAAGAAAGGGACACTGCTGAACCACCGTAAATTCCGACTCATCAACACAGCTTTCGGCTCCTACTCCTAGCAAGAGGTATCACTTCCGACTTTCGAGTCTCCTGCCTCGGCACTCAGGGGGTGTTTGGATTCCCTGGCAAATTTTTTGCCCCGTCCCATTGAATCTAGTCACACATATATGAAGTAATAAATATAGTCTAAAAAATAATTAATTACACAGATTGCGATAACTTTGCGAGACGGATCTTTTAAGCCTAATTAGTCTAAGATTTGACAATGTGGTGCTACAGTAAACATTCCTAATGACGGATTAATTATACTTAAAAAATTTGTCTCATCGTTTCTCCTTCTGCCCCCTCCGGCACTAGCAAAATTTTTTTCCAGCACCAGCAGCGAGTCGAGTTGAAGCGCCTGTCTCCTTTGTCCCCCTCCATTTCACTTTGCACAAGCAGAGCATCCGGGACATTTATGCCAGACCATTGCTCAAGAGAAAAAAAAAAGGAACGGTTGCAGCAATCAAAACGAGACGACAATCATGAGAGGTATTGCCTCTACTGCCTCCGCGCAAAAAGGAATACTTCTAGATGCATTTAAAACAAAAACTATATAAAATTTTACCAAATGAATATGCAAAAATATTTAGGTTTATGACATTAAATAAATATACTTTTGGATAGCGACACGGTCTCCAAAGCATAACTTTAACTTCTTATTTCTATAAAAAAATTTATCGAAAAGTGATATATGTATATTTTTATGAGAGTGTTTTTCAAGACAAATCTATTCATATAGTTTTCACATTTCTAAATTCAACAACTTAAAAGCTATTTATGATTTATATTCCCAATGTTTGACCTAAACCTTGTCCAAAACAATTTTTTTGAATATGGAGGGAGTATCTCATAACAAATCTAATAATTTTTTTTTGATGTCATAAATATTATATTTTATATATAGTTAATCAAACTCAAAACACTACTCCCTCCATCTCAAATTAAAAATTATTTTAATTTTCTTGGAGATTCGAATATCTCAAGTTTGATCAAATTTATCTAATAAAATAATAACATTTATAATACTAACTAAGTATTATTAGATTCTTTATTAATTATATTTTCATAGTATATGTATTCTATAACATAAATCTTTGCAAGAATATATCTCTACAATTTTAGTCAAACTTAAAATACTTTGACTCTTCAATAAAGTTAGAATGATTTATAATTTGAAATGGAGTGAGTAGCTAGGTACAGTATTTGAATTGGTTTTTTTTTTAACAGAGGGAGTAGCGGTAGCAGGCGAACTGATGCAACATGTAAAGCCACAGTAGCCTCCTAAATGACATTTTTTTCTATGAATATTCATGATAGCTATATATCATTGTGTTAAGAGGAACGAAAATAGTGACAGCCCAAAGTCGACGTAACTACACTGTGTTTGCTAAAGCTGCAATCCAGACATCGTCCTCTTGCTTGATTAGCACTAGCTGGAGAAGCCGCAAGCAGACTGACCTGACCTGACTTGTGGTTCCTGAAGGTCCTAGCATTCCGTTTTTTTTCTAGAGTTGTCATGCCACCACAGCCACCAAAGGTATTAGACCTTTGCGCTTGCTGTTCGGCAGTTCCTGATGCAGCAATCTGGTGTGTCGTTGATGAATCTCAGATTCTCTGGGGCAAGAGGATCTCCCATCAAATTGTGATGAGTAAGGGCACCGAAAGAGCTCGTTGGTTTCCGGCGCCTGGTTGTGTGCGACGTTTGCAGTTTGGTGAGGAAGTAGTAGCTTTAAAAAAAAAGAAAAGAGTGTTAATGAAGTATCAGTAAAATGAAGTATCAGTAAACCAGGACAGATTTTACATCACTGTTAAATGGTCGCGAACTTATGTTGAGTAGGGACGAAAATGTCTTTTTCCGGTACCATTTAACGGCAGCTAACTGAGAAATCCACGAAGATGGCGGATAAGTAATGAAAGTTTAAGCGGATGGCAAATAAAATAAGGAAACAAAAACTTTTAGGGACAAATAAGGCACCATATCAAATTCTGATGATATAAATAGGGGATTCTCTCATCAAAGAAACTGCAAGCACTGGTTTGCTTCTCTTGCTTCACACTGCTGTATTTTTTCACAGAAGATAATGTTAGCAGACTCAGATGGGTTGAGGCTTCTAGCGTTGTTTGGTTGGTCTCGGCCTCTTAACTGGCTAGGTCACATGGGCTTGAACAGGTTTTGGTCCCGGCCCGCGTTTGTAGCAAGCTGCGGACCATGCCCATGAGTGGATGCAGCTTGCATAAGAGCCCGAAACGGCAAGCAAAGCCTGGCGAGCAGGGCGGGCCTGCGCTAGCTGTTCTGGAATCCGGACTCCTCCCTTCGATCGTGCAGCGCTCTTGCGTGTCTGCGCCCGTGTCCGGTTTCCCGTGATCCCGTCCCAGTACCCGGGGACCGCAGCACTGCACGGCGCCGAACCCCTGGACCATTGGCGTGGCGTGCTGGTTCGTGTCCGTCTGGCAGGTGGCTGTGCCTGAACCTGAACCTGAACCCCTGGAGGCCTGGACCATTGGTGTGGGTGTGGTTGTGGCGTGCTGCCCTGCACGCGCGAGATGGCGCCAGGCCAGGCCCAGATAGTACTAGTACTACCGCGCGCGTGTCAACGGCACCGCCAGTAACATGTCCGATACCATTTCACACGTACTCCAGATAGCAGGTAGCCTCTCTAGCCAGACAGTACACGTATCTCTACATGACGAAACCCGCCGACGATTCTCGGGCTGTGGATATGGCCACGTAACCCGCTAATCTTCTCACCATAGGATCCGGAGAACATGGAATATCAACCGCTGGATTGCGGTAGTCGCGGGTCTTGCACCTGTTAACCTGCGAACCCGAGCCGCGGCGAATGCTCGCGAAGCCTATGCCCACGAGCACACATCGTAGACCCTTCCTCCGGCCGCTCGCCTCCACAACTGCCTCCTCCACCAGCGGCGCCTCCTCGGCCATGGTAGCCCCGGAGCTCGCTACTCTCCCTCCTCGCAGCCGCGGCGATTGGCCACTCGTTCCTCCCACTCCCAGCCACATATGCTAAGGCGAGCGCGGGCCCCACGACGATGGGCGGTGGCCATCGGTCGGGTTGCTAGCCGCGCTTCGTTCCGGTCGGCGTAGCCGGCGTCACGGCCCACCAATCTCTTTCTTCTTCCTCCGTCGTTGCAGAACCGCTCAGCTGCTGCCGCTGCGCGCCACCGAGTCCGGCTCCTGCCCGGCCGCACGGTGCTCCGCGTCCCGTCACACCCGGCCATGCCGGCCATGCCGTGACTCGTCACCTTGCTTGATTTGACCTTTAGTATTTTTTTTGAAATCGCCGTGACTAATGGGTCGTCTCGGTTCAAAAGTTGCTTTTACAACAAAACTATGTAATTATTTATTTTTTTTATTTATATTTAATACTCTTTTATTTGACCTTTGTTTGTGGTAAATATTCCAATCGTTTTTCGTGAAATTATTTTTTTTATTTATATTTAATACTTTTTACAGTATTGAAAAAACTACTAAACTAGAATTTCCATTGGTTATAACTTCTATACATGGATGTACAGCAAACGAAGTTTGGATCTGGGTCCGACGCGGAGGTGGCCAGCCTCCACTGCCTGCTCGTCGATATCAGGGGCAGCAGGGTTAGATCCAAGGTCATTCAAGAACATTAACCTGCTTACCGGCATCCGGTGTCAGCAGGGTTAGATCCGAGGCCAGTCAAGAACATCAATCAGCTTGTCGTCGTCCGGTGTGTGCATACATATCCATTTGTTCGATGAAATCCTACTCCGTCCTAAAATAACTGTCGTTTTCGGTTTTCGTGCCGCAAGTTTGACTCGATTTATAGAAATACGTGCAATATTTATATCTCCGAATAATTTTATTAAAAAACTAGATTCAAAGATCTTTCCGATGATACTAATTATGATACTAATCGATAATATTTATTATTTATAAAAATTACCGGTATTTGTTTCTCGGGAAGTGAAAGTGACAGTTATTTAGGGACGGAGGGAGTAGCTAAATGTACCCAACTCACATTTTTTAAAACCACTTTGATTGAATTCCAATTTCGCATCATAGATTCTTGGGCTACACAATGCTAGCTGCTTTATTTGCTATAATATATGCTCTGTACTTTGCATGTCGTCAAATTGTTTGTCAATACTAAACAAGCAAACAATTACCTATATCTGATTAAACTTTTTGCTCTAAAAATTTTAAATGTTTTCTGCCATGTATGAATTCTGGTTGTCTTCCTGATATAGTACTTCACTCAAAGCACCTCCCACCAACAGAACAGAAACGAGCTCTCGGATACTTAGATTCATCAGACCGCAAGGTAAAAGCCAGAGAACAAATCTAGAAATGGCACATCTGATTTTAGTTGTATTTCTTTTTAAAGTAAGCAATATCCTTGCATGTATTACTAGCCCAACACTAAACGTATAATAAGTCACAAAGGCTGTAAACTTGCTTTCCCATACTTAAACCCAGAATATGCATATCCTCGCATTGTATTAAAATCTTGTGGTTCAGTTGCTTGGATTATTCAGTTGCGGTTGCTGTAGTTCTCAAATTATTGTACGACTTCTTTCGCAACTACAAAAAAAAAATATTGTAATGACAATTCATGTCAGAAGTTAGATACATATTTTGGATGTATATGTATGTTTCGTCATTGCGATTCTCTCCAGAATCCAATGGACAGTTGGAGGCAATGGCTCATGTTTTCTCTATGTTGACTTTGCACAAATCCAGAATTGCATACTGCCTTGTTTTATGAACCCAAAATAGTATATTTCGCCTAGCATTTTAGGCCGTGTCGATGTTATATATACGTGAAATATTCAATGCTCATACTACCTCCGTCTCAGAAAAACATGTAAATCTCGTTTCTCGAGGAGTCAATTTTTTTTTAATTTTGACTAAATATAATTTTAAAAGTATCAGTGTTTATAATATGTAATAAGTATTGTTAGATTAATCATGGAATATATTTTCATAACAAATTTTATTAGGCATCTAACTGGAGATAATATTTTTCTATAAATTCAGTTAAAGTTAAGATTCTTTGGCTTCTCAAAAAATAAGATTTATATGTTTTTAAAGACGGAGAGACTACTTCAAACCAAAGAAGCTCGATTGGTCTTCATATAGAATCATGCATGGCTGAATGGTCGATTACAGGCAAGAGCGCGGCAAGGCCGCGCGTAGTTTCGAGTACTACTCCAGAGGTACGGTGCAACATCAGCGGCAATAATTTGCGTGCCTGTGCATCCATGTGCTGCCTATGCTTGGCAAGTCACAACAATCACAATAGGCTCGCTTTATCTTTGATCGTCGTCGTGAAGCGTGCCAGCCAAGTTGGCGTACTATATCCATTCCATTCAGCTCCGTTGCCTACTTGCATTGCATATTTTATGCGATAATTGCTGCGTGTGTTGTCTGTCTGTGACGTGGAAGTCAAGGACGGATCGTGGCCCGGGCCGTCCGACCGTAGTCGTCCATGAGGAAAGTGACAGCGCGGAGGGGGACCGCGCGCAGCTTTTGGCTTTGGCCAGAGGACGAGCGCGACTGCGCGAGCCCAGTCGGCACTAGGCATTCGGCACCATCTGGGTGGCTTCCGCGATAAATCGTGCACCCGAATACTACCACAAACCACGGTGATCACTGGACTACTGGAGTGCTTTTTTTTTTTTTGATAAAAGAGTGGAGTGTTATTAATAACTTATCTGCGATCCGCTAGGATTGTGCCAGTGGAGACGACGGCGACAGCGGAGTAATAAGGGGAAGCTGCGCGCGTCGGCGAGGCTCTGCGATGGATGGAGCTGCTGCACCTGCTGCACTCGCGCGAGACAAAGCCTGGAAGATCCACCAATGGGATATCCAGCCGATGGAGTCGGGCGTTGCTGGGTGGGTGCCTGCATCGCCTAGCGCCAATCCGGCACCTGCACCTCAGATGGTGCGGGGTGGAGCCAAAGATCGTGACGACCGTGGTGCCGGCTGGACCCCGGACCAAATACCTGCATGAGAACACCACTGCTAGCCCCCGCTACTCCCTCCGTCCCAAAATAACTATCGCTTTCGCTTCCCGAGAAACATATACCGGCAATTTTTTATAAATAATAAATATTATCGATTAGTATCATAATTAGTATCATCGGAAAGATCTTTGAATCTAGTTTTTTAACAAAATTATACGGGGACATAAATATTGTACGTATTTTCTACAAATCAAGTCAAAATTGTGACACGAAAATCGAAAACGACATTTAATTTGGGACGGAGTAGTATATAATACTTGCATTGAGGTACTGATAGGTAACGGCACCAGTAGCAACGTGTCGGAGGAGTACGATCGAGTGCTGCCCATCAACAACCTAAAAATGATTGTAAACTCATCACCTATCCGGTGTATTATAGGTGGAATGTGGTATCAAACAGATTTTAGAGTACCTAATCTTGACTCGCCAATGTCTTCGCATGTGCGGGGTGTCTCTCGAAGGCTCTCGCTAGCTACAATTGCAGAGGCGGAAAAAAGGCCATCTTGTCACCGCCGGTGGAACGGGTTGTCTCCGCTGCCTCCGATGGCCCGCCGGGCGTCGCGAGGTGGTAGAGACCCCTGGTCTCCGGCCTGCAGGTAGGGTAGGCTATAGCTTAGGTCATAGAGTTTCTAGGTTTTGGGTTTCCTGGCGGCGCCGGCGAGGCGACGGTGGCGGTGCTGCGGCGGAATAAGTCCTTTCGGACTCTTCCTTGCCCCATTGGCGCTCTGCTTCGGCGTCGACGGCGAGCCCATGAAGGTGGTACTCCCTATGTGGAGTTTCTATACAGGAGTATGTGCCGATTGGTGTTTCGTTGTCTCGGTGAGGCGACAGTGCCGGCGGCGCGTTTCGTCGAAGGTGCAGCAACAGCTCAGGGTGTGAAGGTATGTTGGAGAGTGGATCGAACTTGGATTTTCCTCGGCGTGCGTCGAGATAGAGTCTCGATTCAAGATCAGAGGAGCTCGGGGCGCGTCCCCGGCCGATGCTTCTTCAACGGCGGATTCATCTCGGCCATGGCGTCGGGTGTCTACTGCGGCTCTCCTCAAAGCTTCTATGCGATGGGGCTTCTCCAGATATGGGTGGCGTTGGGTGCTCCCGGCGCCGGAGACGGAAGATGGCGGTCTTTCCCGACGAGGATGGAGAACACGATGACCAGGGACCTTCTTGTGATTTTTCTTTTCTTTAGGGTCTTCTGTACATCTTCGTTGGTCCAACTGTTTCTGTATCCTATTATGTCGTATCTGTACGTGTATCTGTATTTGTACGGTTTCCTTATCTGATAATACAGATATGTACTATAAAAAAATGTCTTCGCATGTACGTGAAGTGAAGGGAGGCAGTTGGCAGCTAGGCACACGACGGCCCCGATCGTGTAGTGGTGTAGGTGACGACTGATCCTCTATTCCTCTCCATTGATGATGATGGAATCTGGAACCATGAATTTTCGGTAAAGGTTTCTAGTATGGACATGCAGCAGAATAATATAATTGCATAAAATAGACCAATGTCATAACAGGGGTAAACAATAATGGTTTTTTAAGATAGTGGACACACACAAGTAAACCTACTCTCAAGTGGGGGAAGTGGTGGCAGTAAAAGAATCAAAGAATGAAAGAATAAAAGAATATCCTACAGGAACAATGATCCTAATATAACTAATGTCTAGAATGTAGTTAGTCATACAAATACATGAGTTAGAGATAAAGCTATACATGAGATGGATTGGGAGGCCACCGAGTACTGGTCTGCCAGCAACCTCATGTGACAATTTACGTACTCCTACACCATAGCTGAACATGGGGGAATACGAGGGACGGATGTCACCACCTGTCGCCTACCCCAGTACCATGGACTATGAAATACATCCACTGACTCCACTATACCCGGGCACCATGCCCGCGTATAGAGAAGCTACCCAAGTCCCCCGGGTCTCCCACCCTACGGACGGACAAGTAAAGAACTTGAGTCTATCCTAAGATGCGATGATCCGCCATCCAACATTGCTCTATTCCTAATCATCTAAATGTATGAACGATTAAGAACAAAGCTCTACATACTATGATAATGGTATGGATACTATGAACTAGTATGCACACCAGGAACAAAGCATAAGAACTAGTAGCTCTATATGCTAAGATCAAACCACATAAACTAGAAACTAATCTATGTGATAAGATCAAAACATAAGAATTAGATTCTAATTTTATAACACAACTATATTGATCAAAAGAGAGGAAGAACATGATAAAAAAATAGATTCATACCAAGAACAAACCAAGATGTTCCTCTTCTCTTACAATTGAGCCTTGCTCCTCTACTTCTACTAAGGACTAAAGGAAAATGGTAGAGTACAGTTGAAGTAGTGAAATAAGAGGTGTGGTGTGTTTTATGTGAGAGGGGGTCTCCCCGTTCTTTTATACTAGCTTGAGGTTGGTTCTAGGGGTAGGGCATTGAATGCCTGGCTGAACCGCCTCCACAACCGACCAAGGAAACCGCCTGCGAAAATTGGGCTAGGCCGGCCCCTTTAGGGGTGCGGTCGCACCCGCTTCGGCCTAGTGGCTGCTTCCTGGTCCTGGGTTGTGGGCTTGGTGGTTGTTGGCCTAGGTTTGATCCTTTGGTGGGCTTCTTCTTTATTTTGTGAAATACACCTTGCTGAAAAGCGTATTCTTGTGGCCTTTTTCATTGATTTCTTGTTTGGTTCCTATAAAACAATGATGCTCCAATACAAGTGGAAATAGGTCAATAATAAAGGTATATGGGAGTAATATATGCTAAGTATTCCCTTTTTAGAGCATAGTTGGTAGTATAAGATTATCGTTAATTAGCGCCAACAATGATTGTGATGGTGAGGATAATGCAGTGGTAAATGAGGACCTTATCTATGAGGCTTTTAGTATTAAGGAAGGGGATGGGATTGTTGGTAATGAGATACCTGTGCCTCATATACCTGCTGATGTGGAGGCTAAAATGAATGAGGCAGCAATCCCTGTTCATGATGAGTTAAATGATGTGACAGTGTTCCTTTGGGATAGAGACAATCCTAAAATGAAGATTAGGACATTGTATCCTTCAATGCCAGATTTCAAGATGGCAGTGAGGCAACATGCCATTGTTAATGAGTTTGAATTGGCTATAGAGAAGTCTGACAAAAACAGGTTTCGAGGCCACCGCAGTAGTTTGGGTTGCCCATAAAAAATTAGAGCTAGAACACTAAAGGATGGCAGTGTCAGGGTACCATCACTAACGCTTTTTGTTTTTTCTTGTTTATTTAATTGTTTAATACTATATGTATGTTCTGGATGTCATATAATTACAAACTTATAACTTGTGGTCATGTCTTTTTTATGTGTACAGATTTAAATCAATTAGGGGGAACACAAGTGTGCTTCAAGGAGTAAAGTTCTTCAGAAGAGCCAGGGCTGGATTGCTGAGAGGGCAGTACCACTGCTGAAAGGTAATCCAGAAATGGGTCTCAAAGAAGTGATGAGTGCGCTGGAGAACAAGTACAACATCAAAATTCGGTACCAAACTGCATTGTATGGCAAAGTGAGAGCTGCAGACAAATTGTTTGGTAAGTGGGAGGACTATTTATATTCAAAGCTAGGATTGAGAAAAGGTCATTTGATAGTGTAGTTGAAATAGATACTATCATTGTTGAAGACAAAGTATATTTCAGTAGATTTTTCTATGCCTTTGTTGACGGTGGATAACGTCAACTTTTATTAGAACTTTAGACATGAAAAGGCACATGAATACACACTAGTCTAGGATTTTAACTGACAAGTTCCACGAGTTTTGCATATTCTATATTTTTTAGGGATTATTCCAGAAAAGCATAAAAGAGGGATTAGAGTGCATAATTATCACAAAACTTATCCGCGTCGGCAAACATCGTCATCAGGCTTAGAAAGGATCTATAAGACACATGAAGCAGCGGGACCCACAGGGGAGACCAGGTGGGGCCGGCCGGCCCCACCCTAGCGCCGGTCGGTGCCCCCCTAGGGCTTCTGGCCGCCGTCTTCTGGAGTCTTCCTTCCACGCATCCTTGGCACCTAAGTAAACATCCCTACGTCGATCTAAGGTCGGTTTGATCCGATGGTGCACATAACATGAAGACGCGGATCAATGACGTGACGGTTCCTTGCCCTCTACTCCACCTCGGCCTATATAATGACGCCCCAAGGCCCCTCCAAGAGGCATTCTACACCCCGGTGCTTCATATCCTCTACATAAATTAGGGTTAGGGTCCCTCTAGTTGATCTAGTTCTAGTTCATCTAGTTCTAGTTCATCTAGATGTAGCAATTAGGAGAGACTAGTTCATCTAGATCTAGTCTTGTTTAGAGATTAGAGAGATATAGCAGAGGAGTAGAGATTCTGGAGGAGTTTCGGCATGTCGGCGCTTCTTCGTGGCTGTATTCTTCTGGATTCAGCTCTCTCGCCTGGAGCTGCGTTTTGAGATACTTTTGTAATCAACACTCCGATTCAAGTAAGCAGTTGTTCTTATTTGTTCTTCAGTTTACAACTCATATTGAGTGCTTTGATCTTGGTAATTACTTGATTGAAGTAGTATTTCGTAGTGTAGGCGTGGTGTCTAGGCTAGGTTTACTTGTGAATGTCCTCTGATTGGCCGGATAGTGGTAGCTCGCGAAGGTGACTTTATACCTTCGTTGAATCCTCTGTAGTCCACTTCCCGTTGATAGGATCGATAGGCTCAAAGGTTCTTGGTAGGAGAGAACTCTGATTTCTGTTCTTATTCAGGTTACTTGCCTAGTTAGAACGGTATTATTCAAAGCTTATCGGTTGTCAGAACTAGAGTTCAATAGCTATTTCCTCTTTCATGATATTATCTAGCCTAATTGTTGGGTTATGTCTATAGACTTTGTCATCATCACAACTGTTCCCTATAGATACGATATTTAAAACCTTCGGGTAAAATGTGACGTCGGTAATGATATCTGTGCGCTTGCAATTAATCTTACTTAAATATTATTTAATGGAGTACAGTTAATTTATACCAACAAACATTTTTGGTGCCATTGCCGGGGAAGGGTTTGCTGATTTTGACTTAGTTTAGCTTAATCTTGTATTATACTTTTATCTTTTCTGTTTTATCCTATTCTTTTCATTATTTTTGTGTTTATCTTTATGGATGCTTTTAATTCCATTCCTATCTGTCTTTATGGCATGCGCAAAAGCTTTAAACCACCAAAATCTGTAGAACCTATCATAACACCTGGCTATGAGCTGCACCCATGTTTAATTAATATGATTCGGGATAAACCCTTCTCGGGAGAAGGTAACGAAAACCCATACTCACACTTACGAGAATTCAAGCAGATCTGTGCATGCTTGCGTATTGCTGGCATGTCCGATAAGACTATTAGATGGAAGCTTTTCCGTTCTCCTTGACTGGAAGAGCCAAACGTTGGTATAATCGAGCCGTAGGGAGTATGCAAGGTGATTAGAAAATATTATACTCTAAATTTTGTTTATATTTCTTTCCCATCCATAGAGTAGTTAACCTTCGGAAAGAGATTCTAACTTTTAGGCAACTAGAACAAGAATCTCTTAGTACATCATGGGATCGTTTTAATGAACTTGTTACATCTGGCCCTGACCTTGGTTTTTCAGACCTTGTGCTTATTCAACATTTTTATCTGGGTCTTACCAAGAGTTATCGGGAATCCCTTGATTTATCCTCTGGAGGAGCCTTTCCTTATTTACCCATAAGTGAAGCAAGAGCAATGGTCGAAAAGGTTGCTCTAGCTAATTCTGAGCTCCCTGAGGAATAGAAGAACTTATCACCCGAACTGGACACGGAAGTCTTGGTAGCTAAAACACAATCATTCCATTTTCAAGATTTGGCTATCAATCCTAAACCTTTGAAATTCCACTTCGATGATTTAGACTTCCAGTTAGCTAAGATACTCGTAAACCAATGCACATCAAATTTTCTCATAAGAGCATCTTAGGAAAAGTGTCATCAACTTTCTTTTCCTCCTGAAAGACACTGGAAAGAGTTCAAGGATGGTATGTCAAGTGATACCATAGAAGGAGAGCCAAGCCATTTAGGAATAAATTTTATGTTCTCCCCTTCTATGCCCACAGTAAATGTCTCTGAACCCATCTCTAAACCCATCCCTTGACCCCAATAATTTTTTTATGCTCTTTCTATTAAACTTCATAATGACTCTAGAAATCCATCAAGACATCCTAAGAATAAGAGTCATAAAGATTATAGAAATGCCTAAGAAGAGCAACGACAATGGCAGGACTGCGTAGAACACATACTAGAAATACATATGCTATTGTAAAAGAATGAATAGAAGAGGACGAAGCTCTAGTACTAGCATCTAAACTTGGTTTAAATTCAAATGGTGAGCTTAAATCAATTTCTTTAATAAATAGAACTTACCCAAGTTTAGAGAAAGCTTTAGACGAGATCAACCTTGAAGACATCAATCCATGGAAAATCCTAGAAAATAGAACATCCAATAAATGTCATGGGCATGAAATAATAGATACAAACTTGTTGCCTATAGACATCCATACGTAAACACCCGTGGTTTTTAAAAAGGGAGATCATATCGACGAGCATGGCAGTTATTTCATTAACACCCTATCAGATCCATGGTCATATAAGAAATATCTTAAATCTTTTGGTCTCTCTAATATTACCACACACGAGATCTTCAACCCCCTCTTTAGATCTGCTCATAAAATTTTTGAAAGGGTGGTTGTAGACGCATATGTTTATCATAAATATTGTAGATCTCGTTGTAATCTTGATATAGGTACACAAAGGCTAATGTTCTAAAGAAAACCCCTTCACCAACTGGATAATCAGAAGGTTTCCCAAGAACAACTTTGTGTCCCAAAATAATCACTCTTAAAAAATAAATTGAGCTTGCACCTTTAGCATAGAAATATAATTATCAAAATATTCCTTTGATATTTTTGTCACTAACCATTCTAGGCTTGAGTGAAAGAATGAAGGGTAACAACACCAGGTATGTCCCACTAATTATTATGTAACATTATATTCATCCGAACTTAACTCTGCTTTGCAAAATTCAAGCTTGGAGGAATGACCTTATTTAGAAAATCTTATGTTGCTAATATTGGTTGTCTCTACCTTTATTCAATTTGTTAATCATGCACTTTCATGTTCATTTGAATAACACTCTATAAACTTTCATGTTACCTTTATTTGCTATAGTATGCTTAAGGTTTAAAGAAATTTTATACACTTTTTAAATTAGGCATGGTACTTAGTTTAAACTATTTTCTTAAGTCATAATTAGACAAGGTGTTTAGTTTGATTTTCGAACCAAGAGGTGTGTTGATCTTACTTTCAAAGGCTTTTTGAATTAAGCGTGGTGTTTAGATTAAAATACCTTCCTAAGTCAAATTAGACATGGTGTCTAGGTTGATTTTTGAACTAATAATATACGGTAGTAGACATTGGATATTTTATGGACTAACCCCTGCAGGAAAATTTTCAAAATTAATTTGGGTAAGTCATGAGATGAAATTTAGAGATAAGACAAGGCACATTATAAACTTCAATAACTCTGTAGAAGAAGACACAGCTTATTCATCATAAATGATAGAACTGTGAGTATTAATGGTTCATTCACTTTATCTTCTACTGTAAGTTACTTTGCCTTAAGCCATGTCTATATAAAACATGATCTATGCTAAAATAATATCAATATTATATTTTTATTAGCATAGACAGAACAAAATGAAATACTGGACAAGCAACCTATATTTAAAATTTGTATACTCTTTCGGGTATGTATTGTCCACTAATCTGTTGCAGTCATAATAATGACTGGAGTGAAAAGAGTTAAAAGATCAAAGAAGCAAAAGATGGCAAAAGAATGAGTACAACAGAGGAGATAAGACATCCATGAACAACTCAAGATGTAAGAGAAAGGACCACCAGTCATTTACCCTTTATCACTTAGTGCCGTCACGCTCTAATAATAAAGGTAATATCCAAAGGTAAGTGGTCACTGCTCTTCTCTTGATCTTGGTGCACATAAATACATAAACATGTTAGAGTTACAACTTAAATTGATTAACCTAATTAACTCAACATGCTTTGTTCTTTAAAATTGTTCATGGCACCGTTCTCTTAATCTCAATTTTAACCAAATAAGCTAAAACATTATATTCGATCTTAGGAAGATGATAGTCACACTCATGTGAAAATTTATATAGAGATAGACAATCTATCCATTGGTTAAACAATTTTATTCTTTTCTGCCATGTAAACTTAAATGCAACATTCAATGCTTAATCTTTTGATCTTACCACTTATATCATAAATAAATAAATTATGTAACACCAACTTTATCTTGTTCAAAGTGCCTAAGGATAGAGAAAAAATAAATAAAGGGATAAACTTGGTTCTGTTGGTGTTTTTCACTAGCAGAGCCCATGCACTTGATCTCTGCCTTAGTTTTGCAAATAGGACAACACATCGAGCAAAGTCTATTAATTCTATAAGTAAAAGTTCTGTGAACATGCACACTGAGCAAGATGCTGTCAGCTACTATTAAAGCTCTACTTCAACCTATGGGCCAAACCAAAGAACAAAAGCGATATCACCATTACTAGAGGTATGCAACCATCAAGACCTCCATCTCTCAAGATGGAGAGATACACAAGAGGGAAGAAGAAGTTCTGTCGGTAAACTTTAAATTTTATATCCTTGCCTTAGTATTCCTATCCAATTTCACTTTAACATATTTATCTTCATAAATATTAAAAAGAAATAAAAATCTTTATTGCTTTATTTACTGCATCATAAAATATTAAAAGCCTCACGTGAATAAACTTGTGGTAACCCTATAGGAATATTTACTGTGGTGGCATAAAAAATAATAATAGCTCCTGTATTTAATTTCTTGCATTATAAAAATCCTAAACCCCATAAGAATAAATATTCTCTGTGGTGGCATAAAAAAATACAACTATATAATGCACACATATTTAATTTCTACATAACTAGAAAATCCTAAAAAGAGAATCCTGCTAAAACTTGTCAATTTAAAATCAACTCATAAGAATAATCAATTATTTATTGGCTGATCGCTAACCTCTTATTAAATTCGAGCCTCGAGTTTTGGTTTTTGTTGACGGTGGATAACGTCAACTTTTATTACAACTCTAGACACGAAAGGAAACATGAAAACACACTAGTCTAGGGTTTTAACTGACAATTTCCACGAGTTTTGCATATTCTATGTTTTTCAGAGACTTTTCCAGAAAAGCTTAAAAGAGGGATTAAAGTGCATATTAATCACGAAACTTATCCGCCACGAAAAGATCACGATTGGGACGTGGGAAGACTCTAGAAGACACCTGAAGCAACCGGGGGCCAGGAGGCTGCCAGGTGGGGCCGGCCGGCCCCACCATGGTGCCGGCCGGCGCCCCAACTCTAGAGTTTCGGCCCCCCTTCTGAAAGCTTCCTCCACCGCCTACGAGGAGTCATCTTGGCCCTTGGTTACGTCGATTTAATCCTGCGGCGCACGTCGATCCCACCGGGCTATACATAAAGGGGTAGACCCCCCTCCCTGGAGGCATCAAGTCATTTGGAGATCAATCCATCAAGAGCCTTCTCTAGTTCATCAGAGCCTTTCTAGTTCATAGCTTTAGCCTAGTTAGATTAGAAATAGAAGAGTTCTAGTTCTTCAGCGGGATCCGGAGCCCCTGGCGTCTGTCTGGAGCGTGGAGTTCGGTATTGTTCTAGTACTTTGCTCTTATTGTATTCAATATTATGATTCAGGCAACATTGTTCTTAATCTCTTATATATTCTTAATTGCAATAGTCATTGTCTACTTTGATTATATGTCTAGGATAGTTGGTTTGATCTTATTGAATTCATGTAATTGCTCGTATAGCGTTTACCTATTTGATCGTTGGGTAGATGGTAGACAATATGTAGACGTGGTGTCTAGATATCTTGTTTATCTGCGCGAGTGCACCCGACGTCTTGGGACGTGTGGTAGTCCACACAGGTGACAGCTGCGTTGGTTCCTCTGTAGTCCACCCTCCGTACGTAGGACTAGCATGGACACGGTCGCGAAGGAGGTGACCCTTGTGTCTTAATACCCTCATTAGTTGATGCCTCTTTACATGTGATCATAATGTAGGATTAACTTAACAATGATTGCTAGATGTATGTCGATACGGGACGTAGACGGCTATTCATCAGCACGGCTCCCGTCAGGACAAAAGTAAGAAGGCCGGATCCGAGTAGATAACGGATCATCCTAGTTACACAAATAGAAAGTAACTTCTGTAATAGGAGCGGAACTCTTCCTACAAGTCCGACTAGGATTAGAAACCGCAGCTCTGGCTCCTTTCCTCTCATAAAAAGGAGCCAGAGCACCCTCTTTTGTAACAAGCGACAACAACATACAATCATACATCAATCCAACACAAAAGGCCAAGGCCGACTGGAGTAGAGCTTTTACTCGACGACGAGGGCTCGAACCAGGATGAACCGAGTGTCTCTTGCGTGACCGCCGAGTTCTAGTTATTCGCCGAGATCCGAATCAACTGCTACGGGAACCCCGTGGCAGGCTATCGGTGGCTAAACACCGACAGCTGGCGCGCCAGGTAGGGGTCTTCGGTGAAATCAACGTCAAAGGCTTGACGGACCTACACACGATGATTTTTTCGCCAGGATCAACTTTCGTCTTCGTAAGCCGGGTTCAAGCGGGCGCGGCGCCGAGGAATTCTCCATAGTCGACTACTTCAAGAACCCGAGCTAAAGACACAAGAGATTTTTTCAAAACTCAAGCTGACAGAGGAAACTGGAAACACAAATCTACAAGACAAGCCGAGTTCTTTTTACCACGGTTTCAACAACTCGGCACGGATATATCAAAATCTCACTCAGAAGGCAATGAAATCTTACGATCTCGCCCAATAGAACGTCTTCAAACAAGATAAGTACTCCACCTCCCTTCCTTTTCAATATGGTAAACCCTTAGAAGAGGAAGAATCCGGCTATCCACCCAGTAAGCACAAAGAGGTGTTCATGATGAGGCAACCCCTGGTACCGCTAATCCAACCCGACTACAGATCTTCAGAAGAATCAGAAGCGGATATCCCACAAAACTCTACTACAAAAGAAGGGGAACTGACAGCCAAAGGGCAACGAGGGAAAGAAGAAACAAGAAAAAGGGGGAGGGAGAAGAAACCGAGTTCAGGAACGCAGGGAAGCGTGGCGCAAATACGAAGAGGACTTAGCCGAGTACAACCGAAAGAGAGCCGAGAAAGAAGCCGAGGAAAGACGGGCTACAAAGAAGAACCGGACTTGATCCAAATCGACAAGATACAAGAATTAATCAATGAAATCGACGCCATACAACGACCAAGTGAAGAACAAGCCAGGCTTAGGAATCTACTCAGAGATACCGCGTAAAGAATACAAGATGACCGAGTGCCTCCCCGTCATATACCATCTGAACAGACAAGTCAAAGAACTTGGAGAGTTTCCACGTTCGAAAGGTTATCAACTCTAAATCATAGCAGAAGAACTCAACCACATCACGATTGGATCGAGAGAACGGGAGAAAATAGAGGGAGATTACCAACACCACCTCAAAGCCCTCCCAGGGTTATTTCAAGATACGACAGTCAGGCAGACTCCGACTACAAGCCAGAAAAAGTACCTGACAGATTTATTTGCTTCGCAGGAAGACTACTTACAGTCAAGTTACCTCACAAATTCAAACCGTCTAATCACTCAAAATATGATGGCAAGACAGAACCAATGCAATGGCTTAGAATTTACTCTCAATCAATAGAACTAGCCGGAGGAGATGACGACATTAAAGCACTATTTTTTTCCAATGGCACTGGAAACATTACCACTTCAATGGTTCGACAAGTTACGGCCCGGATCCATCAAAACATGGGGCGATCTTCAGAAAGCTTTCTGTGAAAATTTCGCAGGAATACTCATCCACCCAATAACACAAGCCGAATTAAAGGGATTGAAATAAAATCCAGGAGAGAGCCTCAGAGACTTCTATAGAAGATTTGGGGAGCTCAGAGCGCAAGTGCACGACATCACCGAGAGAGAAGTAATAGAAGCATTTTTGTATGGTTTGAAAGTAAGATGGATGTTTCACGACTTCTATAAAGAAAACTCACGAACAAATGACGAGTTCAAAAGAACAGTTGAAAAGATGATTACGGCAGAAGAGAAGACACGAGAAAGGTTTCCAGATAATAGGAACAACTCAGAAAGAAGAAACAACACAGATAGAAGAAACAACTCAAACGATCAAAACAACCTATGATGGAACAGCCAAGACAACTCGAGATACCAAGACAACTCAAGATACCAAGACAACTCGAGATTCCAAGACAACTCAAGAAGATGGAAGAACCAAGACAATAGACAGGAGTACCACAACAAAAAGAGATATTCAGACAATGTGGTGGCCTCCACAGAAAGAAAAAAAATACTACCCGGTAAGAAAGTTTGAAGATCTGAAGAATATGAAATGCATCTATCACCCAACAGGAATTCACCCTATGGGAGAGTGTCGCATCTTCCAAGAAAGATATATGAAGAAGGACAAACAAGACCAAGAAGAAAATAGAGAAGAAAGAAGAAGACAACCCAACCGACAACGGATTTCAAAATCCAAGAGGAATAGTATCAGTAATATTCTCAGGAGTCCCTGGTTCCAGAAGCAAACAAGAAGACAAACTTGCTTGGCGAACAATCATGGCAGCAGAAACCAAAGAACACCCGGATATTTAAACCGGTCTCAATATCCAATTCAGTTTTTCACGTGAAGATCAATGGACAAGTGTTGGGAACGCAGGACTATATCCATTAGTACTCGGACCAACAATTGCCGCCATAACAGTAACCAAAGTACTCATTGATGGAGGAGCAGGACTTAACATCATATTTTTAGACACCTTGAAGAAGATGGGACCAGAATTTTCAAAAATGATCACGCCTACAAGTATACCATTCTATGGAATAGTACCCGGGAGACCAGCTATGCCTCTCGGATAAATTACACTACCAGTAACATTTAGAAATCCTATAAATTATCGCACAGAACTCATCAAATTCGAAGTTGCAGATTTTGAATCATCATATCATGCAATATTGGGAAGACCAGCACTAGCAAAATTCTTGGCTATACCACACTATCTATATCTACTACTCAAAATATCAGGACCACACGGAGAGTACTTTCTCTTAGAGGAGACCTAAAACGAGCCTACGAATGCGATGTGCAAGCTATACAGATATCCTCAAAAGTACAAGGTGAAATCAATTCAGCGATTCTGAAAATAAGAACGTAAGAACTAGAGATCCCAAATTAAAAAAAAGCACCCTCACAACAAATGAGGGTGAAGGAACCAAAAAGATTGATCTAGGGACAAAGGCAATCCATCCAAGACTGCCACGATTAGTGCACATCTACCTATCAAATAGGAACTTACGCCACCAACTTTTTACGGGACAACAAAGATATATTTGACCGAAACCGGCCGATATGCCCGAGTCCCAAGGGGAGTTGGTCGAGCACAAAATTGAAGTCAACAAAGGAGCAAAACCGATCAAGCAAAGGCTACGACGTTTTTCACCAGACAAGAAAGAAGCAATAAAGAAAGAAATAGGCCGACTACTAGTGGCGGGATTCATAAAAGAAATCTTACATCCAGATTGGTTGGCAAACCCCGTTCTGGTACATAAAAAGAACACGGATGAATGGCGTGTGTGTCGACTCGACTACACACCTCAACAAACATTGTCCTAAAGATCCTTTCGGTTTACCCGCACTGATCAAATAGTGGACTCAACAAAGGATCGCTTTTGTTATCCTTTCTAGACTGCTACTTGGGATATCATCGATCGCACTAAAAGAAGAAGACCAAAGCAAGACTTCTTTCATCACACCTTTCGGCGCCTATTGTTACAAAATAATGTCTTTTGGGCTCAAAAATGCAGGGGCAATATACCAAAGAGCAATTCAGGCTTGTTTAGGCAATCAAATTGGAAAGAACGCAAAAGCATATGTGGATGACATAGTCGTCAAAACAAAGAACCCGGATTCCCTGATTGAAGACCTACAACAAACCTTCAACAATCTCAAAAAATGGAAGTGGAAACTCAATCCCAACAAGTGTGTATTTGGCGTATCATCAGGACAACTACTCGGATTTCTAGTCAGCCAAAGAGGAATCGAAGCAAGCACAAAACAAATCAAGGCAATAACCGATATGGGCCCACCTGCAAATATCAAAGATCTACAAAAGCTAACAAAGTTTGCATGGCAAAGACTCAACAGATTCATCTCTAGACTTGGGGAAAATGGCCTACCCTTCTTCAAATTACTAAAGAAGACAGACAAATTCACTTGGAATGAAAAAGCACAAGAAGCCTTCGATAAGTTAAAGGCATATATCAAGACATCTCCAAAGATTAGTACCACCAAAGAAAGACGAAGACCTCATGCTCTACATTAGTGCAACAAAGGCCGAGTAAGCTACTACATAAAGAGAAGAACAAGGGCACATCTACAAAGTAAAAGGCCAGTACTACATAAGTGAAGTACTCACAATATCAAAAGTGAGATATCCACACGTGCGTAAACTACTCTACGCAATACTAATAACATCAAGGAAGCTCGGACATTATTTTGAAGATCACAAAGTAGTCGTCGTAATGCATTTTCCACTTGGAGATATCCTAAGGAACCGAGACTCAACAGGACGAATTTCAAAATGGGCAGTAGAACTCGGGGCACTCAAAATAGAATTTACCCTAAGAAAAGCAATCAAATCCCAAGCATTATCCGACTTCGTCGCAGAATGGACCGAAATACAACAACCAACTCCAGATGTCATCCTAGACCATTGAAAAATATACTTCGATATATCCTTAAAACTAGGAGGGGCAGGAGCAGGAGTACTACTTATCGCACCTGATGAAAAATAACTCAGATATGTTCTGCAAATCTTATGGCAAGCTACCAACAACGAAGCAGAGTACGAAGCACTCATCCACGGCCTACAAGTCGCACCTTCACTTGGAATCAAAAGACTACTAGTCTATGGAGATTCAGCAGTAGTAGTCAACCAAGTCAATAAAGAATGGGATTGCACCAAGGAGAACATGGATGCTTATTGTGCGTAAATCGAAAAAAACTCAAGAAGAATTTTCAAGGACTAGAGATCCATCATATATTACGGGATTCAAATGTTGCAGCTGATGTATTAGCCAAACTAGGCTCGAGCAGGGGCAAAAGTACACGCAGGAGTTTTTGTAAAAAAACTAAATAAACTATCTATCAAATCAGACGAAAAAGAAGACGAGAAAAAGACAGAACAAGAGCAAATTCTGATGATCAGTACAGACAACTCAACATGATTGCAAGTATTCATAGATTACATCAAAGAAAAGAAGTTACCTGGGAACAAAACAGAAGCAACTCGGATCATCAGAAGAAGCAAAAACTATGTTTTAGTAGGAGACAATCTTTACAAAAGAGCAGCATCATCAGACGTACTACTAAAATATGTCTCAACAGCAGAAGGAAAAGAAATACTATTAGAAATGCACTCTGGATGCTGCGGGAATCATGCATCTTCAAGGACACTAGTCAGAAAAGCATTCAGATCAGAATTCTATTGGCCAACAGCACTAAAAGACGCCGAAGAACTAGTCAAACACTGTAAAATTGTCAAATGTTTGCAAGACAAGCACATGTTCCAGCTCACAATCTAATATGCATTCCACCCGCATGGCCGTTCTCATGCTGGGGACTCGACCAAGTCGGACCACTCAAGAAATCCAAAGGAGGGTTCGAGTATATTTTTGTGGCCATTGACAAGTTCACCAAATGGATAGAATACAAGCCATTGGTAAAATACAGCTCGGCCAAAGCACAAGAGTTCATCCAAGAAATCATGCATAGATTCGGGATGCCAAAACGTAATAATCACGGACCTGGGATCATCATTCACAGCTAATAAATTCAAAAGCTGGACTCAAGACTGTGGATTTAGCATTGATTATATATCTGTAGCTCATCCTCAAGCAAACGGGCAAGTAGAAAGAGCCAACGGTCTCATCTTGGCAGGCTTAAAACCAAGACTATATGAAGACCTCAAAGATTACGGAGCAAAGTGGATAGATGAGATACTAAAAGTAGTCTGAGGGCTAAGAACTCAAATAAGCAGAGCAACTGGCTATTCACCTTTTTTTTGGTATACGGATCGATCGGGGCCGTACTACCAGCCAGACTTGATCCGACATCTCCCAAAATTGAGCAATATAACGAAGGGGAAGCAGAAGAGACCAGAAGACTAGAAATCGATAGCTTAGAAGAAGTAAGGGTCAATGCAACACTACAATCAGCAAGATACATGCAAGGATTGAGAAGATATTATGACAAAAGCGTTCAACCAAGAACCTTACAAGTCGGGCGATCTAGTCCTTCGAAAAATTCAAAAACCGCGGGGAGGCACAAACTACTCACCCATGGGAAGACCCCTTCATAGTAGCAAAAGTAACAGGACCTGGATCCTACGAACTAATGACAAAAGATGGAGCACCAATAAAAATTTATGGAACGTCTCTCGGTTGCGGCGATTTTTTGCCTAGAAATCAAAATACATGTACCATTCCTTCAATAAAGGCTTATTGATCAATAAAGATTACAGTATCCTAGCTTCTTTTCAGAACTAGATGAGAGCCAACAGAGAGCTCGACCTATCCCGACTTCTAGAGTATAGAACTCGGATGAGGGCCTACGGTCCGAACTAATTGTTGAAGTGCAAAATGGCTACAACCTAGCCTGAGCCCAACCATTCCGGTTGTTTTCATAACACCGATGAGAGTACGGCTAAAATAGTCAACACTCGCCCTATCCTAGCTTCTTTTTCGAACTAGATGAGGGGCCAACAGAGAGCTTCGACCTATCCCGACTTCTAGAGTACGTAACTCGGATGAAGGCCTACGGTCCGAACTAATTGTTGAAGTGCAAAATGGCTACAACCTAGCCTGAGCCCAACCATTTCGGGTTGTTTTCACAACACCGATGAGAGTACGGCTAAAATAGTCAACACTCGCCCCATCCTAGCTTCTTTTCAGAACTAGATGAGAGCCAACAGAGAGTTTGACCTATCCTAACTTCTAGAGTACAGAACTCAGATGAGGGCCTACGGTCCGAACTAATTGTTGAAGTACAAAATGGCTACAACCTAGCCTGAGCCCAACCATTCCGGGTTGTTTTCACAACACCTATGAGAGTACGGCTAAGGAGCTAACACTCGCCCTATCCTAGCTTCTTTTCAGAACTAGATGAGAGCCAACAGAGAGCTCGAAAGATCCTGACTTCTAGAGTATAGAACTCGGATGAGGGCCCACGATCCGAACTAAGCAAAAACGCTCACAAATTATTTGAAGTGTAAAACAGCTAAAAGTCAACTCAGTATATCCTTGTTTCTACAACATCGGATGAGGACCCTGAAATATACTGACTTCTTCTACGGACCTAGATGGGGGCAACATGACAACTCAACACATCTCGACTCAAGCCGGACGACAGACAACAAAGCATACAAGCATCTCAAGACAAAAACAAGGCATTCAATAAGATCAAGAAAAAAAGTTTATATACAAAAAAGCCTCAAGACGGCGTCAAGTATCATTACAATCTTCTACACCTAGTCATCATCTTCATCAAAGACGCATGCAAAGAACTTCTACAAGTTCGGTAAACTCTCTTGAGCTAAGGGCAAGACAAATGCTTCGGACTCGAAAGTGCCCGCTCGGCCTCGGGGTATGAGTCCGTCCCAAAGCACTCTCTCAAGAGGCAAGTTGCCATCAAGCAAATGGACACGAGCCAATACACCCTAAACACCAAGCAAAAAACAAAGATCCTTCGCAAAGTTGATGGTCCGCTCGGTCACCGGGGGGATAAATTGGACCCGAGATCAAGCCAAAGATCTTCGAGGACTCCTCGGCATGGTGGCAAGTCCTTGAACAGAACTCAGCAAAGCTAACCATCTATCTTCCAAGGCATTCAGACGAACCGTCAAGTCCTCTACTGATGCCTTAGCCTGCAAAAGATCTCGATCAGCACTACGCCTAATCAGCCGAGCCCTAGCTAGAATCTCTTCAGCATCCTCCTTTACCTTCTCCGAGTCATTGCGAAAGGTTTTCACTTCAAGCTTCAAAGCTTCAGTCTCTTTCGAGTACTTTTTCTTCAAAGCTGCAAAAAGAAAACGTAAGGAAGTCGAGAAAAAGCAAATGACAAAGTTATACACAGAAAAGAGCATACACAAGTACCTTAGAGATCTCGAGAAACCTTCTTTTCGGATTCAATTGCAGCCAACTTCTACGGTTCAGCTGCAACAACCTGAGCTGTTAAGGCAGTCTCCGAGGATTGGCGTCCTTAACGCTCCTCATCAAGCGTCAGCCGCAAAGAAGCCAGCTCATCCAATAACTTCTTTTGAGATTCAGACGAGCCAAAGAAGATGTCAGAATCACTGATGTATTCCTGCATTTAGATGAAAGGAAAGTAGGGAAAAAGGATAAGCCAAAAAATAAAATAAATAAGTCATATTACCTAGAACCACTAGTACACAAAGCATTTGTGTTGACGGTAGGTATTTTTTTTCTACTGGCGATTTTATAAAAACGATGCCAGTGATAATCAACAGGTGGGTCCCACAACTAGAACCGCCTGTGCAAAGAGTTAGCACTGGCGGTTCTCTTAACAAAACCGCCAGTGTAAATAGCCTCATTTACACTGGCGGTTTACTTAAGGAACTGCCTGTATTGGCCTCGATTAACACAGACGGTTACTTAAGAAAACCGCCTGTGTAAATGAGGCTATTTACACCGGGCGGTTTTGTTAAGAGAACCGCCAAGCGGTGCTAATCTATTTGCACAGGCGGTTCCTTAAGTGAACCGCCTCCTCTGATCCTCTGCTATATATACCCCTCCTTCTTCCCCACCGAACTGTAGCCCGCCGCCACCCTCCATTGGAGGCGATTTTGGAGGTCCGTATTTGAGAAGAAACAAGGGGGAGAGGTTTTGATCTTGATTTCTTTGAAGGAGGTTGCTAAGAAAGGTTAGTTTTGATATCTCTTACCTCTTTTTAACCATTGATGCTCAATTCTAGGCACATTTAGGATTTAGGGTTTCACTCTAGAGAGAGAGAGTAACTAGCTTTTTGCCACAATTTTGAACTAGATTTTTACTTTTGTATCTAGAATTTGGCCTTTAAGGTTACATTTCCACCATTCTCTTGCTCAACCCCACCCACTTTTGAGATTTAGGGTTTCACCTCAAGTGAGAGAGAAGTGTAGCTAGGTTTTTGTTTTTTTTAATTATTCTAGTCACTATTTATCTAGGGTTTTACTTTTTTATCTAGAGTTTAACCTTTAGCGTTTTTATTAGTTACTCTTATTTAAATTTTTGGTTATGTTTAGTTTAATTAGCTAGTAGTGATATTTTTAGTGGTGATTCTTTAATTAGGGTTTCATTTATATATTAGTTACTCTTATTTAATTATTAGTTTATGTGTCATATTGATGATTGAAATTAGTGTTTGTTTAATTATGTAGTTATGTTTTATTAGTGTTGAGGCTTTGATTAGGATTTTATTATTTAGTTTTGCTTTAGTTTTTGGGTTTCATCTAATAAATTGATGCTTTAAATTATTATGTTTAGTTCATTTAGTTATGTTTACTCTTATTTAATTACTAGTTTATTTATCATATTGATGCTTGAAATTAGTTTTCCTTTAATTATTTATTTTTGTTTAGTTAAATTAAGTAGTGGTGAGGCTTTAATTAGGGTTTCATTAATTAGTCTTCTTTTAGTTTTTAAGGTTTCATCTAATAAATTGATGCTTTAATTATTTAGTTATGTTTTGTTTAATTAAGTATTGGTGATTCTTTAATTAGAGTTTTATTAATTAGTCTTGCTTTAGTTATTATTGAGAGGCATATTTATTTAACTAGTTCTTTTAACTACATGTGATTTAGCCCGGACGTGTATTATTTGAGAAACATATAAGCAAGGAGTTCTTTTCATCTATAATCCATTGAAGGAGTTTGCTGATCATCTTAAGGTTTGTTAATAAATATCACAAAACATTCATGTCTCCTTTTTAGTGATTACATTATTTAAATCTATTAAACTCTATAACAGGTAACGATGGACAGAGCATTCTGGATGTATAACTTAGACAGAGTAGATCCATCCTACGTACTTGAGGTCCATAGGTTTATCGATGCTGCCAAAAATCATGCTTTCAGAACACGGACGAAGCACATATATTGTCCTTGCGCCGATTGCAGAAATCTTATTGTTTTTGAAGACATAAGTGCAATCATGGCTCATCTGGTCTGCCAAGGATTTATAAATGATTACTTGATTTGGACAAAGCATGGAGAGGGTAGCTTTGCAACGTATATAGCTGAAGACCCTGTGAATCTAGGTGGCAATGGCCCAGATATGCTTGTTGATGATGTATGCCAGTTCGGACATGAGACAGAACACCATTGTCCCCAAGAGAGTGAACATGTTGTGCCCGATGTTCATGATGATGCAAATGTTGGAGGAACCGATGCCAACAGAACTCGGTGGAGGATGAAGACGCCGGAATTGATGGCTGCACTATTGCGTCGTCATACGGATCCATCAATGTTTTTCATGAAAGGGATGGAGGCTTTATAGCAGACAGCAGCAGAGCCCTTGTACGATGAGAGTAAGGGTTGCATCAAAGAGTTCACGACATTACGGTCTGTGCTTAAGTTGTTGATGTTGAAGGCTAGGTATGGATGGTCCGATGCCAGCTTCAATGCATTATTGAGTACTCTCAGAGATATGCTTCCAAAGGAGAACAAAGTGCCTGCTAACACTTACTATGCAAAGAAGCTAATCAGTCCGCTTACTATGGGTGTCCAGAAGATCCACGCGTGCAGAAACCACTGTATCTTATATCGAGGTGATTACAAAGACTTGGACAACTGTCCAAATTATAGTGCAAGTCCAACTTTCTATGAATCCTGCATAGTTTAAGTGTTGAAAGGGGTAACAGCACGCCCCGATGAACCAATCTGAATGCACTGTGCGGCCAGAGGCAGCCGTTGAAGTATATACATTGAGATAAGGGAATTATTAGATTCTAGTATTAATAGAGTGCATTACTTGTATTGAAAGAGATCTTATAAATTGTGGCGCAGCCAACCGCAACGCTTCGAGCTCCCGGAGATGTTATGTCGTGCCCAAGTTACGGAGAAAGAGTCGAGATGCAACCCGGTGCGATGTCAAGGAGTGGTGCGAAAGAGAACCAAAAAGTTCAACCGGTCTTTTGCAAATGGTTTGATTTCTCTTGTCCTAGCATCGCTGCGGTATCTTACTTGTAAGAAGGAGTAGACTAATCCACTCACAGGTGGTTAAGCTCTTTCTTAGCGTTTGTTCGCTATACAAACTATACAAGCTCTTATTGGTGTGGCCGAACCCAATAGACTTAATTAGTCCTTCTACCTGTCCGAAGCGCCTCTATCATTTGGCCAAGAAAGGCGTCGGCATAATAAGATAGGATAGAAGATACGGTACAAGACGAAAAAAGACTATCTACAAGAGGAGAATGCAACTTCTGTTTCCAAAGGAAAGAAAAGAAAGAAGACCCAACAGAGTTCAAAACTCTGCAACAAAGAAAATGAAGAAGAAGACTATTATGCCCAGAGAAGGGTTCCTGCTTTGGTGATGTGGTATCTTCCGGTAGTTGATCGTCTCCGGTGTTTGTTTGCAAACCCTGAGGATGCAGAGCTTATGACCTGGCATGCTTCTGACAAGCACAAAGTAGATGAAAAGCTTCGACATCCTGCCGATGGGAAGCAATGGCAAAAATTCAATGCCGACCACCCGTAATTTGCTAAGGAGACAAGAAATGTTTGGTTCGCACTATGTAATCGACGGAATGAATCCCTTCACCGAAAGGAGCAGCACGCATAGCACATGGCCGGTGCTCCTCACTATCTATAACCTTCCTCCACACATATTGTAGAAGCGCAAATACCTTTTGCTGACCATTCTTATTTTGGGACCTACACAACCTGGTGTTGACATGGATGTATTCTTGGAGCCATTAATGGAGGAAATGAGAATATTGTGGGATATAGGTGTCGTCATGTTGGACAAATACCGGAAAAGAGTCATTCACACTAAGAGCAATTATTTTTTGTTACGATCAACGATTACCCAAATCTCTTTGTATTGTCGGGACGGTTCAAGGGTAAGGTCGGTTGTGTAGTATGCTTGGATGAAACCTTTTACGTGTCCCTCGGTTGCCTCCAACAAGATAGTATACATGAGACACAGGCGTTTCTTATCGAAAGGACATAGGTACCGCTTGCGAAAGATGGATAGATACTTTGACAATCATGACGAAATAAGGTCCACTGCTCCATCAGGGAATAGTAAAGGTCAAAGAGTGTACGAGATAGTTAAGAACATCAAGTTTGTATTTGGCAAGAAGATAAAAGATGGAAAAGCAAGAAAGAATGTGAAGCCAACTCCTGGGGTTACATTCAAGAAGATGTCAATTTTCTTCAAGTATTTGCCATATTGGAAAGAGTTTGACATACGGCACGCGGTCGATGGTATGCTTATCCAGAAGAATGTGTTTGAAAAGCATCATTGGTACCTTGCTAGACATAAAGGGTAAGACAAAGGAAGGATTGAGTTCACGTCAGGACCTGGTCAATTTGAAGATAAAACTAGAACTTCATCCCGTGTTGCTAGATAATGGAAAGTACCACCTCCCGGCAGCAAGCTACAACCTGACTACAGATGAGAAACATGCGATGTGTGTTTGGTTGAAGAAATTGAAAGTTCCAGCTGGATTTTTCTCTAACATTAAGAGCATTGTGTCAATGAAGGATCTTACACTCATCAACTACAACTCACATGATTGCCATATGATGTTGACAACCTTTCTCTCTATCGCCATCAGAGCTATTAGCCCGGTGTTCTTAAAGATGGCAATCACACGGTTATGCTACTTTTTTAACGAGATATCACGTAAGGTAATTGACCGAGAGCGGTTGGAGTCTCTTCAGAATTCACGGTTGAGACAATTGTCACGGCTTGAGATGTGTTTCCCACCATCTTTCTTTGATATAATGGTACACCTTATCGTGTATTTGGTGCCACAAATACAGGCATTGAGTCCCATGTACTTGCATGAGATGTGGACATATGAACGTTTCATGTCAATACTCAATGGTTATGTATCCACTCGTGCTCGTCCTGAGGCATCCATGATAGAGGGATACACTACCGAAGAGGCCATTGATTCCGGAGGTCCATTCTGTAATAATTTTCTAAAAGACCAGATTGCAATAGGTTTGCCTCCGTCCCGACATGAGGGTAGACTACATGGGTGTGGGAGGATGGGCCGAAAATCATTCATCCCATTAGACTATAATATAGTCCTCGAGGCGCATCATAGCATTATGCATCGCCTCTCGATAATGGAGCCTCTAATCACACAACACATTGAAGAGCTAAGCGATCATAACCCCTGGACAAACAGAGGATTGGCTATCAAAGGAACACAAGCGTCGATTCACTTCATGGCTAATGGAGCGAAACATTCTAAATGGAGAAACAATTGAGCAACAAACAATCAAGAGATTGGCGGTTGACCATCTCGGCGGGTCACATCATGGCGGACCTATGACATTAGTGGCTTCACGTTTTGTACCACTTCCGGGGACAAAAAGAGCATGGCGCAAAAACAGTGGTGTTCGTTGCGAGGCCATAGATGATTCAAATGAAAACGCTACATACTATGGCTTCATTGAGGAGATATGGGAACTAGACTATGATTCATTTAAGACGCCCGTGTTTCGATGCCAATGGGTTGATGACAAACATGTCACAAATGAACAACTATGGCCCGAGAGTTCTTGATCTAAGTAAAGTAGGCTACAAGGATGATCCCCGGATCCTTGCTATCCGTCTTTGCCGCATGTGTCTTCTATGCGGAACAGCATCCTTTCTAAGGAAGAGAAAAAAAGTAGCGACAAGACCAAGCATATAGTTCTTCCCGGAAAGCAACAAGGTTTAGGAGTTGATGGTGTAGTTGACCTAGATGCCTTGACCATTTCCCAAGCACATGTCTCTCTTTGAAGATCATCCTTTGAAGATAAAGAATGTTGAGCGTACCATCCCCAAAAATTCATTGCCATGGGTGCGCTCTACGATAGAGAAGGCGAATAGTAGTCGGCTAGCTAGATTTTATATTAGTTAAATATCGGTCAATGTCATGTGTAACAATTTATCGCTTGTAATTTGTACTCATTAATTAGTCTATCTTAGTATTGCTCTTCAATTTATTTATTTCCTTTTGCTTTCTATTTGTAGATCATCCTTTTCTTTCTATTTATACTTTTAGAAAAAACTACAAGAAATATACTAAAAAGAATTAACCTACAAGAAATAACCTACTAGGAATAACTTAATACAAATAACCTAAAAAAATATACTAAAAGAATTAACCTAAAAGTAATATACTAAAAAAAACCTAAAAAAATATACTAAAAGAATTAACCTACAAGAAATAACCTACTAGGAATAACTTAATACAAATAACCTAAAAAAATATACTAAAAGAATTAACCTAAAAGTAATATACTAAAAAAAAAACTAAAAGAAATATACTAAAAAAAGAATTAACCTACAAAAAGTAACCTAAAAAGAAATATACTACAAGAATTAACCTACAAAACATAAGATAAAAAAGAAATAACCTAACAAAAGAAATATACTACAAGAAATAATCTAAAAAGTAATATACTAAAAAGAAAAACCTAAAAAGAAATGTACTAAAAAGAATTAACCTACAAAAAGTAACCTAAAAGAAATATACTAAAACAAAGTCGCCTAAAAGAACAAACATAAAAGAAATATACTAAAACAATTAACCTAATAAAATATTGTAAAAAGAAATACACTACAAGAAATAACCTAATGAAATAATGGAAAAGAAAAACAATAAGGAAAAACAAACAAAGAAAACAACAATGTGTCTTGAATCGGTGAAAGAAAGAACAAAAAACTAAAAACATTTCTATAGGCGGTGCACCTAAAGAACCGCCTGTGGAAACACATCTCTACCGGCGGTTGGTAATATCCACCGCCCGTGGAAATGGGATTCTCTTGGGCGGGTGATATTACCAACCGCCTATAGAAACCATTTCTACAGGTGGTTTTTAATATCACCCGCCAAGAGATCCCCCTCTATATAAACCGAGCGCGGGTCCGAAATTTTCTAAGTCTGGTGGGCGCGAATTCTTCACTAGGGCGCCGTCAGTGCCAAAATCGCCGCCCCGCCCGCCGCCGTCCCGCCCCCCTTCACCCGACACCGCCCCCAGCTTCATCGGAGAGTCTCCTCCTCTCCATCCGCCCGCCCCCAGCTTCACCGGAGAGTCTCGTCCTCTTCTGCATCTCCGCCGCCGCCGCCAACAAGCTCCATCCACGCGTGCCTGCAGACGACGGCGACTCGCCACCGGGCGCCGCCACGGGAGCATGTAAGGGCGCGGAGCCCCTTAAGCCTCGGCCGGCGGCACCCCCGCCCGGCTCGGCCGCCGCCTTCCGCGGTGCGTGGCGATGCTGGCTCCGCCCGCCGCCAAGGCGCGGTGTGCCACGCGCCGGCGCTTAAGGTTAGCGTGCCCTTGCGCTCTGAGGTTGGGGGGCCGCCCGGGCCCGGCCGGGCCCAATCAAGTGGCACTTGTTGGGCCCAAAGGCCCAATGCTGCCTTTTTTTTATTTTTTGTACACAAAAGGCCTAAACATTTATTAATAATCCAAAACTAAAATACTATACATTATGACTTATTGTTAACAAATGTGTATTATTTTGAGATATTACTTTGTAGATGTGTATTATTCCTTTGTGTAATATTACTTTGTAAATATGTATTATTCATTTGTGTAATATTATTTTGAGATATTATGAAATATTATATCCTAATGACTTAGTTCAAATTATGAAATATTACTTTGTAGATGTGTATTATTCCTTTGTGTAATATTACTTTGTAAATGTGTATTATTCCTTTGTGTAATTTACAGTCAACGCCGCGATAGCCCGGCAGCGAATCGTTGTGCCACCATCTTCTCATCTTGCTTTGCCGCCCTCGATTCAGTCTCTCCTCCACGCCTTGTCACAGGTACATATTTCCTAATGACTTTGTGTTATTGACTTATTATATTTGACTTAGCATGTTAATGACCTAGTTTTAATGAATTAGCATGTTATTGACCTAGTGTTAAAGACTTAGTGCTAATGACTTATTGTTATTTTCTAAGTGCTATTTCCTATTGACTTAGTGTTATTGACTTAGTGACTTAGTGTTATAGTGCTAATGACTTAGTGGTATTTTCTAAGATATAATTCCTAACGACTTAGTGTTAGTGACTTAATGACTTACTGTTAGTGACTTAATGACTTAGTGGTATTGACTTAGTGACTTAGTGGTATTTTCTAAGTGTTAATTCCTAATGACTTAGTGTGAGTGACTTAATGACTTACTTGTTAGTGACTTAATGACTTAGTGGTATTGACTAAGTTACCTAGTGCTAATGACTTAGTGGTGTTTTCTAAGATATAATTCCTAATGACTTAGTGTTAGTGACTTAATGACTTACTGTTAGTGACTTAATGACTTAGTGGTATTGACTTAGTGACTTAGTGGTATTTTCTAAGTGTTAATTCCTAATGACTTAGTGTGAGTGACTTAATGACTTACTGTTAGTGACTTAATGACTTAGTGGTATTGACTTAGTGACTTAGTGGTATTTTCTAAGTGTTAATTCCTAATGACTTAGTGTGAGTGACTTAATGACTTACTGTTAGTGACTTAATGACTTAGTGGTATTGACTAAGTTACCTAGTGCTAATGACTTAGTGTGAAGCATGTTAATGACCTAGTGTTAATGACTTAGCATGTTAATGACCTAGTGTTATATTTGAAGTTATCGAGAATATGACGTCTCCAAAATCTAAAGACCATCCGACAGAAGAGCAGCGTGCAGAGTCACCCACTAAGACTCACACACCCCCGAGGCACGGTGAGTCTCACGGCATTAAGAAGCCTTGCCCTTTTATAACGTCGAACCCTATCAAAGTAACTAACGTAGTTATTGCCATGCATAGAACTGTAAATCCTCCTGGAAGAAGAAGAGCAAATGCGTGAGTCACCCCTAGCGGAAGAAGGACAAGAAGAAGATTTCCATGGTGACATGTTGGAAGAAGAGGAAGATGACGGCAAGAATCAAGTGATCCATGCCCTAGCATAGATAGACAACGCGATAAAAGTGTAGACCCGTTATGATCCGTATGATGAGGTATACTTAGTACATGAAAACCAATACTTCCCTTCATAGTATTATACTCATAATGATCCTTACACTCTTGAATTCCTTCGGCCGAGGTTATGTCTCAAATGCGGAACTTCTCGCGGAAGAAGAAGACGTGCCTCAAGACGAAGCACCGTAAACGATCGAGACAACCACCTCCAAATCAAGAAAAAAGGAAACAGAGTGACCGAAAACGTGGTGACCGAGGAACAAACAAGTGGCCGTGAGAAGACATATATAGTTCCTAGCATCGGCCCAAAAGGAGAGCCTATAGTGTCTCGATGAGGGTGGTCGCCAAGATACGGAATGCAATTGGTTTTCTCGTCGTGGATAAATTGGACATCACAATCACTAGGTGGAAGGATGTGGATGCGACTAAAAGGAAAGAGTCATGGGACAAATTTATAGAAAGGTTTGTTTTTCCTACTACGACGATGAGAAACTTGCGAAGGGGTATTTTTTTCAAGCGGTTGCAACATCATTCCGCAGAATCGGCGATCCGAGATGAATACCAAGTTTCTCAAGCATGGGTATGACCCAACGAGCAAGTATAAGATCACACAAGCGCAGTGGGGAGATATTCAAGGCGCAGAAGAACGACCAGCCGCCAAAGCCAAGAGTGAAGCCGCCCAAAGACTAGCAAGGAAGAACAAATACCACCATCACCTTGGCACCGGTGGTTACAAGAAACAAATTCTGAAATGGCGGGCAGAGGAGGAGCTAAAGAAACAAGGGGTTTTTGTGCTATCGAGAGAAAGTTGGCGAGAGGTCGGCAAATTAGCTCGAGAGGTAGAGGAACAAGACAAACTGCTACCGGTGTGAATCGTCCCTTAGACATCACAGCCCGGTGATAAGATGTTGGAGCTAGCGGTGGAGAGGTCAAACAAGGGAAACTCAAGCCACGAAGGGGAGAGAGACATCCCGAGTATTGGACTGGGCAACCCCGAGCATCCTGGCCGTGTACGAGGCATCTCCTCCAAGATAGGATGGAAAGAAGGATTTGGTGAGGAGTGGGTGGGCATGTATAAGAAACGCGATCAATATAAGGAAGACATGCAGCATTTTTTTGAGGAAAAGGCTAAGGAACAGTTCAAACATGATGTCGACTTTCTAACAAATCCCCGATCCACAAATGGTGCGTAGAGTTAGCTAGTGTAGTGTCTCGCTCAGCCAGATGAGCACACAAGGCCCACAGATGCGGCTCGTTCCAAAGACAACCCTTGCCCGGAGCTCGGGAGATGAGTCATGGCATGCCCGCTCAATCTGCTCCCTTTCCAAGTAGTGTGGGGTCTACGGGAAAACACACACCGCTACCCCCCGTGGATGACATCAATGGGCCGACACCTTGCAAAATGCTCATACGATATGTTATGAAGCATCAACGTACAAGGGAGGTAGCCACAGGCTTTACGATCCCCTAAGTGACTACCACGGTAAACCTATACCGTAAGAGTACTACGCGGGGTAGAAGTGGTGACGGTCGTCCCTAGGCTACGAGGATGACATGCTAGAAATTTCTGGTCCCGAGGGTATTGAGACACTCGGACAGGGCCATTAATAATTTCATCCTGTGGCCTCGAAGAGATGTCCGTTGACCCGGCCACCACCTTCCACAAAAGCCCCCCGGGCGAAACTCGAGAGTCGCACTGATCCCGACCGTCAACGGGATCCAAACCCACCATCATCCCCCGCTGCCGATTCTTCAAGAACCCCACCGTCAACATCGAAACCAAAGCCAGGATCTCCGCCACAAACAAGTACACCCGTCCGTGAGCCTCGCTTCGTCCCCCACCACCTCAAGACATGGAAGCATCGCCTTGGACACCACCGCAGCCCACCAAAGAAGACCCAAGAAAAACCCACCAAGAAGAGGAAATTTTTTCGTTCCTAAATTGGTTTCCCCATACGAGCCAAAGAAGAAAACAATGGGCACCGCCAAGTTTTTGGAAGGGATTGCGCTTTCTCGCAAGTCAACTACCGTGGACTTAGCCGAGCAAGAGAAGGAAGTAGAAGCAAAGAAAGATCCGAGCACTAAAGATAGTGAGGCCAACATGGGATGACTATCAAAATGTCCCCTCGATAAATATGTATCCGGCAGGCCTCTACCGAGTTGGGAACGACTCCAAAAGCTCCCGCCTTGGTATAAAAAGACTTCATGATGACTGGTACATGCGAAGCGGCTCGAGTCGGGATCGACGCAATCCAAGTAAATATACCACCACCTGCTTTCATAAGTGAACGAGACACGGCTTTCATTACTTTTGAGGACATCTGGTTGATGATGAACCTTAAGCGGCTTGACGTTCAGCTCGTCACGCTATTTGCATTGTAAGTGTACCTTTCATACTAACATGAACTTTCGTTTATTATTATTGATTTCTATCTTGTGCCTTGCGTAATGCAATATGATCAAGATGAGTTCGTGTATGGTCCCGACCAAACAAGAATGAATTCAAGCGGACTTGGGTACCTAAGCCCCAAAAAAAATATGCGAGAATGAGCACACCTTCCGAATTGGTGACGACAACGACAAATTGAAGGGGTTATCAAAGAAAGACAAAGAAAGGAGAATAAAAGATCTGGAGAAGGATCATGAGACTAGATACGCCACCTACATAGGCAATGCATTGCTGCAAAGACAAACACGGGGAATGCGTGGTTGCCCCTTATAACTTTAGGTAAGTATGGGTTCATATACATACATCAACTTAAGTATCGGTTTATATAAATGCATAACAACTCGGTTTCGATCGTGCGCAGCGACCACTGGATATGCTTCTTCATTTATCCTAGGGACGGAAGGGTGCTGGTCTTTGACTCCGCCGACTACCCACCTGAAAGATATGCAAAATTCCAAAGCATCGTAGAAACGGTAAGTCGACAAAATGTAGCATGCATCTTTTAATCGATGAGAGTTTAAGATTGTTGCAAACCGATTCTTTTGAGATCATAGAAGTTGGAGATTCTATAAACTAAGAGGTGGAGTGTTTGACCACCCATGGCGGGGAGGAAATAAGATTTTTTTACAAATGGCCGGTACGTAAATTTATGAATCAATATCATGCATGTTACATATATAAGATGTTATTACAAGTAAATAACTCTATGCAATATATGTAGTGCCACAAGCAACCAATCGGTTCGTTTGCACTGCCGCGGATTCTACACGCGCGAAGTTCATGAGAACGGCCGGACGGTACATCAGAACCCTAATAAGGTACCACTAATAGTAACGTTTGTATTTATATTGTTAACAATGCAAATTTACTTAGACACATGGCAATATATATAATGCTTACCCACTTTCTTTTCAGCGTATCAAGAAGCGGAGTCCGAAACCTTCGACGACCTAACTCTCAGACGGAATAGTTGAGGATCTCTCGCTCATTTATCTTGAGAGAAATTATTCCTACAGAGGGAAAATATCACCATCCTGAAAGCGCCTTTAGCGAGGCCAGAGTTGAGCGCTAAGGGACATTAGCGCTATGAAATTAAGTCGAAATGATTATTAGATTCCTCTTCAATGTAAATTTTATTATCACATGGTGGCCGAAAAACAATTTTGATGTAAACAATGTATAATGTAATTAAATTGTTAATGATGTATATATGTATATAAGTATTATATGGTATAATTACTTTTTTCTTGATGTATTTATCATAATTAAATAGTCTTTGCATTGATCATAGTAAGAGAGAAAGATGAGGGGGAGAAGGGAGGAAGATGAGGGGGGAGAGAGGAGGGAGGGAGGGAGGAAAGAGGAGGGACAGAGAGGAGGGGAAGGGGAGACGAGAGGGCGCCAACCGAAAAAATTAAAAATTCAAATGAATTTGGGCGGAAAAACATTAATATAGGCGGTTCACCTAAAAAACCGCCTGTGGAAATGCCATTTCTACTGGAGGTTTCTTATGTTAACCGCCGCTGAAAATGACATTTTCACCGGGCGGTTGCTTATGTGAACCGCCGCTGGAAATGCATTTTCACGAAGCGGTTTTCAAGCAACCGCCAAAAAAATGCAACATTTTCACCGGCCTCTTGCACGACGGGCGGGCCAAAACGCCCGATGTTGTGGCGTCTTCAACCGCCCTTGTAAAAAAGCATTTGTGTACTAGTGAATCGCCAAAAAAAAGACTTAAATCTAGCTTTAAGCTTCTTGAGGCGAGAACTTCGGGTTAAACTCTCCTTCCAGCTCCCCGCATCAACCTCAAATCACGAACGTAATCCCAAGGAGCGTAAGAAGACGATAAAGAAGGAGAACTCCCAACCCTAGAACGAGAAGCGGTCGGGGGTTGGGCAAGAGGCAACTTTTCCGCCCCTAAAGAAGTTGTCGCAACCGCTTCTGAATCGGCAAAGAAAGAAGTTTCAGCCCAGAAAGAGGAAGGCACCATCGTAGGCGGACTCCATAGCCGGATCTGGTCGGGCAAAGACACCCGACCCACTACATCAACACTCATGATCTTCTCGAATCGGAAGCCGGAGCGTAAGAAATTGTGGCGTATAACCTATAAGAACCAAAAAGCTAAGGACAAATGATACAAGAAATAGAAAAAAGAAGTCGGTAAGAAGAAGAAAAACTTACTTAGGGGCACGACGGAGAGCAATACGAGGCCGAGTTGGTGGAGGCGGCATAACCCGATCCGCATCCACCAACAACTCCTGCCGAGAAGAAAGGATGTGGACCGGCCGGTGTTTGACCATCGATAGCCTTGCCACGGGTTCCCGTAGGAAGGCTTGATTCGGACCTCGATGAACGGCTAGAACTTCGGCGGTTTCACGCAAGAGACACACGGTTTATCCTGGTTCGAGCCCCCTCGCCGCCGAGTAAAAGCTCTACTCCAGTCGGCCTTGGCCTTTTGCGTTGGATTGATGTATGATTGTGTGTTGTTCGTCATTTACAAAAGGGGTGCTCGCTCCTTTTTATAAGAGGAAAAAGAGCCGAAGCTATGGTTTCTAATCCTAGTCGGATTCATAAGAAGTGTTCTCGCTCGATTCACGAGAGGTTACTTTCTATTCGCCTAACTAGGATGATCCGTATTCTACTTGGATCCATCCTTCTTGCTCTTGTCTTGACGGGAGCCGTCTTTGTGAGTAGCCGCTCACGCCCCTGACGACAAGCCCCCGAGCATTTCAAGTAGAACTCGGGGAGCGCCTTTGCTTCCGGAGTGATGCTTCAAGTGGTCTAGCTGAAGAATTGTTCCCTTTTTGCGCCGTAGGTGCACTCATTGAGTGTAGCCCCCGAGCCTCTTGCTACTTATTTATAAATAGCTGGAGGGTCTTGAGAAAAAAAAAAAAGTTCGTGGTGTATGCCCTGTAGCCCTCGAGCCTTCGTCTGAGTTGTTTTTTGTCGAAAAGAAGAAGTCGGGCGATGGTTGGTTGACGTGCGCCCATAGGCGCACTTATTGAGTGTAGCCCGCGAGCCTCTTTGCTTTTTGGAACAAAGAGCCGGAGGGTCCGGAGTAGCATGATGGCTTTGAAATTGTAGCCCCCGAGCTTGAATTCTTTTTCCCGAAAAGTAGCCGGTGGTGGCTTTTTGATTGTCGTGCGCCCATTGACGCACTCAATGAGTGTAGCCCTCGAGCCTCTTGCTTTTTGGAACAAAGAGCCGGAGGGTCCGTGAGTAACATGATGGCTTTGAGATTGTATCCCCCCGAGCTTGAATTCTTTTCCTCGAGAGTAGTCGTTCTTCTTCTTTAGTAGCCGCCTCCGAGCTTTTTTCCGAGTTAGTTAGCCCCCGAGCTTTTTCCGAAGTTCTTCCTTAGCCGCGGCCCCCGAGCTTTTTTCGAAGTTCCGAGTTCTTCCTTAGCCGCTGCCCCCGAGCTTTTCCGAGTTCTTCCTTAGCTGCAGCCCCGAGCTTTTTTCGAGTTCTTCTGTAGAAAACGGACAACGGCTCGTGACTTTGCTTTTACCGCCCTTTATGTTCGCTTATGGTTGGGCGTTGGCGGTGATGGTATAAAGGCTTTTACCGTGGCTGGGATATGCTTGGAATATACTCTTCTCGTTGCTCTCTTTATCGCCTTCTTTTATTGTCCTTGTCAATGCTTCTCCGAATTGGCGGACTTGGTCTATGTACGCCGATCTTGGTCTATAAATTGCACTTCCCTTTCGGTTGTTTTCGAGTCTTGTAGTATGCTTCTTCCCCCGTTCTTGTGACAATGGTAGTTTGCGAGGGTGAAACAGCCCCCCTAGCTTCTTTCTTGTTCATCCAAAGATGGTCTATTTAGTGGGTAGAAGAATTCTTGAGATAGGGATTAGAGGCGCACTAATTCGAGAGTAGCATTGTGATTGGAGGCTCGCTCGGTAGGTAGAAGAAGTCTTGAGATGTGCCTTATGCTGGGGTCATTTTGCACTCTTAGTTCTTCTTTTTCCACTACGCGATATATGCTCATGCGTGGGAAGGTTGCCGAGCCGCCGCGATCTTCTAGCCGTGCGGTGCATATCACCGCCGCCCGACGCAGAGCCGAGCTCTCTTGTTCACATGGGGTTCAATCCGACTTGTTCTTGGAGAGGCCCGTTGTGATGCTTGATCGATCGGTGCTCCTTTTGGCAATCTTGAATGCACCGTGTTGGTGTATCAAGGTTGCTTTGGAT
The DNA here is from genome assembly GCA_015844335.1 of Chrysopogon serrulatus. Taxonomy (NCBI): domain Eukaryota; kingdom Viridiplantae; phylum Streptophyta; class Magnoliopsida; order Poales; family Poaceae; genus Chrysopogon; species Chrysopogon serrulatus. Next base: position 382 of record JADLZL010005028.1, on the reverse strand, counting down.
CTGCTCGCTCATTCCCCGCCTTTAGAGGTAGTCCGGGTCTCAGAACGATGACGGTTTTGGATTCTCGCGTAATTGTTTTCTATGGCAGAATTCCACCGGGTTCCTTGTAGCTATTGCTTTGGATTTCTTCTAAATTCGATGGGTCTTGTAAGACTTGTAACCTTGTATCCTCGTAATATTAAAGAATATTTGATCCCGCAATGATCCGAGTTGTTTTGTCCTCAGTGTTTATGGTCGGTTGCGCCTTCGAGCCGACTTGTTTTTGATTGATATGAAGACCGTATATCTTTTAGTAGACTTGTTTTGGCTCGAAGTTGATCAAGCCTTCGATTGGAGTTGTTGGTGGCCGACTTTGTTATGATAATATTGGCAAAGCTATCTT